>OW679194.1:233467144-233953412 GCA_940337035.1 Agriotes lineatus | reverse complement strand
TGTCTGTGTGTGTGTCTGTGAACAGAATATCTCAAAAACTAAAAGAGGTATGGGGTTGAAACGTCATATATAAGTTTTGTGTACTATGTAGATGCGACAGAAAGCTTTTGAAGAAAATCGCATAACCGGAAGTAGGTGTTTACTCTTTTGATTTTTCAGTTTTTTTCGATTTCTTCAAAAACGGCTCTAACGATTTTTTTTAAACTTCTCATTTTTATTACATTTTTAATGTGTATTGATGTGAGATAGGTGATTTTCCAGTTGAATACTTCTAAAATGGGTTTCTTTTTTTTCTATTTTTTTTATTAACTCCTATTTTAAATAGAACACTCGGTATATTATTACATTTTTGAATTCAGCTTAAAATTCTAGAGAAAATTTGTCTTTCTACCTAACGCTCTATTTTGCACCGTTTTTGTAGAATTTGTAATTTTTTAAAATTTTTGACAAATGCTTAAAAATTTAAAATCAAATTTTTGGCGAATTATAAGATCACTGTAAATGGAAGTTGTGTGCGTGTACAAATTACTATTGTACAACTAGATTTGAAAGTATTTTTTTCATTAATTTGCAGTTTGATTAACGAGGGCTTCGCCCTCATTAATCAAGAAGATTAATGAAAAAAGGGACTTTTAAAACGTGCTGTAGGCGTAGTTGTTTTTGCATAGTGATCTCTCGGTCGAAATTTAGTCGAAAAGGACTTCGGAATTTCCAACTCTCAAATTGACAATTCACAGTAAAATAGTTAAAAATTGTACTTTTTTAAAATTTTGTTTTAAATAGGTGGTATTTTTCGTAAAAAAGACGACTTTCATGATCACTATAAAAAAATTACTATTTTCTACGACCGTGTCAAAAGCAACAACTGTTTGCATAGTTTCTAGTGTTAAAAGTTAATGTTTACACGACTTTTAATTTTAGCGTGCGAATTACGCTTTGATTGCACATCATCAATTGCAGGCTTTGTCGGAAATTTGTATGTCAACACAATCTATAATATCTAATACGTTGTGGTAGAAAAGCTTTCAGAAAATTAAATTTTATATTTATGTTACGATTGTGCAAAAAAAATTGTATGCAACAATGGCAAAAAGTATGTTTATGGCACTTTTTGCTCGCGATACATAAATAGATTGTACAAGATTTTGTTGAATTACATGAACTTTCCATGCTTGCTCTTATTGTCATTTTAAACGTTGCTGCTGATTGCTGCACGTTAATTCAACTTAATAGAAGGGTATCAATATAAAGATAAATTATTAAGCATCAGATGATACTAATAATAATAATATTTACTAATGAAGTATAGAAATAATTGCAAAATATATAAAAATTAAATGGACAATGTTAAATAAGAGTGGACTGCACCTGATATATTCTGATATACTTAAAAACACAGCAATTGATAACAGTTAATTATTGACCAAATATTAAGATGAAAGAAATTGGCTCTTTGTTAAATCATGTGAGTAGGTATGTAAGAACTTAAATATTTTTCAGTTTTAAACTATTTACAGGTAGGCAGTAATTGCTAAGCAAATAAGTAAACGGTATGAATACTTGTATCCAATATCATAAGTTTAACTTTCTATACTAGCATTACTTTAAAAATTAGATTTCTGATTTAAAGATTGAAATGAAACTATTTCTTCACTTTCTTTAAAAAAAATGCAACAGTTACACTATGTAAAAGCGGATATTACATAAAAAACTAGAATTTCAGGACAAAGTAGCTTTCCTATGTAAGAAATGACACGATTTAGAGTAGTTAAATTGCAACTTCTTTACACATATATCCATTGTCTACTACAACATGCGGCTTTACGGAATGCTGGAGTACCGGGCCTGGCATGACTTACAGTACTGTAGCACCGTTGACACCGTTGAGGAGATGTTTTACTCTGGACTGTATGGATATTTTGATGTAAGGATAGTATGTTTCCACCATGGTTTAATAAAGAAATAACTATTTGTTAAAGTTCACAAACTTTATATGAGAAATAAGACAATAACTAGTTTTCTTCTCCAGCAATATAAAATCTAAATGTGAATTGTTGATACAGATGAAATAGGTCGGTTATTACATTTAACCGAGAATAAATCACGAACTGTACGTAAACTGACGCCATTGTAAAATGTTTTGATAATAAATACCCTCTCTTCATTAGAATATTTAACATTATTATTCATAGCAATCAGTTAATTACGTGAATTGGTAACTGAGAGAAACTAACATTTATTTTGGCATAAACAAATTTGATCATGGCTGGTCTGTTCTTTGTAAATAAAATGCAACATATTTATTGCAGTTTTAAGCCATTTCTATCTTAAACAAGCTTTTCATCATGTATCAATTGTGTTTCACTGTTTTTGTCAGATATAATTCCTATTTATCGATATTGACAAATGTTGACAAGAGGGAAAGGCATTTAAAATAACGTGAAACACAACTGATACATGGTGAAAAGCAATTGGAAAACCCTGTATATTCACAATGATCATAATTTACAGTTTGTTCCGGCTATTTAAACATCTAATTAATTAACGGCTCTCCCATATCTATCTCGCATTCCCATTTCTGCCTACACCACCAACTGCGAATTAAGTTAATCCTCAAGATAAATTAAATTTTGTTCTATTTCATTCATATGAAATCTCGTTGCGGGTAGACGTTCGTGGTGCGTGCTCTAATTGAAATTAGGTATATGTTAAAAATTTGACTATTTTAATTAAATTTGGAAATTTTTGGAGATTTTAAGTCAATTATTATGTAAAAATTTTTATTATGTAAAATTTTGCATGATTTATATTTGAGGAATAATACAAATCAATAAGTCGTAATAAATTTAATAGTAAAACGTTTCGCCAATAATATTGGCTTTATCAGTTATAAAAATTATGATAACATTTTGAAGAGATAAAGTAATTAATGGATTATAAAGACATTATTATAGTTACGTTGTTAAATATTTAATTCTGAAAGTTACACAAAATTTTTTAGATTAGCGAAACATAAATTATTTTCTTATTTATGAATACTTACGTTTGAAAATAATGTTGATAACTAAATTAATCATTACGAAATTTTTATATTAAAATTATTATATTAGTTATGACATAATTGAGGTAAATTTATATGTAAACTTTACGATATTTGTAAAGGAACGTTATTAAAATAATAGCGTTCATAATGCTGGATGCAAGAGGAATGTGAATGCAAAGATAACAAAGGCAAGGTTACCTACAAATATTTGCGCTATCAAAACCTGCGCAGTATGCATAAATGTTAAGAGGATCGAATATTAAAATTAAGGCGGGGTAGTTCAAAAGAAGTTTGAATTTCAATATAAGAAACACAATTAGATAAGACAAAATCAGTAATCTGAGAAATATGAAAAGGGTGTTTATTTGAATAAATTGTTATAGATTGAGCTTAAATTGTCAATATCAGTTCTGTAATTAACGGCAGTAGGACTTTTTTGTATTTCAATCATTTCTAGAACTAATCTCTTTTTTAAGTTGTTCTCTCTATGTAAGACAGTAGGTTTATTGAAATTAAAGTTGTGAAAATTTAGATTAGCATGGTCAGTTAAAGCAGTTTTGGTTTTTTGGTGAAAATCTGTTAATTTTTATTGAGTTTTTATGTTGGGTTAATCTGTGTTTCAGTAGCTGTTTTGTCTGGCCAATATAAGTGGAGGTACAATTATTGCAATTAATTTGATATACTAATTTAGATTGCATATTAATTTGGGTTTTATCCTTAAGATTAGTAAAAAACATTTTACCTAGAGTGTTGTTATTATTATATGATATTTTGAAATTATATTTATTAAGTTCATTTTTAATTTTTTCAGAAAGTTTTGGTATGTAAGAGATTGAAATATATTTATCGAATGAAGCTTTAAAAGAATTGTTAAATTCATTGCCTAAACAGTTAGATTGTAAATCTATTGGTTGACTAATTTGGTTTACGTTTTTTATTGTATTGATGCGTTTTCTAATTTGTTTTTTAATAAAATCTAAAGGATAATCATTTATGAGTAGTATATTGGTAATAATATTTAAATTTTGTTGGTGAAATTGTGGAGATGATAGTTTGATTGCTCGGTCTATTAAATTGTTAATTACACTAGTTTTGTATTTATTAGAAGCATTTGAATTAAAATTTAAATATCTGTTTCTTTTTATGTTTTTTCGATACCAGTTAGTTAAAATTTTGCCATTAGTTTGTCTATATAGTGTTAAGTCCAAAAAGTTTATAGAAGCATTTTGATTTTCATTTTCAATAGTAAAATTGAGCCTTGGATGTACATTATTAAACAGATTAAGGAACTTTATTTTGTTAGTCGTATCGGAAGCCATAATAATATCATCCACGTATCCACTAGCAGATGATAAAATAATTTAACTCGAAAATGAATTAACAAAAGTAAAATGGGATATTATAGGTCTGAGTGAACTTAGAAGAGAAGGAGAAGATCATCTTATTTTAAAATCAAGCAACCATTTAATGTACAGAGGCAACAAATACCGCGGCATAGCTTTTGTAATAAAACAAAATATTGCTCCTCATATTGACCCATTTAGAGCTATTTCAGATAGAGTAGCATATAGCAATATGAAGATTAATAAAACAATAAAGTTAAAGGTAATACAGGTGTACGCACCAACCAGTACAAATGACAAAGACGAAATGGAATCGTTTTAAGACGATAATCAATAAAACAAGAGTCAACCAAATATCAAATCATAATGGGAAAAGACAAGAAGAAAATGAAGTACATATAGACCCATACGGAAATGTAGACAGAAATGGTAGAGTACATAAACTACAAAATTTTATAGAAGAACGAAGACTGTATAAGTGTATATGATGAACTCCTTCTTCAAGAAGAAAACACAAAAAAAAAATGCTCATGGATATTCCCAAACAGATTGACGAAGAACGAAATAGACTATATTTTAACAAACAGGAAACATATCTCTCAAGACGTGACAGTGCTATATACATTCGACGTTGGAAGCGATCACAGAAAGGTCAGAGCAAGGGTGGACATAAATAAGAAACTTGAAAGGCAGAAGCTACATAAAAAGAAAATAAATATAAAGCGAGAAGAGTTAACAGAAATAGGCCCTGCATGTAGACAAATCATAGAAGAAAACTAGAACTTATTCATATAGAAAGGCAAAATATAAAATACATTGAACAAATTAACAAACAAGTGACAGAATTAATACAGGAGAGTGCTAAAGAAATTATTAAACAGATAAAAAAGAAAACTAAACCTGAAATCGACGAAATGACAAAACCACTGATAAATGCAAAAAGAAAGATGAATATGAAAAACAAGAAAGAAAAGATAAAATATCCAGAGATAAATAAATTAATTAGAAAAACCATTAGAAACTACAGGAGAAACAAATATGAAAGCCTAGTAAGAGAAACGATAGAAGAAAACAAAAACATGAAGTGTCTAAGACCCACCCTAGGAAGAAAACAAATACATTGTCTTATAGATAAAAATAATCCAGTAGTAACAAATACAGAGCAAATGTTTAAAGTGTTAGAAGTCTTTTATACAAACATATATTAATCCAATGTGCAAGAGATACACCAAAATAATATCCAAGAACACATCCTAAGAAATGTGGGATCAGAAGAAATACCTTGTATCACTAAGGAGGAAGTAGAAAGAGCCTTAAAAGATATGAAAGCAAACAAAGCCCCAGGAGAAGACCAAGTGACGACGGCCATCATTATTGAGGGTGATAATAAACTAATTGCAACGAAACACCGCAAGGTAAAACGAGGTTATAGATTATACATACAATAGCAAAATTATTGAATGAATGCCTACACCAAGATAAAATACCGGAAACATGGAACAATGCCAAAGTAGTATTGCTATATAAGAAATGCGATAAAAAGAAACTGGAGAACTATAGGCCTATAAGCATTCGCTCACATATGTATAAGCTTTTAACACGCATTATTACAACTCGCTTAACAACAAAGTTGGATGAATATCAACCGGCAGAACAGGCTGGTTTCAGAAAAGCGTTCTCAACAGCAGATCACTTATCAACTATAGAACTATTGATCGAAAAGTCCAACGAATTCAATATTCCTAAATACATGGTCTTTGTAGATTACGAAAAAACGTTCGACACGAGCACTAAAAAACAGCAGAATAGATAGTCGATACGCACAACTGTAGCAACAAATAGCGGACAAGGCGCCCACCACTTACCATTTGAGCAATACAGTTAATACAACCAATAAGGTACCTCTACGAAGAGGAGTGAGACAAGGGTACAGCCGGTCACCGAAGCTCTCTACGCTTGCCTGAGAAGACGTATGTGAAAAGTAGAATGGTCAGGTAAAGGCATCAACATAAATGGCGAATCTTTTATTCACCTCAGATATGAAGATGACATCATCATAACCGCATCTAACTTATAGGAACTATAAGAAATGATGAGTGATTTGAATGCAAAATCAAAAGAAGTGGGATTATCAATGAACCTAACAAAAACAAAGGTGATGTTTAACGGGGATGGAGCAGTAACAATAGAAAACAAAGGCATTGAAAAAGTAGAAAACTATGTATATCTGGGACAACAAATAACGATAGGAAAAAAAAAGCAATACGCTGAAATAAAAAGACGAATAAGACAATCATGGAGAGCTTTTGGGAAACTCAGCGCTATCTTTAAAAATAAAAATATACCACAATATCTAAAAACAAAAACTTTTAACACTTGCATACTACCAGTAATGTGCTATGGCACTGAAATCTGGACACCCACGCCTCCATGTTAAGGAACATGTTTTTCCATGTGTATTCCACGTCAATCTCTTAAATAAGGTTATCGTAACAGAAGCATCAAGAGAGGGGTAAGGAGTTTCGATATTTGAGATATACAAAATAGCAACTCAGCTCCGACTACACTGCTGCAATGTGGCCTCCCATTGTATATCGCCGTGTTACACAATCGACATACTCACCTCCAGCAACGTTGCCGTTCTGTTGCATCTTTTGCGGAGGGAATAAAAGTAGCGCGTCGTTTTGTTTTCGGATTTCGACACGACGAACGTGATAACGTATCTAAACATCGGGCGGATGGCATTCTGCGTGTGTTAATAAATTCTTGTGGATACCTAACAGAGCTATATTCTAGGAGGTACGAAGGCAGTGCACATCAGACAGTTTTGATTATAAATGGTAGGTCAAAAAGAGTGGTGACCTAAACTTACTTTTTTAAATACAAGGCTCGATATTTAGGTAGCTTACAAGGAGTTTTCATTGAAATGCTAATAATTTTAATATAAAGTTGTATGGATCTACCGCCAACGGTTCTGGGGATATTAGCTATTGTATGCAAAAAAAAATGCTGAACTTTAGGCGGCTGTTGTACTAAGTAACAGGAAACAATTCAATGAAAGAGAACGTTATCAAAATATTATGGGTAAAAGTTTATTCACGTTTCTAATAATACTGAAACAATAAAAGGAAACATTTGCTAATGCGAATTGCATCAACTTGCAAATAATATTACCGGTGATGGGATTCGAAGTACATCGCCTGCAAATGCGATTTCAGTTCCATGCATTTCTTCCACTGATCCGTGAAGAATCTCTCGGATCTGTGCAATGCATGGCTGTATTAAACAGAACACACTTTTTGTTGCCCCTTTTTGACTCTTGCAACATTTATCTTGTATCTCTTGGGTTTCATTTTCGTCAAGTGTAAAGCCTGAGCTATGTGCAAATTACTGATTTTATCTGCTTCTAAGTTAAAGCAAAATAAGCAACCATTTTTTAGTGCCCACTCTGTACCTATATGTTGTGTCCAAATATGCCTTTTTTCTTCAAGTGTAAAAACCTGAGATTTGTGCAAATTATTACTTTCATTTAAATAATAGGTCTTGAGTTAAAGCAAAAATAGAAAGAATTGAATTTTTCTTATTTGCTTACCCTGTATATATTTCTTCGAAATTTTCTCGGTTTCATGTCAGGTAGACATAGAATATACAGTTATACCGGCAAAAGGAAGACGGAATTGAAAAAAAAGGTTCTCCGATATCTAGGGACCTTGGAAGTGAAGATCTGAAGAAATCTCAGAAGGTAATTTTTTATTGATTACAATACGTTCTTCGTCTTTTAGACGAGACAAGTAAAAACTAAAAATTAAGATGCTTTAATTCAAGGGATAACAAAAACCACCGTTAAATTCATAAATTTAAATCTCTCCGAACAGGACAAAGAACCAGATTTAGACAATCCCGTAATGTAGATACAAGAAATAATGAACACGAAAAAAACGAAAAATTCTGAATAAATAGATTCTACGAGTATTATCAAATGAAATCAGATTTTGAAAAAAAACAAACGAACACATCAAAATTATACAGTGGCCGCCAAAAAGTCGGCATCATATAGGAAAGTTTTTTATTTTTTATTTTTGAAAAGAACCTTTTACGACAATAATTTGTGCTTGTCCAAAAAGCTAGTTAGCCCCTATCATACATACCGAGTGATTTTAACTTATTTAGAAAATGGCGTATTTCGAAATTGTCAAAATCTAAAAAGTGCTCTTTTTCGGAAATTAAGTAAGATTTCAATGAGATTTCTTTAGAGTGTTAGTTTTAGCTAACTGAACAATCTCAAGTCCAGAAAACACACATTTTTCTTTAACTTTAGCTAAACTTTAATTTTTCAATTTTTTAAAGATTTTTCAAAATTTCACATACCAACAGCGTGTGACCGGCTGGTACTTGCGTGGCGCCAGCAGAGAAGCGGGTTCAAGCCCCACACTCGAGCATTGATAACATCGTACGCTCTCCGGCCATCATACGAACACCTTTGATGGTCGTGACCCGTGCGAGGGCATTCTTCCTTAATTCAAGGGATTAGGCTAGCCACCGACCGCGGCCGCGGATTAAGATGGCTCATAAAACCGCACTCAAGTGTGTGAAAGTAACAGGCTCTCAGCCTGTATTAAGAGGAAGAAGAAGACATACCAAAACTTAACTTTAAAATTGACATTTTTTTTATGTGAAGACTAACGATTTATAATTGTAAAAAATAATATAAAATGTTAATTACTCCTTTAGATTTTTTATTATTTACCAAAAAGTGATATGTTCGCATAATTTTGAAGTTTTTGATGCAATGTGCTTTGTAGAAGTATTTTTAAATGATAATTAATATCTATTTAAATGGCTTCTACTATAAAAACTGTAATCTAACCCTTTTAATGAATCCTGTAAATATTCTTTTACAGTTGTCTAAATGAGAAGATTTTTTTTATACAGTTTACATGTTCTAAAAATTCTTCTCATTCAGACAACTGTAAAAGATCTTTTACAGGATTTTTGTAACAGTAATTCGCTAACAAGGTTATAGTTTTTAGAAGCCATTTAAATAGATATTAATAGTCATTCAAAAATATTTCTCTTAAAAAGCACATTGCATCAAAAACGTAAAAATTATGCGAACATATCACTTTTCGGTAAATAATACAAATCTAAACGAGCAATTAACATTTTATATTATTTTTTACAATTATAAATCTTGAAAGTCGTTACATAAAAAATTTGAATTTCAATGTTAAGTCATGTTATGCGACACTGAAAAATATTTAAAAAGTTGAAAAAGCTACAGCTAAAGTTAAAGAAAAATATGTGTTTTCTGAACTTGATATTGTTCAGTTAATCAAAACTAACACACTCTAAAACAATCTCATTGCAATCTTACTTAATTTCCGAAAAATAACACTTTTTAGATTTTGACAATTTCGAAAAACGGAATTTTCTAAATAAGTAAACGTCACTCGGTATATATGATAGGGGCTCAATAGGTTTTTAGACAAGCACAAATTATTGACTTGTAAAGTTTTTTGAAAAATCTAAAATATTTTTTTTCTCATATTATGCCGACTTTTTGGCGGTCACTGTATATCCAATACCGTTAAATTGTCAACTATTTCTCCTCTTCTTCTATGGGTATTCAAACTATACAAAGTGCTCGTAATTTGCAAATTTAATAATTTTGCCTTAGTAAATGAAGCACGCTATGTATCTCTGTGTTTCTTAAAAACTCTTTCAATAAACTTTCGCCTAATAGCTTATTTAACATCTCTAAATTCAACTGGTTTTCAGATTTAATTTATTCCAGCATTTCTCGGTTTTTGTGTCAGCAATGGCTGGATTTTTATTTTCTAAACCTAGTTTGTGATTCCTTTAAATAAAGCATTTTAGTGGCCTTACATTGTTTTCTTATACTCACACTCGCATAGTTGGAAAACAGTTGAATTCAGAGTTATCCAGTAAGATATCAAAATAAATCTCTTTGCAGGGGCATTTCAAAAATTCTAAAATGTGTAGTGCATTTCCTTTAAAAAACCTTTGAAATCATGAAATTTTCAGACACCTTGTATAGTATGAATGCCGAGAATCACCATTTTACACTCGAAAGGTAATTCACATGAAATGTAATCTTTTATTTTTTATTTTAGTATCTACAGCAGCTGCCTGTAGTTTAGCATTTTGTGCATAAAATCGGTAACATCTCCAAAACAGTTGATGTTAGACCCATACAAATTTATATTAAAACTATTGGTATTTCAATGCAAAGCTTTTAACCTTCCTAAATATAGAGTAATAACTTTGGTTCGCCACACTTTTTAAGCCACCCTGTATAATCAGAAATATTTTAGTAATATGCAACACTTTCGTACCTTCCACTTTTATATAAGCTATTTTAATGTAAATCTCCTAGTTTTAGAGATATTTCCCACCCCGCATCGTTGACGGATCCTGTATTAAATGTCCAGTGACATGCGGTTGTATTGTATTTACTTAAATCCATTACTAGCGATAAGCCCCGTGCGCGTTTGCCAAGTCTCTGAGGCGTAACAGTATGTTTCATAAATGGAGTACTACTGGCGCACCGTGTTAGGTGTATATGTGTATTACATGGTCGCGCCATCTAGAATAATCTCTACCAACTGAAGTGTATAACTAAATATGTGTACTCTCAAACTCACCTCCACCATAAAATCTGTTAAATCGATGCTTATTGCACAATCTGTTGAATGGAACACTTATACATGAGGATACCTAGTCGCCTCCGATTTTTCGTACTGGCCTCCAAAAATTAGGACAGTTCTTCGTTTCGACGTATGCTTTCGGAGGCGAGTTTGACGTTTTGCATATATATATAAGAGAAAGAACAAAGGTAACAGATGTAGTTGAAAGAGCAGCACAGCTTAAGTGGAGATTTGCAGGACAAGTAGTCAAAGACACATATGGAAAATGACATAGAAAGATCGTATTGGAATTGGATGATAAAAGCAAGAGATATACAGAAATTGAGGGATTTAGAAGAGGCATACATCCAAAGATGAATTTAAATGCTAATGAAGAAGAAGAATATTAATATAAAACTTAATTTTATTGCTGCCACAGAAAGTGACGTTCTCAAGCAATTGAACTCAATTACTTTTGGGGCTACTGGTAGTGATGGCATCAATACTCAAATGTTTGTAGCGCCAATTATAACTCATTTTCACTTGCTTATTGGAGGGCGTTTTTGGCATAGAAATGGGCTTTAGTTAAACCAATAAGCAAAGTGAATACACTTAAAGAATTGAAAGATATTAGACCAATCAGTATTCTTCTGGTTTTGTCAAAGGTTTCGGAAAAAATTCTAGATTCTCAAATTGGTCAGAATCGATTAAAATTTCCAATCCGGGTTTCGATCAAGTCACAGTTGTGCTTCGCATTATCAAAAGTAACATATGATATTGTTCACGCTAGTGACGAAGGTAGTCTTACGGGATTAATTCTTCTCGACTTTACTAAAGCTTTTGTTCAGGGTAGAGCTTGTAGTGGACTGTATGATTTTAATTTGGACAATTACAGGATACGTTTTAGGGGTGCAGAAATTAAAAAGGATGCAAACCAACGGTCTTGTGCAGTCTCACACAAGATTGTTGTAGCAAAGACTTGGTTCCATTGGGAGGATGGAATGCCAGAACGCCTTGTGCAACCTCACACAAGGAATGTAATAAAAGACTTGGGTTCGTTCTGGCAAAGATTCGTGAACACAGAAAGAGATTTCAAACATTTATTGACTAGAAAGTTTCTATTTATATACATAAAACTATGACATATATTACGAAGGTTCAATACATTGTCTCAGTTCAACTCGTATTTCTACTTGCGTGTTACATTCATAACAAAGGGTGACAGCAATTCCGCATAATTGCAGTTTATTCACCGGGTCATTCAAGCAATGCTGACAGCTTTGTCATGCATTTCCGTATGCAATCGTTGGTTTTACGAAATGTGCGCATAATTAATTTATAAAAGTTAAAAATTATGTTGTGGTTCCTAAACAGCCTTTGATACAGTTAATCATGAGATACAGTTTGCTGTTTAATATAATTACGCATTCGAATACCCTTTCATTTTTACTTCCCTCGTCTGAAAGACGAAGGAAGTATTGTAATCACGAAAAAATCACCTTCCCAGATTTCTTCAGATCTTCCCGTGTCAGGGTCCCTAAATGACGAAAAACAGGTTTTCTCGATTCCGTTTGTCTGTCTGTCTGTCTGTCTGGCTGTCTGTCTGTTGGCGGTATAACTCAAAAAATATTGTCGGAGGAAGACGATATTTTGCGTACACATTATATATATACCTGGAATAAAACCAGTAAAATTTCAAACAAATATATACAGGGTGTGCACCTTAAAAAATAAAATTTTGTTTATTTTTTATTCAATTTAGTAATAGATAGAAGTAATAATTTGTACATAGTGCAGGCTTTATTCTTACCAAAAATGGAAGCCAATAGATACAGAATACATTATTTTTTTACAATACAAACACGAGGCATAAATTAGCGAATTACTTAATATAGCTGCGAAGCAGAAATACGAGAAGTTGATGGTTCGTGGCGCATGTAGAAATTACACGGTTTCTTAAAATCCCGGAAAACATCGTGGCTGCACACATCGACGTATTTTGGAAACGATTACAGCTAAGTGTATTTATCCTGCGTATGATATGTTTAAAAATTAACAAATAAATTTTTAGTGAAAGAATGATCTGCATTCGTTTATTGATGTAAAAAATATAATTCATTTTTCATTGTCTGAGTTAGGTAGTTGAAACGCACTCGCACACGAAACTTAACACATGCCCGGCCGGCGTGATGGTTAAGCCTGCTGAAACGGAGCGATATCAACAGGTCTTCGTAGCGTTGTTAAAAATTGGCGAACCCGCTTTTTTCGCAGTTGCAAGCGGCGCGGTTCAAATCCCTCCAGTACCGGATTTTTTTTATTTGAAAATTTATTTAATTTATTAGAAACGTGAAGCTATTTTTACTCCTACCTTGATTTCATTTTTAAAATTATTTAGTGTCACAATGTGGACAAGGGAAGTTCTGAGTAAAGCCTTTTACAGATTTTTTTTTATTACATTAAAACAGGCAGCAGTGTGTTTTTATTCGAAATGAACAATCTGATTCTCAAAAAATTAAATATGGCGTTCCGCAAGGATCTATTTTAGGTCCGCTACTTTATATAATTTATTCTTCGGGTCTATCTAATATTTTGAAACGCCGTGTGTATCATCAGCATGCAGATGACAGGCAGTAATATTATTCTTTCAATCCCAAGGGTACTGTAAATACTTTTAGTCGTATAAATGAAGATCGAGATAATTTAGTTAAATTTGCTTCTGCCAATTCTCTCATAATTGCTCCTACTAAATCTGCTGTTATGCTTTTTGGCGGTAGAAATAATAGACTTTTCCAATTATCTTACATTCAGATAGTGATTAATGATAATATAATTCGATGTAAAGGGGTTGTCAGAAATTTGGGTCTAACCTTAGATTATAAACTCGGATTTCGTGAGAATGTCAATATTTGCATTCGTAGGGCTTACGCAAATCTTAAACTTATTTATAATAATAGGCACATTTTGAACAAACATATCAAAGCGCTTTTATGTAACTCTCTTGTGCTGCTTCAATTTAATTATTGTGATGTCCTTTATGGACCTTGTATCGATAATATTACCAGTACAAGAATTCCAATGGCACAGAACTCATGTCTGCGAGTTATTCGTGGTATTAGACATCGAGAACATATAACGTACAAAATTAAAGATACTAATTGATCAACACGAAAAATCGTCGAAATCTGAGTTGTTTAGTAGTTTTTCATAAAATAATTCGTACTCTAACTCTTTACCTTTACTTCAAAATCAAATTTCGTACAGATTTTCATCATTTGAATTTGAGAGATTATTAGACTTTTGCATACATCGCTCTGAGTTATTTAAAACTTTTTTTCTCTAATAATATGTCGAAACTTTATAATTCCATTCCTCCTTTACTTAAAATTCTTCCATTGACTCCTTTTAAAGTTCAAATTAGAAATTTGCTATTTAGAAATGGTACATACTTCCGGAAACTTTTTTATTAACGCGTACAACTTGATATTTTGTTGTTACTTTATATAATTGTGACTGATTGGGCATTGCATATTGTTGTTATACTGTATTGTGTATTGTATATTGTTGATTGTATACAGTGTATTTTTGTATATTTTTGAGTATTTTTAATAAGTTTTAACTATATTGGTTTCGGTTATTTTGCTAGGTGGTACGGAAAAGCAGGGGTCTCTTCTACAGAGGTCATCTAATTGGCATCTAATTTCCTTTAGATAGATTTTTAATGCATTGTTATAAACATTATTTCTTTTATTTTATTTTTGGAAATAAGTTTTATTATTATTACATACATTTATAAATATAATTTTCTGATAAATTACCTACTTAATTTTAAAAAATAGGCATATTGTTTCGTCTGATATAGAAAAATGTGTACTTAAGTCGAAGATTAATAATTCTTTCTGGTATTTCCTGTGTAAGATATAACAGATAGATTTTTAACTCTCAAGTAATTCTGAAGTAGTTTCCGCTCACTAAGTTGCTTCCTTCAGTAAAAACTGAAATTTCGTAATAATAAAACGATTCATAATAAAGTTTTGAAAGTTTTATGTCAACATTCTTAACGGCTCCCTGATTTTACTGGCATTACAATCAATTTAGCTTATACAAAACAACAATCTTGAACTTGGGCATAAACCAATGAAAGTCAATCATTTGTAAAATCAATCAATAATAGCGCCCCCTTTCGCTAAATTGATTACAGGAGCTCTTAGGACTTCAAGAGAAGAGTGCTTATTTATCTTATTCAGCTTCTTCCACCATCTTTTAACTCGGGGTTCCCTAAGCTGTCTTAGCGAATCAATTAAATCGCTTGTCTGATTGTCAGATAAAAGCTAATGCACCCCCAATTCTAAAGCTGGACTTAATTCTTAGGTGCACTTTTTCCTGCACCATTTAACGGCGTGTTTCTTTATTAAGGATTAGTAGTTGAGGTCGCAGTGATTTAATGTTGATACGGTGACTGCTAACTTACCTTATTTTCTGTTTTCATACTCTGATGGATGGCATTTGCCTTGGCTTATAATTTATTTAACAGGACTGTCACGTAAACTTTTACTGTTCTCCTCAATTCATAGCGACTGATGTTTTGCAGGAAAGTGCAATAAAAAGTTTTAGTACTTCAAGTTCACTTTCACATAAAATTATTTCACGACTTGAATACTTGAGAGTTTACGAGTAATATCATGAGCAAGTACTTTACATGCGATAAATCTTGAAAACTAGTTTGTAATTTTAGAATTAAGTTGTTCCGGCAACTCAAGCAGCACATATGCACACACAACCTAAATATTAAAACGTACTAGCTGGTATTGAAATATGTAAACGTCTAATATTCGTTTCAGGATATAATTTAAGATGCATATAGCATATAATTAGTACGTAGTTTCCAAACTGCACTGAAACGTTTGAATAAGAAGGGAAACAAACGACGTAGTTAAATAAAAATCGTAGCCAATCAATGGTGTTTAGTATCCTGAACGCTCTTCTGAAATTAATGTTATGCAATACAAAATTACGCAAATAAGACAACGGTGCAATAAAACAAGTAGAAACATACAATGTGGCCCTAGGAAGTTATAACAAACTAGAGAAGATATTATTTAAAAATATTTGTTGCTTCTACAAAATCCAAAAGCCGTATTTAAATTTAAATATGCTGTGGTTGCAAATGCACAAAATGATAAGGTGACAACTTTCAGTAATTTTCAAACTAAAGAAAATGAACATAAACCTCATGCTAAATAACTTCCACCAACTTGCATGTACTTTTCAGCTCTCTCAATGGATCGCTGTAGATGTCAGACACGTAAACTGTGTCTACCACATTTCTTATTCTTTCATTTAATTTTTTATTGTATGGTATCTGATATTTTAAGGTTCCTAATCGAAAAAAAGCGGTTGGTGTAAGTTTAGGTCCACTGCATTTCGGCCGAAACTGCGGAATAATTCATATAGAAGCAAATAAGGTATTTTCAGGTGTGTTTTGGTGTCCTGAATAGAAGTAGCAAAAGTCCCGAAAAAGGTGTTGTACTCATAGAATTTGGCAACGCTGTAACGGGCTGAAATTGGGCTCAAAAATAATTTTTTGCGAAGATCTCGGTATACATCGACAATTTTCTTACCTTTATTTTTGCTTTGATGTATTTTCATCGTAGAGTCGATAGATATCAAGATATTCGCGAAAAATTTCTTTTGAGCTCAATTTCAGCCCATTACAGCGTTGCCAAATTTTATGCGTACAACACCATCCTCGGGACTTTTGCTACTTGTATTCAGGACACCGAAACACACCTGAAAAGACTTTATTTGCTTCCATATGAATTATTCCGTAGTTTCGGCTTATTTTTGACTAAATGCAGTGGACTACAGTAAAAATGTTTCGAAAATTTCTAATTACAAATTTTAGTTTACATATTGATACAGAAATTAGAAGGAAACTATCTTTTCATGGCAAATATCACACCAAAAGCTTTATTTCATAATACTGGTACAGTTACACAGGGTGAGTGTTACAAGGCGATATCTCGATATCTGTAAAAAATATCTTCATTAAATGTTGGTGAGGTAATAGGGAGATAGAGGGACATATTTAAACATCTTTTTAACGTTTACCTCTTCTTTCTATTTTGAGGGGTGGGGGTAACTTTGGAATTTTAGATAGAATGATGTACTTTTATTTATCAAATTCGAATTTCAATAAAAACTGTGTATGTGAATTAACCTTCGCTGTACGGTGCGGGGTACAAACGTACCCCAGCATTGGTTTTGTTGTCATAATTTTGAAAATCGGAGAATATATGCTTTCATATTTTATGTTATCCTTCATTAATGCTTGCAAAAGAGGATCTTTGGACCATTGTGCAAAAAACAAACCCAAAAAACTAATAAAAAAATAAAATCTGACATCGGGTACATTTGTACACCGTATCGTATTTCGTGCCATATATTTTTAAGGCCAGTAAGACATGCGCACGAGAAATCACATGTCAAAATCTCTCATGATTTTAATAGGAATTTGCAGTTTCTGTCTAGAATCCATACATGGTGGGTCGTGTTGTGTTGATAAACTTCATATGTTTATATTGTATCCATAAGTTTATATTATTAGTATGCCTAATAAGATACAAGTGCGTAATCCCAAGAAATTGACCGAGTTTGAATTAGAACAATATCATAGCGATGACTCAGACTTGCGGATATCGATGGCTATATTTGGCCAGCTTTTATATATTTCCGGAATAAACGCTTTCATTCTATGGACAAAACAGTTTCCAGATAAGATATCCAAAAGCAAAGATGGTAGAAGAAAGTTCTTGTTGGACCTGGGAAAGGCACTGGTTATGGAACAATAATTAGAGGAATATGAAGAGACGTATCCGAAGTTACATACTTGAAATGTTTTCCGAAATAGCAGAGGAACAATAATATCAGTAGTAAATCAATCGAGCAGAACAGCAAGCTGACGATCAGGAAGCTAATATTGCAGCTGAAAGGCCTACCGTGGGTCGGTGTTACTTGTGAGACAGAAAAAGATCACAAATGCCGCCCATTCAGTAAAAAAAAATTGTGTTCGCTGTATGCAAACAAACGGTGACGCTGTTTAATTATTTGTTTGGTTTATATAAAAAGTTACTTTTAATGTTACCATTATCAGAATTTTCATTTTTATTGTTTTGCAAGTTTTTGATTAATTAAAATAAAATATTTTTTCTGGTAATATTATTTATTTATCAAGTTGAAGGCTAATATAGAATCTAGTACCATTAGATGAGTTAAAAATGCATTTTTTTAAGTGGGGTACAAATGTACCCCGAACCGTAACTTTAGGTTCAGTACGGCGAGGATTAAAGACATTTTTATTTGCTCTGTTAGGTTATAAAATAAAATAAATTATTTTTACACCGTTTCATTTCAACTTATCTATCGTCTGTGATGCTTGAGAAGTTGTTTGAAATGTCTCCCATCAACTTCGAAACCCTTTCTCAGTCTTTTTCTAAATGAATTTCGTACCCATTGTAACACTTCAGGTGTCACTAATAAGCAGGCAAAGCGGTATTTCATACCATGCAAAGTTGTAGGTGCAGTCACCATCCCTTTGTCCTTTATAAAACCCAACAAAAAAAGTCAAGGGCGGTCAAATCGGGGACCTAGCAGGCCAGTTGACTGGACCAGCTCGACCAACCCACGTGTTTTCAAATATTTTGTTCAAATCATTACGGGCCTGTATTGTATAATGGGGTGGAGTTCCGTCCTGTTGATACCACATGTCAGGATTTATGTTTCTGGTTTAATAATTGGAGTAATTGGTTTCTCCATTTAAACGTCCTTCAAGCCGTCTGGTACGTACATGCGGCTCAATAGCTATCACTCCTAAAACGCCAACTGCCCTGTCCTATTTTCGTCCGTTTTAGTTCGCTTCCGAACTCGTGGGTTCGTCTTCAGACTGCCAGTAGTACGACTTCTTGTTCCCAGCCCTTTAAATGCCATGTGAGATTTCGGGTGATTCAGAAACCTCTCCGCCTGCACTACCGCAGCTTCTCTGTAGATATTACTGCGCTGCCCCAAAATTAACAACGTGTCAACTTGCACATTAAAATTCGCTTTCATGTTTAATTGAGCCATAAAATAAGAAATAATCATTAGAGCGCCAAAATTACCAACTCACTCAAGTAAAAGTAACGCATTTCCATGGAAAGGAATAATAATACTGAAATAAGTGGACTTGAATTATTGGTAAAATATATTTATTTTTTAATTTAATTTAGTTAATCATAATTCCGTAACCGAACGAGCAAATTAAAAATATTTTGTACACATACGTAGCTTTTTACGCGGGTTCGAATTTTATAAACAAAACTACATGATTCTATCTAATATTTCAAAGTTACCCCAACCCCTAAAAATATAGAAATGGGGAAAATGATGTCTCCAATCTCCCTATTACCTCACTAAAATTTCAAGAAAATATTTTAAACCGTTTTCGAGATATCAAATTGCAACACGTTATGTCTACTATTGTAATAAATTTTTACTCGGGCGAATTTTCAAAAATTATTTTATATTAATTAGTTAATTAGTTTCCATAAAGCTTCTTCGTTTTTGGAAGAGAAGAGCAAAATAAAATTGTGGTGATTAAACCAAGGCAACGGCAGAAAAGGAAAAACGCATAGAATTAGTCTACCATAAGCTATTTACGCAAGGAACTATGTAAGAATGGGACTCAAAAGCAACTGTCACTGCAATCAAAGTATAAAAAAGGTATACTTACAACGATAGAGAATATGAATAGAGAAACAAATTTAGCACTAGGGAAAATGATTGAAAAATGGTAACAAAGTTAGAAAAATTAATACTAGCAACTTGAAATGTAAGAGGTACATGAAGGACGATTAAGGAGGTTAACAATGGAAGCAAGACTTATCAAAAAGATATTTTTTCGTACACTAGCATTGAAAGATCTACTTTGCCGTACAATTTATTAATCAGAAAGTTGCACTTTGCGGTATTCGTACGGCAAAGTAGTATTTTGCGGTATTCGTACGGCAAAGTAGCACTTTGCCGTACGTTTCCTTAGTTACAACACATATAATACTACATTACATTAATATTACTCTACTTATTTGCTATATACGAGGATAAATTTAGTATTCCGTTTTGTATGCTAGTGTACGAAAAAATATTGTACGAAACTCGTATGAAAGTGGCTTTTCCATACTCGTCTCGAAATTCCGGACTCGGCCTAACGGCCTCTTCCGGAAACATCTCACTCGTACTGAAAAGCTCCACTTTCTATACTTGTTACGTAAATTACTATTGGTTTTACAAGAGACGAAGTAAAAGCAAAATATAATAAAGGAGCGAAATGGCTATATGCCACGATTGGGAGAGAAGATGTTTACAGACCAATCATAAGAGGACACAGTAAGCATGACGAAAATGATGTAATAAAAAGGTGCCAGTAATAAGTAACCTAACCCTGTTAAACTAAAGAACATACAACATACATACAAATGGCAAAATTATAAACCAAATATACCATGATATGTTTTTCGGACTCTTTCCACTGTCTAGGACAAACTGAGAAGAATCGGAAACAGATTTAATATAAGAACTGCCTTCAAGTCCACAACAACTCTAAGAGACATGATGACGCATACCAAGCCTCAGAACGATGATCAGAGTTCAAAGAACTGTATCTACAGCGTACCGTGCAAGTGTGGAAGACAATACATAGGGGAAACACAACGACCCCTGCGAGTGACATTATCGGAACATCGCAAAAATATTAGAATGGGCGAATCCATCAAATCCAAGATCGCAGAACACGTCTGGAACGAAGACCATCACATACAATGGGATAACGCATCAATTGTAGCTAAAGAGGAAAACAGATTCCGTAGGAAGTTGAAAGAAGCTACATACATAGCGCTGGCAGTAGAACCAATTAGCCAGGCTAGCGCCGAACTAAAGCCCATTTGGATGCCACTCCTGCGCAGAGAATTTACAAAAATAGTCTACTGCGCATACAGCGGTAAGATATATATAAGTTTACAACTAAAATATATAACCGCCCTGGTGGCCTAGTGGTTAGAGTGGCAGACTAGCGATCAGCGGTCCCGGGTTCAAACCCCGGGGGAGGCACAAATTTACGTAGAAAAACGTATAATATCAGTCCTTCTCAGGACTAACCAAGAACACCTGAAGACGGGGGTAGATTAAAACTCCCGAAACGTTGTGTGATTTACACCCTAGACAGTGGAAAAAGTCCGAAAAACAAAAAAATGACATTCAGAGAACAAATATACCATGTCTTAATTTAGAAACTATATAACAAGCTGATATATAAAATACAGAATCAACTGAGGTTGATATGGACTAATACCAGAGTTAAGTGTAAAAAGAAGATAGAAAAGGTGCTGAAAGAAACAAATAAAGTGATGGAAAACTAGATTAAAATCAAAAATTTAGTGCAAAAGACAACACCAGAAACCGTAACAAAACCTAGGACAGAAGAAAACATTAATTGCTTTGGCAGTATAAAGAAATACATATAAGGAAAATAAAAGCAATGTACATCAGTATTTCTATCATAAAGTTAAAAAACACATAAAGGTTATAATAACAGGAATGAATATTACAGATATAAAACTGGACAGGCAATCGGAGACGAAAAACAAATTCTGAGAATATGGAAAGAGCGTTTTCAAGAAACATTAAATACTGAGTAGGATCATGACATGGAAAAATTTGAAGAAGAACAAAACAGAAATATACGGAGAAGAAGTTAGTACACCAATAAAAAATCTGTAAAAGGCTTTACCCCCTCAGGGGCTAGCACTATTCGTGTTAGTACGGGCTTTGCAACCCCGAGGTACCCAAGCAGATGGTCCTCCGAAAAGGGGGTTGGGCAAGGGGCTAACTACCCCTGGGGCTAAGAACCCATCTTCCCGGAAAAAATACATAGTTACGGAATCTCAAAGACTCAAAAGCCGGACTGATCAGCGGAAAGGAACACAGCAATGGAAAAGGAAAAGGAAAAATGATATGATGATAGCTACATGGAATGTACGCAGTCTGTATAGAGTCGGAGCTATACAAGGTTTAAAGAGTGAATTAGAGAAGTATAAAATACATTTAGCAGCGCTACAAGAAATTAGGTGGAAAGGAAAAGAGATAATAGACCTAAAAAATTTTACACTATTTAATAGCGGAAACAGGAACAACACACTGGGCACAGGGTTCATGGTACACAAAAAGGTGAAACACCTAGTAATTGACTTTCAGGCAATAAATGAAAGAATCTGCACAATCAGAATAAAAGGCAGATTTTTTAACACGACCTTCATCAACTGCCATGCACCGACGGAAGTTACCGAAGAGATAATCAAAGACGCCTTCTACGAAAGCCTAGAAAGAACCTACGAAAGTTTACCTGGTCGAGACATAAAAGTAATTCTGGGAGACTTTAATGCTCAAGTTGGAAAAGAAGCACACTACAGACCAACAATAGGGAAACACAGTAAACATGATGCAAGCAATGAAAACGGAAGAAAACTCGTAGAATTTGCAATGGGGAAAAATGCAGTAATCGCTAGCACCTGTTTCCCACATAAAGAAATACACAAGGAGACATGGGTCTCACCGGATGGCAACACCAGAAACCAAATTGACCACATTCTCGTCGATAGAAGACACGCATCAAGCATTGCAGACGTGAGAAGCTGCAGGGGAGCGGATTGCGGCGCTGACCACTTTATGGTAAGAGGAAAATATAGGCAAAGAATTGCAATAAAAGGAAAAACCATTAGAAGCAACAAACGAAAGCGTACAAATTAGAAGGGCTGGAAAACGAAGAAATAAAAAACAAATACCAGCAAAGAATCACAACACTTCTGAATGAAATACACGATCAGCAGGAGAACTTAGAAGAGAAGTGGGAAAAAATAGTGACGGCTATACACCGTGCAGCGAAAGAGGAAATAGGAGAAAAAACTCGAAACGAACGAAATGGATGGTACGACGAGGAATGCAGGGAAGCACACAAGAAAAGAAACGAGGTCCGGGGGAAGATGCTAAAAAGAAGAACCAGACAAACTACAGAGGAATACCAAAATAAAAGAAGAGAGTCACAAAATGTGTGCAGAAGGAAGAAAAGAGCCTATGAAACAAGAAAGATGGACGAGTTGGAAAAAGAATATAGAAACCAAAGAGTACGAAGCTTCTACCAAAAAGTGAAAGAAGGAAAAGAGCAGTTCCAGGCAAGAACAAACATCTGCAAAAACAAAAATGGAGAACTACTAGCAAACGAAGAAAAAATACTAGATAGATGGAAGAACCACTTCGAAGAACTGCTAAATGGAAATGAAAAGGAGGAGGAAGAGACAGAAGAGGACTATGCAGAACCACACCAGTACTATGGACCCCAGCAACACATTTTACCACCAACAAACGAAGAAGTGAAAAACCAAATAAACCTACTAAAGAACCACAAGGCGCCAGGAGAAGACGATATCACGGCCGAACTAATAAAATATGGAGGAGAGGAATTTACAACAGAGATACACCAACTAATAACGGAGATATGGGAAACAGAAACAATGCCAGAGGACTGGACAAGTGCAATAATATGCCCCATCTACAAGAGAAAAGGAGACAAGCTAGAATGCAGTAACTATAGAGGGATATCCTTGCTGGGCGTAGTATATAAAGTAATGGCTGCAATAATAGCAAAACGAATAAAACCATATGCAGAAGAGATACTAGGGGAATACCAATCAGGATTCCGAAGCGGGAGATCAACAGTTGACCACATATTCACAATTCGAACAATACTGGAGAAATGTTACGAGTATGATATTAATGTACATCAATTATATATCGACTACAAACAGGCATACGATAGTATTAACAGAAAATATGTGGAAAAAGCCATGGAAGAATTTGGGATCCCAAAAAAACTAGTTCAGCTAACAAAAATGACCATTTCACAAACAAAAAATAAAGTAAAGGGTCAAGGGAAACTCACACAGCAATTTGTAGTTAAAAGAGGACTCAGACAAGGAGATCCACTTTCCACCTTACTATTCAACCTAGTACTTGAAAGATGCATAAGAAAAATAGATATAAACCCAGGAGGTAGCATTTATAACAGATCCTGTCAGTACATGGCGTTTGCAGACGACGTGGTTATTCTAGCAAGAACAGAGCAAGCCTTACGAACAGCATACAATGAGCTAGAAGGAGAAACCAAGAAAGCAGGACTAAAAGTAAATAAAGAAAAAACAAAGTATATGCTCATGACCAGAGGCATCAGGAGAGACAGGACGAACATACAAATAAACAACCACTCTTTTGAGGAAACGCAAAAGTTTAAATATCTAGGAAGCACATTAACGTGTGAAAATGAAATAAGTGATGAAATAAAAACAAGAATTGCAGCAGGAAATAGGAGCTACTACGCGCTAAAAAAGGTATTTCAATCAAAAAACATCTCAAGAAATGCCAAAAAAAGAATATATAAGACAATAATAAAGCCAGTAGTAACATACTCAAGTGAAACGTGGGTGCTGAAGAAAGAAGATGAGAGGAACCTAAACAGCTTCGAAAGAAAAGTATTAAGAAGAATATATGGTCCAGTCCAAGAAGGAGGGCAGTGGCGAACTAGAATGAACCACGAAATAAAAGAATTATACGAAGACCCGGACATAGTCTCCACAGTAAAGACCCAACGCCTAAAATGGCTGGGACATATGATCAGGATGCAAGAAAACAGGGGCCCTAGGATTGCATACATTAAAAAGCCAGAGGGAAAGAGAAGGAGAGGAAGACCTAGGAAAAGATGGGGAGATGATGTGGAAGAAGACCTTAAAGAGATGGGAGTGAGAAGATGGAGGATGAAAGCGCAGGATAGAGAGGAATGGAAGAGAGTCGTAGAGAAGGCCAAGGACCTGCATGGACCGTAGCGCCAGTGGAGAGAGAGAAAAGGCTTTACGCAAAACTTCCCTCGTCGAAATTGTGACACTAAATAATTTTAAAAATCAAATTAAGTTAGCAGTAAAAATATCTTCACGTTTCTAAAGAGTTAAATAAATTTTCAAATAAAATAAACGTTACCGGTGGTCGAATTCGAGCGGCAGGCGGACCGCGTGTGAAGTTCCATTGTTGAGTGCGATAGCGTAAAGGAGCGCGCAATTTCTACCTGAGCCACGGAGGACCGACCTCTGGAGTTTCTCCGTCGCTTCTATATTTAGTACGCGCTAATTTGTGATTCATGTTTGTATTATAAAAAATGTATTCTGTATCTATTGCCTCCCATTTTTGGTAAGAATAAAGCCTGAACTATGTACAATGTTCAAATAAAAAGAATGTATCCCGCTGGGGTTTCACAACCAGCCGCATCTCCGCAGCGGATATAACTACAAGGAAATTCCAACTGCGTTACCGCGTCTCTTCAAGATAATTCAAGCGCGCGGCTTTCTTGAATAGAACTGTTGTGGGTGAAATATTTTTACTCTTTTGTGACATTATCCTGTATCGGTTGAGTCTTATTTTCGCCAAATGTAAAGTCTGACCTATGTGAAAGTTATTACCTCATTTTATTTTAAAATTACCCCAAAAATAAACAAAATTATATTTTTTAAGGTGCTCACCCTGTATATATTTATATGAAATTGTACCGGTTTCATGCGATATATAATATGTATACAAAATATCGTCTTCTTCCGACAAATAGTTTTTGAGCTATACTGTCAACAGACAGACAGACAGACAGACAAACAGACGGAATTGAGAAAACCTGTTTTTCGTCATCTAGGCACTCTGAAACGTGAAGATCTGAAGAAATCTCGGAAGGTGATTTTTTCGCGATTACAATACTTCCTTCGTCTTTCAGACGAGGGAAGTAATCGTCTTTCAGACGAGGAAAGTAATAAAAAAGAAAGTTACATGACTCACCCTAACACAAAAAAATAACAAAACTTCAGATAAAAATGGTATACACCCGGCACTTACAAATTATGACAGTAAAGACTTTATAACAGAATTTGTAAATTAATTGAAAAAGTTTGGGAAAGTGAAGAAATATCGTACCTGATGAATGGAGAAATGCGATACTGACACCAGTTTACAAGAAAAGAAACAAGACGGAGCGCCATAACTATAAAGGAATTGGCTTGCTGGATGCTACCTACAAAATATTCGCAATACTACCAAAATAAACGATAGAAATGTATGTAAACAACAAACTTGAAGAATATCAATGTGGCTTTAGAAAGGATCGATCAGTTATGGACCAGATCTACACTTCCAAGCAATTAGCATTTAGCTGTTACAACCACATTATAAAGGTTCATGCTTTGTTTAGATTTTAAACCATCAAATGTAGCCATTGAAATAAACATTGTGTTCCAAGCCATGGAGGACTTACAAATACCGGATACGTTAATAAAAATAGTGAATATTATAATGCTTAATACAAGAAACAAAGTAAGAGTAAATGGTACAGTATCCGAAGACTTTGAAGTAAAGAAGAGTGTTTGGCAGGGGACCCTCTATGTAAATTAAAATATAGAACTGTCATCCTCAAACATTTCTGGTAATCATAATATTTTAAGGTAGTTTTATAAATCAAGAATCAGGTACCTATGTAATTTTTCAGAATATTTCAATAATTTCTTGCTGCTTGCCAATATTAAGAGAACAGTGAGAACTTTTCCGCTACTTTCTACATAACTGCCGCTTTACCTTCTACAGGCTGGATACTTTTGTCAAACTTCGCTTTCACTAAACTCATGTCATAGCAATGTATAAAGTGAGATATGATGGGTTTTATGAGTTGCACAGCAGCAGTTTTACAGGCTTTTACGTAGATACTAGTTTTACCTTTTAATGCAAAAGCAAAACACAAGGATCTAAATTTTATTACGTATAGCTTGAGTACACATGAGGTAAAGAAATAATATGGGAAAACACAGAAAGTCTTTTAAACCAAGTAAACTTTTACGCTTGATGCAACGGGTTTGCTTTAAATTTATCGGTAGTTACAAACAAGGGAATCTGCAGCAATAGCAGAAGCCTGAAAAATTCCAATAATAAGACTTCATTATCGAGCAACGTGGTGCCCCAAAACCGAATGTATTGGAAATGTAAGAAAATGAATCGAATAATCTGGTTCTTCTTTATTAAGGGAGTAAAATAAATCGGGCGTTTTATAAACTGCACGAATTACCGAATGAGACAGTTTCGAATTCGCCGATTATTAAGCTGCTTCCGGCCAATTCGCTTTCTACACTTGGAATTGCTGCTCTGGAATTGGCCTCCATTGTTCTGTTTAACGGAATACAAAGTGTTTGATGACGAAAATAAGTTCGCTTTCTTCGTGACTTGCATTCTGGATTGGCCTCCGAATGCCTAATACCTAAACTGCTTATGGTAGTTAGCTGTCCATTCAAGAATATTTTATTATAAAACAGTTGGCGCAACAAAATGAAGTAATATAGATTCAAACTGCAAATTCCGAAAGTCTAATGTCACCAATTATTTAGTCTAGTGCAGATACAAGTCGGCTGTAGCGAATACTGATTGTACTCGTATAACATCTTTATTATGACTATTTCAAAAGCCAGGATTTTTCAAAATTCAACCAATCATGTGTTTTTACTCGTGACTATTTCCCGCATCTCTTATTATCCAATCAAATGCCATGAATCTTTCAAAATTCAACCAATCACGTGTTTTTATAGTGGCAAAAAATCCAAATTTTCCCTTAGATTTTATCACTTTCTTTTACCACTTATATCCATGGCAACCGCTAAATATGTTATTTTAATCAAGGGGGTATTTCAAAAACGTCATTTGAACTGTCATTGTGCATCAGTATAAATGTCAAAATGAATCGATATTTGGGAAATAGTCCACAAAATGTATTTCGAGCTCATGATTTTGCTCGGAAAATGTTTTACTTAAGATTTGTTGTTCTTCGCCTTCGGCTCAGGAATTTGATCAACTTAGTTTGTCTTGTGACATTGTCAAAACAAAAACACTTTCGTAAAACATTTTTACTGTCAAAATCATTTGCTCTTAATACATTATTACTGATAAAAAATCAATATTCTCGCTTGGGATTTTATCAGTTGTATCCATGGCAACCACCAAATATATATTTTTAGTTTTTTATTTTGGTACTTAGCCTACAGCCGTTAGGCCAATTACAGGCGTCTCTGTACATTTTATGGGGACTTCCTACCCCATTAACGACTGTCATGATGCTATTAGGACATCCGGGATCAACTATCTCCGTGACAGCAGTATCACGAGGCGCCAAGAGAAGCAGCCATGGAACTCCCATCCAAGTTCTGGCCAGAAAGAGCGTTGCTTAACTCTGCTGATCGAACGTGAACGCTTGTTCAAGCTACCCCACCCGGGACCTATTGTTTCAATCAAGGCGGTATTTCACATGCGGCATTTTAACTGTCATTGTACGTCAGTATAAATGTCATATCCATTACGTACAGATACAAAATCAACTGATATTTGGGAAATGGATCACAAAATGTAGTTCCCGCTAATGATTTTGCTCGGAAAATGTTTTACTCAAGCATTGCTTTTTTCACTATTTGTTTCGTTGTAGCATTAATTCAAAGTTAACTTTGACTTAATGCTGCAACTGGGTTGAGAGTAGAGCTTAAAACATTGGGATACACCTGGACCGAAATTAGTAGTGAGGCCGTCGAGAAGAGAAAATCTCGTCTCGGTCTCGTCTCGAAATTCTAAATCGCAATTGATATTTTTCGATCTCGAATTTTCGAGACGAGGTTATTCAAATTTTCGAATATTCGAGACGAGTAAAAACGTAGTAGAATCCACCTGTTTTACTAGTGATGCCGCTGATACGAAATAATTCTCGATTACGTCTCGAAATTCGAGATCGAGATTGACTTTTTTTTATTTCGACTGCTTTTCAGTAGTATTTTTAAATCCCGCATAATAACCAAATAGAAAAGTTTTATGAAACTTTCACAAAGATTATCCTAAAAATAACCGCTGCCTCAATGGGATAGCCCAGCACATGTTTAAAGTTCGAGAATCGAGATTCTCCAGTTGGAGATCAAAAATCGACATTCGTGAATTTTCGAGTTGGAGGTCGGAAATAAATTTTCGAAATCGTGACCAATAATTGGTAAATCTCCTGTCGTCTCGTATCGCGGCGACCCTAGAGATTAGAAGCATGGCGCAAAACCCTATGGCCCAGTGGAGGTCCAGGACTGCAGCAGCAGCAGTTGTAGTAGTAGCAGTAGCAGTAGCAGTAGTAGTAGTAGTGGTAGTAGTGCTACAACTAGACAATTCAAATTTTGACTACTGGCATCACACATATCTGTCTTTCCCGATCTTGTTAATTCTACAACTAGGTGCATAGATTATAATCAATTGCTTTAGTAATATAGCGTTGTAGAGATGTAAAATATAGGTACCCATATAGATGTTCGCGATGCTACAAGCAATACACTAAAGATTAGAGAAGAAATAACAAACTGCTAACAGAAATTCCAGGTGGAATATTGATCAAGTATAACTCTGAGCTACAAGAAGTCGTGTTAGTTTCTAATGATTCTATGAGCAAATCTCTATTTTATAAATAACCATTGAAATTGAGAGTGAGGGAGAAATTTTAGAAGTACGTGAAGCGAAGATGGATGCCGAAAGGGCTTCAGCCTAGCCCTACTCAATATTGTCGTGCGTGGTGAAGATCCACACCCTACCTGAGGTCCTGTTGACACTAGCAAACCGCGATGGATCTAGACCAGAGAAGGTCGATAAAAATCCCTTTAGTGAGACTGGTAACCTCGTTTGAGAGAACATTCTTTACTTGAAAGTTTAACACGACTCGGTCCCGCGGCCTCGTTGGAGGGCGGGCGAGGGTTAACTCCTACTAATGGCGACTCTTGTTGATTTGGCCCTGGCAACTCAGTCGGCCAATGGTGTTCTCCCCGGTAGACGGGGCAGACCTAAGTGCGAGAGCACGAGAGAAAGAGAGAGAAAACAAAATGATATTTACACAGGTATTTTATTTTTCGAACATATATACAAAAATGGGCTATTTAGTTGATGACGCCTCAAAGGTTCTGGTGGCGTGGGGTCGTCGTGTATTGTCCCGGGGCTCTTCCTTTCGCGGGGAGGGGCGTGCGTGCCGGGGCGGTAGAGGTCCTAGCGCTGGAGGCCGCGCTCTGGGCTCGGTAGGCGACCTCGCCGGCTCGTCGGGCCGGATGGCTGAGGGTTGGGGCGCCTGGGCGATGTCGACGGGCGGCGGCGGTGCGGGCGCTGGAGGCGGAGGTGCGGGCGTTGCTAGGAGGCGGTGACTCGGCAGGCGATGACGGTAGAGGTTGGGGGCGGCCGGCCCGTCGGGCGGCTGGATCCGGCTTCGCTTGGCCAATTCGGCTGTGTCCCAGAAGCTCAGCGAGCACCGCTGGAGACTAAGTGTGGTTGGAGCTGGAGTACTCAGGTTGGCTGGCCGATAGCGGTAGCTGCTGGATACTGGATGCTGCTGTCTGAACTGCTGGTTGGGACTCCTTGCTTTTTTCAAGAAGCCCGGGGTTTATAAAGGTCTTGTCGGCTTTGTTTGCCGATTCCTCGCTCACGATTGGCTAAACGGCAGTGGGGACGTTTGCAAATTTGATATGAATTGGATTCCCGGCTTTGATCTCCGCGGCGCGAAGCGCTATCTTGTCGCCGACATGAGCATTGCTTTTGTCTTCTAAAAACTTGAATTTTGAGTCTTTACTTGCCATGTTTCGCCCGCATATTAACAAAATTAGGATTAATTAAATTATTTCTACAATAGAAGCCGCGCGGTTGTGACGCTGATCTTTTAGATGCCGCGGCGTTTGCGGGCTTATCAATCTCGTATCGAGAGGAAAAAAACCTCTGCATTGGTTGCGCTTTCTAAAGACTTGAATTTTTAATCTTTATTCGATAGGTCTTGCTCTCCTATTAATAAAGTTGCGAGTTGTAATTTCCTTTCTTGAATGCAAGCCGCTTGGCCGCGGTGCGGATTTTTCGTTACGCCGCGGCGCGAAGTACTATCTTGTCGAACGCCTGTGCACTGTTTTCGTCTCCTAAAGACTCGAATTTTGAGCCCTTATTCGACATGTTTCGCACGCATATTAACAAAGTTAGGATTAATTAAATTATTTCTGCAATAGAAGCTGCGCGGTTGTGATTCGCGGACTTCTTAGCACGCGGAGTTGCTGCCCCGTGCTTCCACTGGTTAGACGATTTTTCGCATCCTCCGGTGGCCGGTGTTTTTAATTTAATTAGCCCTGGCGGTGTGGGTTTTCATTGTTCCTTGATTTGAACGCGAGTTTAATACACGGATTTTATTCCAGACTATCTAGTGCCGGCGTTTATTGGTGCCCTTTGGGTTTTATTTTCCAAAACTGCTTACTCCTAAAACTGTATGTTCCTCTGGTCGCTGCAACCTTCGTAAACTTTATAGTTTTATGGTGCTGTTATTTCGCCTATTTGCGTACTTGGAGAAGTGCTTTCTACCGCAGGCGGCGGCCGATTGGCATTATTTCATACGTGCTTCGCTTATGTTCACCCTGACCTTATAACAATAGTAAAAAGGAAAAAACCAACACCTCAATTCGCGTAATGTTGGCCCTTTTTAATTAATGTGCCAGCTTCCCTGTGTTCCTGAGCGGGTAACTGCCCGGAACACTTCCTTTGTCGCGCTGTCATCTTTGTTTTGATGGGTTTATGACGGTTAGGCTCTGGGCAGTAACGTGGTAGCTCCTTGCAAATTTTGGGGCGGCTGTTGTTATGCAGATGTTAAAACTGCGGCTTTGGGTTTTTGCGATCTGGTAATTAATGCCGCGTCCTGATCCTTGTTGCGTGGCGAGGGCGTAATCGAATTAATATTGATAATGGAGGCCCTCGCGTGCCTCCTGAATCATATCAAGTTTTATGTGAGCCCCAGAACAGACAAATATACAAAAAATATGGTGTGATACACGCACACAACTTCCTTTTACAGTGATCTTATAATTAGCCAAAAATTTTAAATTTTTAAGCATTTGTCAAAAATTTTCAAAAATTACAAATTTTACAAAAACGGTACAAAATAGAGTGTTAGTTCAAGAGACAAATTTTCTCTAGAATTTTAAGCTGAATTAAAAAATGTAATAATATATCGGGTGTTCCATTTAAAATAGGAGTTAATAAAAAAATTGAAAAAAAACAAAATAAACCCATTTTAGAAGTATTCAACTGGAAAATCACCTATCTCACATCAATACACATTAAAAATGTAATAAGAATGTAAAGTTTAAAAAAAATCGTAGAGCCGTTTTTGAAAAAATTGAAAAAAACTGAAAAATCACAAGAGTAAACACCTACTTCCGGTTATGCGATTTTCTTCAAAAGCTTGCTGTCGCATCTATATAGTACACAAAACTTATATATGAAGTTTCAACGCCATACGTGTTTCCGTTTTTGAGATATTCCGTTCACAGGCAGACACACAGATAGAGCAATGAAAAAAAATATGTTTTTTGGGACCAGGGGACTCTAAAACGTGAAGATCTGTTGAAAACTTAATTTCGAATCTTTGGGGTGAATCCAATACTTCTTTTATTGTAAAAGGAAGTAAAAAACAAATATGCAACAAAAAGGGCAAACGCAAATGGATAGCGACACAACTCAAAATGGCAACATGAAATATGAGAGAGATTTATGAGGAAGAAGAGGAAATAATGAAAATCATGTAAGAAAAACAAAGCAACACAATGGCGTTTACAAAATTTAAAAAATATGATGTGCCAAAGCCTCTATCAAAGCACTAAAATCAACGTTAACCATAACGACTAAAATAATAAAAATTAATGCTTACAAGTAAATCAAAGTGTGCGATAAAAAAGTAAATTATCACATTTACTTTTTAATTTATACATAGACGATATGTTCAAACACCAATCGGAATTTCTTTATAAAGAAATATTTATCTTAACTAGTAGTCAATTCTGCTTCGAATTAATACTTTAAACACTACTATTAAAGTTTCTTCATTTGATCCCCATGATCTGTGGGAAACTACTTTCAAAATAATTAAGGCTCGTTTTCAGTCAGTTTTCAGTTGCTCTACGTGTATGATCCGTCCAAGATAATCGCCTGTCAAGCGTTACACCTAAGTATGTTATTTCACTTGTATGTACGAGGTTTCTCTTATTTAACTATAGATTTGGTTGTTCAGGATCAAATTGGAATTCATCTTGTGGAGTTCATATTTTTACCTGAGATGTAAATAATAAGGTCGTTTGCACAGTAAAGGGATTTCACAGAATATATAAAATAGGCAGTTATATAGTAAATGGCTACTAGGAATAATAATACGCTGAGAACTGTCGAGCCTTGAGGATTTTCAGTGTCTTGTGCATATTCGTCAGAAATTACTGATTTTATTCTGAGTTGAAAGTTTATTTAGTAACTTTAAAATCGTCGTTCGCCACATCTAGGGATTTTTGAAAACGCCTAAATATAGGCAACAAACTGAACGGCTATTGCCTCTGGCAATGGCCTGTTGTAGATTTGACCAGTGGAGATCGTTAAGCCTATAATGACAAGTTAATCTGACAGCGTACCTCATTACGAAAAGTTCGGTAAGAAAACAGAATGCAAACACATTCAACCGTAAATATAGGGCAACGGGAAGTTATAACTGAGAATATCCCTTATGTATATTTGATTGAAAATTTTCCATGGCAACGGCGATTATTAATAATCGGAAATTTATTGAAATTTACCGGGAAATTTCCAGTTATGTCACTGTCATCAAAGCATTTAGAGACAACAAAGCTGTGAACAAACAACAAAGTCAGTAGGCCTATAATGATTGTTGCTATGGGCAACCAAAAGCGACCCCTAAACAAACTTAAATGTTAATTAACTGTAGTTTTGACAAAAAATCCTAAAATGTTAGTACTTAGATATTAGTTTTATTATTATTTGTAACAAAAATGTTTTCTTTACTGTGCTTTTTTCATTCGTGATATTCTCTATCAAAATATAACGCGTGCATAAAAAAATTCCTATGGAAATATTTGCAAAACGTGTTCCTCAGCTACTTTTTTTAACAAAAGCATTACTGCATGCCTTCAAGAAATTAGCTCCAGAACATTTTTCCAAATATTTTCAGAAAATTTTCAATCATTTGGTATATTTCTACTGAAAATTGCATAATGTTTTATAATGGTCATAATAGTTTAATAGTCTTTGTCTGAAAACAACATATTATAGAATAATTCATTCACATAAATCAATGGCGTTATAAATTAAATATTTATGCTATTTTGAGAATTAATACTCGTATACTATTTTTAGCCCTATTGCCACGTTGTAGTTAAAGAATAATTACTTATGAAGACCCAATAATGCTAGTTGAAACGTTTACAACGACAAATTAGGTAAGCTTACTCGACGTGATGCTAAAACCCAATAAACTATCAATTAACATTGAAGGTAAAAGGTCAATTAAATGACATTTATAAAAGAAATGCATGGTTATACTACATTCGAATTTTTGGTTTTTTTATATCGTTATTGTTATTCCTTTTTTTCTTTATTTACTTCTTGCTGATCTTACATGTTCAAGAAGATTTTCTTTTATTTTATTATAATATTCTGCACTCACAACATTTATGTACATAAAAAGGTACTATTCTTATTTGATCAAGCTTTTGTCTCGTATAAAACTCTGAGTAATCAATATTATGGTATATTTTAATAAATATTGAACAATTTATTGAAAACTGACAAAAAATCTTCTGCGCCGTACATAAATAGATACGCTTTGGATTTAAATTCTTATTTACAGCATATGTTGGATGTCAGCTACATGTAAAAACGTATACATATTTTGTTTCATTTTTAAATTCAAATTTTTAAAAATCTGAATTTCATCGTTTAAGATCATTCTAAATCCTCGTCATGACCAATCACTATAAAATTTCATGATTTTCTTATTTTCAAAAAGATCACTGCGTAATAATACGTATTTGTGCGATAGTGTTAGGTATTTTTGGTTTTTGTTCATTGGTCTGTGTGTCTGTCTGTCTGTGAACAGAATATCTCAAAAACGAAAAGAGGTATGACGTTGAAACTTCATATATAAGTTTTGTGTACTATCTAGATGCGACAGCAAGCGATTGAAGAGAATCGCATAACCCGAAGTATGTGTTTACTCTTGTGATTTTTCAGTCTTTTTCGATTTTTTCAAAAGCAGCTCTAACGATTTTTTTTCAAACTTTACAATTTTAATGTGTATTAATGTGAGATAGGCGATTTTCAAGTTAAATACCTATAAAATGGGTTTCTTTTGTTTTTTTCGTTTGTTTTTATTAACTCCTATTTTCAAAATTAAAAAGAAATCATGACTACTATTTCCAAATACAGGGACAATTAAATATATGCAATAAAAGCAAGTGCTTCTTTGTTGTATGCCACCACTTGAAATTTCCATAGAAGTAATCTATAGAGATGCAATTTTTTGGCAAAACAAAATGATACCAAAACTACAGCAATTTTATACAATGACATTATTCCCAGAACTTGTAGATCCCAGAAGCATAAGGAATCTGCCAATTCGGGAAACTTTTTTGAATAACTGACAGTTTTTAAAACATTTTACATTCCTAAGAGATTATTACTTGTTCTGATTCTTATTTTTATCTTAACATTAATTAATTAGGTACTTCTTATTTTTATTTTATTATTAATTTAATTAAATAGGTATATAGGTAATTGTGACAATTTATTTCTTTTTATAAATGTATGTGTTTGCATGTTAGTTAATAAAAATTATTTTTTGCATCTATCTGACTCCTACGTTTTGTTTTTACTATAACGACAATAATTTTTGTGCATATCTTTGCTATTTTACGTGCATATTTTCCAACTTTTAAGTGCATATTTAGCCTAAGCCTGGTTATAAATAAATTAACTATTAAACTTCTTTATATTGTAACAATGAATATTTGATTTTCATGATAAAATCGAAATGTTTGTAAATAAATGGTTTGGCGTAACGAAAGCAGAGTATTTGGTGAAAAGTGAAAATTTTAAACAATTATACTGGTGTTGGTGTGATATAATTTTACTTCTAAGGAAGCTATCGAGATAAAATTATCCGCAGTACAAGATTTTAATATAAACCAAAAGTAAATCAATGTAAAATGTAACAGAACAAACCTTTACATTCGAACTGCTAAAGAACGTCTTTTACCTATTTCTGGGAAGTACTTATGCACTCAGAAGCGGCGTGACACAAACGTCATGTATGAATCTCTCAACCCTTAGTTTATAGAAATACACTTGTTTGCTGTGTCAGTGAATTTTTAATTGTGTATCTACAGTTCTCGCAGAAACCAGTTATTATAAAACAGGACAGATATTAGACAGTCTTATAATGATGTTTCAAACTGATATTAAAATTAATTAAATGATTTCCTGTCACTCAAATTACTTACACATATGCTTGTCTAAAAGTTAATTTTCCTATTTTCTTGTTGGCATCTTTTTATTTATCTTGCATAATTTCTAATCGCGTTTAATGCTGTTCTCGTAGTCTGTAGCAATAGATTTATAATAAAATCTAAATAAATCAAAAATAAATAATTTAACTAATAAAACAGAAATTTTAATCATGACTATTAATAAATACTATCGTTGGTTGAATTTTCAAGAGCAAAAAACTAAAATTGGGCCCTGTTTTAAAATGTCTCAAATAGTAGCAATAATATCGAATAAAGTACTAAACTGAACCTTGAAACTTTACGTTCAAAGCACGAAATCACCACCAATTATTTGTGCCTTCATTTTAATTTAACTGAACTATCAAATCGTAGAACGTTACATTTGTTAATTTTTCTATTTAATTTAATTAATTATCGTGTTGACGCCTCTACACTTTTATCACAAATACAATTCCGACTGCCTGATTTAAGGACCAGATCTCAATTTTCATTTTTATACCCGCTTTCTAGGACCAACGTGCATTTCAAATCGCCTATTTTAGCAATGTCAAATGCGTTCAGTAAATTGGAGGTAAATATTGATATATTTTCACTCACAAGTGGTCAGTTTAGTGCTGCAATTTCCAACAGAAGTGATTTTGTACTCGGGGAAATTTTTTATTATTATATTATAATATGTGGATTTAGGCGGTGCTTTAATTTTATTTTATTTTATTATTATAGGCACTGTTTCACTGTTGTGGTGTTATGTTATAGTTTAGTTTAGAAGATAATCAGATTTAAGTCTTAGTGACACTAATTTAATTATTAATTTGTTTGTTTCATGTAATTGGGAATTTAGTTCCCGTTGGAAATAAATCTATTTATTATTATTCAAATAAACTGCAGTTTTACTTTTAAAATTTTAAACAAACTGTGAGTATAGCCGCTCATTTATTTGATGTTATCTTAATCGGCTTACCTAGCTTAACTGTGGTGAATCATACCTTTTGCTTCCCTCATCTAATGTGGTTAGATGGGTTGCATATCTTTAGAAATAATTTTTTGAATAAGAATGTTTCAGATTGATACAAATTATAAGATTTTGGATTAAGATTAACATTCTTCAAATTTTTTGGTAGCTATCCTGATGGAAAATAACAATCTGAATGCACCGGGAGAGCAAGAATTCTGAAATTTGAGTTTGTTGACCTTATATTTTCAATAATAGTTAGAAACAAATATAATAATTTCTTAAATTCTATTTAACTTTTTCAAAATTTGGGGTAGCGGGGGCATTTATAAGTAATATACCGACATGTAAAATAGTCGTCATTTATTCCATCTGTAATAACAAAATTGTAATTTTGTTACAAAGTTATTTCCATTATTGGATAAATACCGGTATACGGCAACTTACTAAATGCAAGCCTTAAGACATTTTTCATGAAATTTAACAGTCTTCCTTTTATACACCATTCAGTTAACGTTTTCATTAACTTAGTTTTTTAAGCTGTGAGTAGACTTTTTGAATAACTAAGAATATGGCAACTAATTGTTCTTCATTTAGAAATGCATTTTTTACATCTGTTTCTATTTTGACTGTTATCCATACTGCAATGACTTTTCTTGAAGCCGCTTTGGAATTTATCGGGACGTTTCTGATTTTCTATATAGTGTGTTAGACTTTGACTTGCCATTTTATCGAATATTTTACGCATTGTACATGTCAAAGCTATTGGACGATAGCTTGAAACTAAACAATTTTAAAAATCAATAGAAACATAGAGTAACAGTATCTTCACGTTTGTAATAATACCGAAACAATAAAATGAAACACTTGGTAATGCAAATTACATTAAATATCAAATAAAAATCTGTAACGAAGTTTACACGGAACTTCCCTCGAGCAAATTAGATCAATTTGCAAATAAAGAAATATAGTCCGTTGGGTTTGAACTCCGCCGCACCCAGGCGAATATGTGACGGGAGTTTTTGGTTTGCCATTAGAACAACTGTGACACGAGCGCATTCGAATTTAATGAGTAACATACAACAAGAAGTTAAAAGATTGGAGATGAAAGCTTCCCGTATTTCAGGGTGCATGAAAGACATCATCTGGAAAAACAAATACCTTAACAATGATGGAAAGACAAGAATATATATGACAGCCGTAAGACCAATTTTGTCATACGCGGCGGAAACAAGACCTGATACCACAAAGACGATGCAAATGATGAGAACAGCAGAAATGAAAGTGGTAGAACGATACATGGCAAGACACTTCATGATAGAGTCCAAAGTGAAGACCTAAGAGAAATAAGCAACATACAGGATATACCAGAATAAGTAGGACAAAAAAGAAAACAGTGGAATAAGCACGTGGATAGGATGGAAAATAATAGATTAGCTATGATCGCAAAGTGTAATAAACCAGTGGGGAAGAGAACACAGGGAAGACCAGCAAAAAGATGGCGAAAATGTTGAACATCATCATCCGAAAATGCTTAAATTGGAGAAACAGGCAATAGCCTACATATATGAGCAACCATATCTGAACGAAGAAGAAGAAAACGAAGACCTTGCATCTCTTAGGTCTCATTGTCGCCAATGATAAAACCTGAGCTATATGCAAATTATTACTTTTATCGTCTAATACTAATAAAGGAAGTGAAAGTAGTGACACTAATATTTTGAAAAATGAAAGGCAACTAGGGGTAAAAATATCTTAACGGTCCTAATAATACTGAAACAATAAAAGGAACCACTCGGTAATTCAAACAAACTGAAAAACGGGCCTAGGAATCGTCATGGAGAGGACGTTTCTTAAAATTGTTTTATTCTGAACGTCCCACGCAAGTGACTCTAAACAATTTTAAAAATCAAAGGAAAATAGGGCTAGAAATATCGTAACGTGCCCAATAATATTAATACTATACGAAATACTTGGTTATACAAATTACATATTTATTAATTTAACAAAATTACCGGCGGTGGGATTCGATGTAGGTACAGTCGTGTTCAAATAAATCTGGGACAATGCTTTTTTCATATGTAGGTTCAGTTAGGAATTGAAGAATATCTCCATGGATTGCCTGCTATCAGAAAAAAGTTACATTAAACTTTAACAGGTAATGAAATCTGTAACTCTTTCTGATAAGAGGAAATCCATGGAGATATTCTTCAGTCCTTAACTCAACCTGCATGTGAAAAAAACAGTGTCCCAGATTTATTTGAACACGACTGTACATCACCGGCGCCGGTGTATGCGATTGTAACAGCATCAATTTGTTACAGTGATCCATGCAGCCCCACTGGTGCAAGTGCGACGCGCGGCTCTATTTAACAAAACGGTCTTATTGTTCAAATGTTTTTACTCTTTTGCGACATTATCCTGTGTCTGTTGGGTCCGTTTTTTTGACAAATATAAAGCCTGTCTTATCTGCAAATTATTACTTCCATCTAGTTTAAAGTTAAGGCAAAATGAATAAAAGGTCGTTTAGACGAGAGAAGTAAAAATACATAGAACAGAAACACGCTCTCCTAGAATACAATATTTCGCGAGAATGAAGAATATTGCCAGACTACGTGAAAAGGAGTTCGGCAACTTATTGATTCCAAAATACGTTTCGTCCAGGCATCTTAGGCTAATTTTTATTTGACTTCAAAAAATTAAATAATTTAAAAATATATTCAACTGTTCAATTTGTTCATCATTTATTATTTTCCGCCTCTTTGTGATTTTGCTACTAAAAATTAAGAGTGGATGGCCGAGTGGGCAATATGTTCGACTCTTAAGATGCCGAACGGGGTACCCGGTAAGGTACTCTTCTTCAGTTTCAGAGTAAGTATAGCCACCTACCCGGCTTACGAACAAAGAGGACTCATAGACAGGCTACTAATACACAAAGAAGAAGATTAAAGGCGTGGAATAATCTGATTATTAATTTATATACACACCTTTAGTTAGTCCGTATAGCATATGCACTAGCAGCCATGTTGGCAGTATACATCAATTTCGGGGTCCTTTCAAGTCTAGTTTGTCGACAGATAAATAAATACAAACAGTTCTATATCGAAAAATATTTCTACTTTCCTTGTTTTACTACAATCTGCTGCTGCTACGCTCTGCGCATTTCAGATTCTAGTCAGAATCTATCCAGAAAATCATGATTTAAAATTCGACTAAGGAAAATACAGTTATTTGAACAGCAACAATCATTTTTAATAATTAAATTCTTACCATTCCCATGGTATTTGATTTTTGATAATTTCAAGTTGCTATTTTCAGCTGAGGTTTTAACTATTATTCACATATAGAAATGTATATGCAGCTAGGAAAACTTAATGGGCCCAGTAAATAATATTGCAATAAACATTTTATGCACATTTATAAACTAAATAGAATCGATTATAACCACGAAAACTTTCGTAGTCTACATAGTCGAGTAAAAAATCTGAATTATTTCTGTAGTACACAATGTACCTTTATTTTTCTACTGAAACAAACCGACAATGAAGAATATTGTGTTGCTTCTAATTATGCAAATTTTTACGAAGTTGTTAGTTACTAACTTTTTATCAAAACAATTTCTTTATGATTGTTTTAAACAAATATATTTCTCCTTTGTAGTAGCTTTCTGGACTATACTATATAACAAAATCTGGTCTGTGAATAACACATAGTTGAGACTATTCAGTAAATTAAATAGTAAAGTTTGAAAACTAGGGACGTGTTTTAGATTGTTTAGTAATACTCGTACTATATATATTATGATTCATTCATACAACAATTTTTTGAAGATTTATCTTACTTTCCTAAATATAACCGAATCTAAAAACTTCAGAACATCCGATTTAATTGATGCCTCTATTCTGATTGTACATTTATTGTGCTAGGCTATACAATTTCATATTCTTATATTATGGGGAATTTCAGTAATCTGAATATTATAGTTATTAAGGTACTAAGGGCATTATGAGTAAAATAAGAGCCCAAGATTGTTAGTGTACTAACCGAGGGTTTGGCCCGAGGTGTGTACAACAATCGCGGGCTCTTACCTCATAATGCCCGTGGTGCCTTCAAGGTTTTATGTCCTACCAATTTTCTTACCTAATTCATATCATATTCAATTCATATAATTACTATGATATAGTATTTAAGATTGATCTAGTTAGCTGATCTAAGTTAGATTTGTGACATTAGCTGAGCTGTCATTAATTTTCATTGTGACAATGGTGCATATCCATGGAAACAAATACTGTTAATTTTTCATAATAACCCTAGTGTTCTTATGAAGAAAATAATTGCCCTGGAGCGTTATTTTGTATCTAAGATACCTTAAAATAGAGTCATTAATTTCAATTAATGTACTGGTAGGACATAAAAATAAGAAATTCAAACCTGAGCATTCATATATAATAAAGTATAAATCTGTAGAAAGAAAAATAACAAAAGAAGCGGAAGGGATTTTTGCGTCAAAAATATTTTTATTTATGTACTAATAAGGTTGATACTTTTGTAAATAAAAGTTCATAACAACAAACTACAAAATTTTACAGGAAAAATGAATTATGCTTCAAAAATTCCAATTCATGTTACAGCAAACTTCTATATTAATTCCGCATTAATTCCTACAACGAACACGCCTACCCACAATTCAGGAGAGATTTTCTATTTATAGCACAGCTGGTTCAACGTATTCAAATATTTTCTCAAACGAAACAAGTTTGCAAGAAAGTTCATTCATGTATTTATATTCCGTAGGAGCTTTTAAAGAGCTTAACCTTTAAAAATAAATGCTTCTATAAAACACTGTGATTCTGTTATTTTCTTTCCTTATTGTTGAGCGCCGTTTAAATTTATATCGAGAGATCCAAAAAAAAGCTGTTTCTCGGCGGGCTGTGGAAATTCAACGTATGAATAATATGTTGGTGACACTGTACGTCAATGTCAAATTCGAGGTTATCAGGTTAGGTTTTCCGTCAGTTATGACAGAAAATGACGCAAATCCTAACCTGCTAATCTCGAATTTGACATTGACGTACAGTGTCACCAACATATTATTCATACGTTGAATTTCCACAGCCCGCTGAGGAACAGTTTTTTTTGGATTACTCGATATAACAGATTTCTGTGTGTCGAACCTTTTGAAATACTTATCCAGTTAATTATTATATGGTTCAATCTGTCACCAAGTGCGATCTATGACGTACTGTTTCACCAAATCATCAGATCTAGTTCTAGAGCTAAATTGAATCATTTTCAATAAAATTGTTACAATTGCACCAATTGCAAATAGTGGGAAATATATATGTTATATTATAAATACTAAATGTCAGGAATCAACACTTGGAGGCCAGATTAAGAATAGTTTTAATTAAGTTTTTTTTTTTAATTTGAAGTTTAACCAAATCAACATCTTATGATGTTATACATGGCTTTGGTCTTATAGTTTGTTTGTTTGTTTGATTTGGCCCTGATTGTCACTAGACGCACTTCTTCCCTCGACGCTAAGTGAACTTTCACTCACTATTGTTTTAAATATTGTTTGTTTTGTTACTATTTTACTTAACTAGTTATTCACTTATTTCATTGGTGCTTTCACTTGAACTTATTGTTAAATCTTGGGGCAGTTTACTTTTCAAGCGAACGTGCAAGTTTTTGTGGCCAAGATTTTGGGGTATATTGCTGTCACTGGTACTAAGGGTGTTGAAAAATGTTTTTGTGTTTCTTAATAAATTGCTGTATGCTGTCTATTCCTAATTCTGCATGAATTTGTTGGGTACAAATAATGTACCATGGAGCGTTAATTGATATTCGCAGTACTTTATTTTGGAAGACTTGTAGTTTTTTTAGGTTAGTTTTTGAAGTGGCGCTCCAAAGAGGACAGGCATATGTGATGATAGGTCGGAGTAAGGCCTTGTAAAGTAGAACTGTACAGTCCGTGCGCAGTGGTGTTTTTCTGTTTATAAGTGGATAAAGCAACCTTAGTCTGGTATAGGCTTGATTAAGTTTTTGATTTATATGATGGCTCCAAGTTAATCTCGTGTCTAAGTGTACTCCTAGGTATTTCACGCTTTCGTTTTTGGTGTTCCATATGATCGGTGCGCCGCCGATTTCTATACTACGAGGATTTGGGATACGTTTAAGGGTAAATATTTTGGCAGAGCACTTTATTGAGTTGAGACTGATACATCACTTGTCGAACCATTTTCCTAGGGTGTACAGCGATGTTTGAAGATGGTCTATTGCTGTGTTAAGATCCTCATTTTGGGTGAAAACTGCCGTATCGTCGGCAAACAGAGCTATTTCGCTTAGTCGGATATTGGGTATGTCGCTCATGTCAAAATTAAATAATATTGGCCCAAGAGTACTGCCCTGCGGCACTTCTGCATGTATACTCTTCTTTTCGGAGATGGCACAATTAATACTAACCGAGAAGCTTCTGTAATCGAGGAACGAGAAAATGGTTGCCATTAAATATTGGAGTAATGGCGAGTGAAGTAATTTATATTTTAGCCCTTCTATCCACATCTTATCAAAGGCCTGTGTCATATCTAGAAAGGCAGCCGCAGTATATTGTTTACTTTCGTAGCCACATTCGATTATTTCAACTATCCTTTGCAGCTGCTGAACTGGCGAATGTCCTTCGCGAAAGCCAAATTGTGTTGGTGGTATTATATTGTGCTCAGTTAAAACGGATTTCAAGAGATTGCTGATAACTTTTTCGAGTAGTTTGGAGAGCGCTGAAAGTAAACTGATGGGTCGATAGGAGCTGCAGTCTTTTTTGTTCCGTCCCGATTTATGGAAAATGAGAATATGTGCGTATTTCCATTTAGTGGTTAAGTAGCCTAGTCTTAAGCAGGCGTTGAACAGTGAAGTTAGGAATGCCATTGCTTTCTTAGTAACCTTCTTGACGACGATGTTAGGTATCAAATCAGGACGTGGGGCTCTTTTTAGAGGTAGTTTGTGAATGTATCCATTTAATTCATCTGGTGTTGTGGGCCTATCAAAATCGGTTATAGTTGGTTGGTGTGTTTCTATATACGTAACTGTTCTATGCGAGTGGAGCCTGTTGTGTTGTGGAATGGTTGGCATAAAGATATTTTCTAGGTGGCTTGCAAATAAGTTGCTTTTTTCTTCGTCTGAAGTGTATGTACCATTAGATGTGTGTAGTGTTGGTATTATTTCAGGTGTCCGTGATATGTTTTTCGTTGCTTTCCAGAGGTTAGAGCTGTTTGGTTCAATATTTTCTACATTTTTTCTATATATGTAAATTCGATACCTACTTATCAAGTTCTCGTCTAATTTGATGTGTAAGCGTGTTTAGTTTTTTTTTAAGATATGGTTTCTCGTTCTCTGCCATTGTCTTGAAATTTGGCTTTTCTGCTTGATCATTTGTATTACAAGTTCTAATTAAGTTAAAAGTAGCCGTTTAAAAAGTTATGAAATCAAACAATAGAAAATACATTTAACGTAAAAAACAGTAACTGCAAAGTTAATATGTTTGCTTTTCAACAGACACACAACATAAGTAATACACTTCATTTCCTCCTGTTTTTATATTCGCAGAATTTAATTAGGTGAACCAATCCCGTGTTAGATGTTGTGGGCTATGGTAATTCAGTGCCCCACATAGCTAAGCCTTTAAGTGAATGAACGAAATTCAACCCTAGCTATTTAATTTGCCGCTAAAATAACCTGTGTAATTGGAAACACACCTCCACTAGCGTCGAATTTACGTGTTTCATATTAGTCTGTCGCCAACAACCAGCAATTACAAGCTATTCCGTGCCCCAATCCAGGTCCATATTTTAAACCTATAAAATTACTGAATAACAGACAAGAATTAATGCGCTCAATGTTGCCTCTATAAACAGCAATTGAAAAGTTAAATCTGCGTAAGAACAATATTTATGTTTCGATTATTTTCTGTAACACTGCTAACTCCTCGTGTTCAATGAATTAAAATGGTTTTAAGTTTCAATTATTCCTACTTTTTAATAAAACTAGTTATATAATATTTAAAAGTGAAATATTTTTCTTTACTAATGTGAAAGTTTTAATTTCCAAACAAAAACCGACAGCGGAAGCAATAACAATTCTTGTCGTGGGAAGGGCGAAGGTACCTGAAAACAGGAAAAGGATGTACGAAATGAACGGTGAAATGTAGCTAATGGACTGACTATTCGCAGCGAAGAGGTGTGTGTGGGAGTTTTAAGTAATCACAGCGATGTTTAGATTTTCGCTTCAAATATTTTGAGGGAGATTTACCAAAGTAAACAATAACAACTTTAATACAACGAGAAAAACATTTTTAGAGGAACTTTTAAAGAACCGCAGTTTTTCATTTCAATAATAATTTTGCTCAACCCGTTAACAAATTATGTAACAATGATAAAACATAAAACATTAGCATATAGTAAATAGCTGTACCTAGAAAATGATATGAGGACTGACAATAATTATAAATACAGTGAGGTTGTAGGGATCCAAATAATGAAAGAAATTATATAAACCCGAATTGTAGAGAATTTGCTACAGAAAATTAGCCAGAAGATTAAGAAGAAATTTATTATCCCTTAATATCAAACGGTGTACACATACGAAATTAATTGCAAAGTACTTAACTTTTCGAATATTATTCTTAAATTATGTGTAGAACGGAGGAGTTTCAGTTTGTTATTAATTGAAAAAATTAGTGGCAATTTACATCTAATAAGGAACTGTAAGACATGAGTGAATAACACAAATAAATCATTTGCTACAAGCAGCCGAAACTAAAACATGTCCTATCTCTAAATAGAGCCGAAAGAAAATTCAAACTTCAAACATCTAAATAAGTAAAGGACCTAGACCTGACTAATTTTCTCAAATGGCCCTTAAGTCCATAAGTCAACAAGGCAAAAAAATGTTGCAACAACTTTAATACTCCTTGGAGAACTAAGACGAGTCCTGCAGACTGGCACAGCAATAATACTTCCCACTATAGTGTGTTCAGAAAAAATTATATGAATGAATTCTGAAAAACAAACAAACCTAGAGAATAAAAATCAGAGCATATGTGGACATTATAGCACACAAGACAACTTTAACTTGCAGTAAAACACAGTGTATCTGTGCTTATAGATCATACTACGACTTTTATTCTTTACAGAGCAATAAAATATGTAGAAAAAGCCTAGGAAAGTGAAATACGTAGATGGAGACATAGTAGGCGTGGAGTTTATGTAACGACACCAAGCATTTATACGTACTGAAGATCGTAATGATAAAGTCATTATTTTTCGAGATATTTAAAGTTAAACATAAAGCTGAACAGTTATTTTGATTTTAATGTGTATTAATTATGTGGATGTATTTTGTCATAAGATTGCATTTATTACGCAAATGAAACTTTAATCTGTATTACGCGCAAACTTTCATGGTAGTGTAACGTTTGATATTTTATTAGTTGTAGCTTATGGAAACTGTAAATGCAAGTAGAATTTAGCTCTTAGCCCGTAGCCATTTAAACTAAATATTAATATTTATTATTTACGGCTTATGTTATTCGCGTATAGTCGTTTCGTATTTCCGTTATTGTGTGCTGGCGGGATTGGAGTGTTTATTTTTAAAATAGAAGGTGAGGTGTGTACAAAACAAGCTCTGCTGCTTTGGAATTCCAATAGCCATCACTGGGGTAGCTAGCAACTTCAGGGCAATTAAAATAAAAATAATAAAGGTGCGTAGAAACGTCTCGCTTCAATATCCTCTTCTCCCTCTTGGTCTGTTCAAGGTTAAGGATACGATATATTCATGCTCCTCTACTGGCATCTTTTTATAACCCTACCAAGGTCCATTCTGATCTGCGAAGAATATGTGTATGCTATCATAGGAATTCGTTGTTCATCCATCATCCTCTCCACGTGGGTTTTCCAACTGAGTTTTGTTCTTCTTCGTCTTCCACTTACTATCGATCAGGGGCCTGTTTTAACTCGTCGAAAATGAGGAAAAGTTTTCTTATCAGGCGTTGACAATTACCACAGGTATTAGCGAGGTAGCCGGAGAGCGTACAATATTTAAAATTCCGGTGTAGTAGTTGGAAATCGAACCCGGTCCAGTTGCCTAAGACCCAGACATGTTCCTTGCTCGCCATCCGCTATAATTTTTTATTATTTCTATAAAAGCTGATATTTGAACCCCTTCTCGAATGTGATTATAACTTATGCGGTCAGCCTTTTATGCATTCCTCTACTACTTTCAGGAATTGTTGTCATTTACACTATTTTTTCAAACTGAATCTTTTCGATGAAATGCTATAGATTTTGCTTAATGATGTGCATTAATTAGTTTGTCTTCTTTTGTTTGCGTATTAAATAAAGTAAATGACAAACATGCTGGAAACCGTTTTCGCTATACTATTGACATATTTTACAGTGTCTATATGGAATCCTGTTGGACTAGTAATTTATAATTAATTACCTAAAGTAGAATTTTGTATATTTCTGTAGATACTGTAACCAAAATAACCTTTATAGGTATTAGTGCCACTTTAACTATGAGTAAATTTTTAACCGATTTCAGAATGTGTCGTACCTATCATATACTTAGCAATGTAGTAATAATAATAATAAGCATAATATTTTAAACGCTCAGTATTTATTTCAAACCTGGCGATTTTTTATTATTGGTTCATTGCAACGTTTCTTCTAATTTCTTTAGGTTTCCTCTATACGGTGTTCGGTCTATTAACGAAAATATTGAGACAACGGTAATGAGATACAAGCGATCGTACTTTAATTTCTCTACGCCACTGCACCTGAAGCTAGCAGAATGGACATCAGTAACCCAATTTAGAATTGCATAAGACCTGAAGGAAACCAACCAGGTGCGCCGCTTGAAATACAGGACACGAAGGTCAGACCGCTACGCCCAGAAGGTATTATCCTATAACTCTGATGGAGCTTTTGCCAACGCCGCGTATTAGGGCGTAATTTACTTATCTGGGAGACCAAGCGTCTGCAGTGGATGATTAAATAGCTTCCAAACGGGCTCTTGCAGCTATGCTGGCAGCAGGTGAGGGTGCTTGCAAAAATCACCTGGTCGCAAGCGAAATATGACTGCAAATGGACTGCTCGCGCGATGAAAATCAAAGTGAAACAGGGCTCATAGAATGCTATCAAAACTCAACAATGGAATTAACAGACACCCTGTACAATAGGGTTTTCGGGGAAACGACAATTACATGCTACTGGCTAAATCGAGGCCACGTACGATAATGAACGCCATTCAAACCGCAACAAGTCGTTTCGTATTTCGAAAAGCCGAAGCAAAAATATGCCTGGATGACAAGATAAGGATTTCAACGCATAACCAAATACGCGAGCGTTAGAAAAAGAATCTAGCGAAGCTTGCTGGTTTAGGAGATAACATTATCGGCGCATGTACGAGCGGCCTATTAGGCTACATTTACAAAACTACGATGCTCCAAATAAACAAACGCTTATACGACCAAGATTTATGCAACACAATGAATTCTAAGGCTAACTACCCTTTTTACACATAACACCCTGTCATATTTTATAGATATTTTCGATAGGTTGCATGTTTGTCTGTAACTGCTTTTTCTATTTCCTGACTCCATATTCAGTTTCTGTTAAATTTCGTTCCTGCAATGTTGTTCTTCCACAATTCCTAAGCTATTGGTTCTTAAATTTTTTCGATGTTTTTCTATTCCTGCTCCAGATTACCGTCGGTTAATTTTGCAAGTAGCGCTGCAGTCATTTTGTTCTGGTCGTATAGTCTCCTCCTGCAGGTAGTAAATTTTATAGGTTTTTCTGAAGTAGGTTTTGGCGTTCTAGATTTTTCCTATTTGCCTAGAATTTATATTTTGGAGATTACTGAATAGTGGATGGAGCCTTTTTCACTGTCTCTAAACACATATGTACAAGCGATAATCAATGTTTTCGCAGCCTAATAATAGTATGATCAAAAATTAATCTCATCTAGTATGGCTATGGAATTGTTTCTAATTTATGAATGCAACTACAACTCACTTAAAAATCAAATGTCAAGTTTGACATTTAAGTGTAAACAGAGTTGCATTCATAAATTAGAAATAATTCCAGAGCCATACTAGATGAGATTAATTTTTGATCATACTTTATAAAGAAACAATCAAGACGCTTAAATCAAAATTTATTTTCACATATAATCTCATAAGAGCATTAATTCTTTCCGGAATTTTTTTTGAGTGCGGTCCAACAACGTCGTATTAATTTGCCCGAGCGGGACGCGAGGGCAAATTAGGACGTTGTTGGAATGCACGAAAATAATTTCCGGATATGAATTAATGCTCGAATGCAGATTCGGTAAGAAAATCGTAACGCCACAAACCCTCACAGTTAGGTTGGTCTACCTACAAAAAATTTCCAAGAAATTTTTTTATTGTCTTGGTTACGGCTCGTAAACTAATTTTTCTATTGGTCATTAATGAGTGTCGTACGATTTTCTACATAATCACCCTGAACAGCAATAAAATTTTCTAAAGGATGCTGAAGCGCAGCAATTCTCTGCAAGCAAGGATTTTATTCACTTGATACCAATACTAGACCACCACATTGGGGTGCATCTTTAAAAGATTATTTTCCATGCTTAAACTCTGTTGACTACTTTTTGAGCGTGCGTTAAGAAGGGGCAGACCCACGCTTTGTCAACACAGGTAAATTTCAAGAGGTGTCATCAGTTTTGCACAAATATTTTATTACTGTACAAATTTCACATTTTTCTATTTTACAGAACCTAACACGCATTGCTTTACTAAACAATTAATAACACAGCAAGCAATAAACGATAACCATTAAATTTTTACAAGTGTTACTAAAAAATATTGTTGTGTTAAATGACGGCCTTTGTTTTTTAAAATGTCTGAGCCTTCTAACTTAGGCAACGAATACACTTTTCGTATCCATGGTTTGTCATTTGCTGTAATGTAACCTATTAATGAGCGATAATCACAAGCTTCTCCAGTATATGTATTTTAAAATGGTATTAATTATTTTAAAATTATTGATGCTACAAAATTCTCTAAAACTCTTGAATAAAATTATTGAGACTGTGCTACTTCCTAGTTTCTACTGCATAGACCACTGTTTTGCATCCTTAATTGAGACAGTCAAACAGTGAAACCAAACTGCATTCATTCAGACATTTAAACAGGATGAACGTCTACAGACAACCAAAAAAACTGTGAAAAATACAAGCAAGTATTAAAAGACGCAAGTTGAAGAACACTTCGATCAACGAGTTATCCAAAATTCCTAACGAAAGATGACTAACTGAGAAAGTCGCAAACGTCATGGAAAAAAGACTGACTATGGTTGGAATTTATTAAAATAAACCTGACGGCATCATATGCCATTAAAGCAATTCTCACAGAAGTGCGAAGCAGTTTAGATGCTTGTACAGCACAGTCTGAAAGGTTATACTTCTTACTTTCCTTTTCTTAAAGACGAAGCAAGTATTGTAATCGCGTTTCTTCAAACTTTCACACGTTTCAGGGCCCCTAGATGAAGAAAAACAACAGGTTTTCTTAATTCCATCTGTCTGGCTATCTGTTTGTCTGTCTGTCTGTTTGTTGCCGGTATTACTCAAAAACTATTTGTTGGAGGAAAACGAGCTTTGCAAGCAGATTATATATATTTCTGACATGAAACCGAGAAAAGTGTGGTAAATGAAAGTAATATTTTGCACATAGCTCAGGTTTTTACCCTTAAGGAAAATGGCATATCCGGTACCAAATATATGTATATATAGGATGAGCACCTTAACAAAATATTTTTTTCTATATTTTTGCTTTAACCTATAAATAAATAAAAGTAATAATTTTCACATAATTCAAGCTTTACACTTGATTAAAATGGGACCCAGCAGGTACAGGGTAAATATAAATGGAGTCAAAAAGACGCAACAATAAGTGCGTTCTGTTAAATACATATTCGCGCGAGGTCCTCCATGGGCACGCGCAGCACACGGGTGGGGTTAAAATTGCATTCACAGACGCTGTGCTTCGAGCATCACCACCGGTAATTGGTGATATAATTCCCATTACCAAGCATTTTTCTGTTACTGTTTTAATATTGTTAGGAACGTTCAAATATTTTTACCCCTAGTTTTCTTTGATTTTTAAAATTGTTTAGTGTCACAACGTCCACTTGAAAGGAAAGTTCTGAGTAAAGCGCTTTACAGATTCTTTTCATAAATATAAAACTCTCCTACCATGTAATATATTTTTTCGACGACTGACATCCAAAGTAGATTTTTCTCACTGTCATTTGACAACAGAAAGTTGGCATTTGCCGCTGAGCGTGCGTTTTCATCACTTTGCCGCTCGCCGAGCGTTTTGGGTTTCCGCGTGAACAAAATACAGGGAATTTATTTTAATAGTTAACATAAGCGTTTCGTTTCTATGTTACCATTTAATCATACAGGTCATTTCCATAGTTACAAATAAGACCAATAAATTCGAGCATGTACTTTACGAGTTAACATAGGACTTATTCTTGTCAAAAAGACAATTAAAAGTTATCCTAATGTATATCACTGATGAAAAAATACAACACACAAATTGTTCTTACGTGTCTACTTTTTAGTTGCATACCTACGTTCTGATAACAAAATTACAGTTTCTTATTAGCAAGTACCTAATTCAAATTCGTATGTTAACTCGTAAAATAAGCGCTCTAATTTATTGATTTAATTGGTAATTATGGAAGTGACTTGTATGATTAAATGCTGGCATAGAAACGAAACTGCTATGTTAACTATTAAAATATATTCAGGTAGCCACATCCGAATGTTTCCTTGACAATGCCCGTCATTTGTCGAAATAATCGCGTGACATGTCTAATAGACTGCGCGAGTAATGTTAACTTGATTGTCAATTAATATTTGCAATAAAATAAAATATGATATTTTCCATTAATAATATGCTCAGTCGTCGAAAAAATAGTATGTATGTTTCGAGCTAAAAGTGCGCTTGCCGCTTTTGCATGATTGCTGGTTTCGGCTTTGCCTCAACCAGCAATATTCATGGGCAAGCGGCAAGAATGCACTTTCAGCTCTTAACATACATTATACTATAAGGTCATTTGAAGTAAATTGAGAATGTGCTGCTTTCTCGTAGTAATCATAATGTACTATTACCTAAAATTACGATATTGTTGAATGATGAACGATGATAATAGAAAAAAAAAACTTTGATAAACAGACATGTTGTGAGTAAATAGCAGGAGTGCTCCATTCTTTAAATTTTATTCATGTTAACTGAAAATAAGACAATGAGCACCTCGACTGCGCAAAATTATTCTAATTAAATGCCGGAAATGGACGACGCAGTAAGCACTGTTTAGTTGAAAAATATTACCTACTTATAGCCAAGAAGGGCAACACCACATAAAGTTTAATTAGGTTTAATACGCTACATTTATGAACACTTCAAGCAGGCATGCTTTAGCCTTAAATGAGTTTCAGAATCTTCAAGATTAGTTTTCTTTAGTATAGTATGTAACAGTTTAGATAACGTGGCAGCTTACTTTAAATTTACTTTTATACCGTTATTATTGCTAATTGCAAGTTCGTAAAGAAGGAATTCGACAAATCCTTTTTCTGGTCAAATATCTAATCTGACTTTCTTTAATACACACGAACTTCGTTGAAGATAATTAATACCAAGGATGGAAAAAAGTATTAAAAACTTGTTCAGAGCAAAATATTGCAATAGTTTTAAACGAATTCGAACTTAATAACTTAAAGGTTGGACAGTATCTAGAGCTTCCTATTCACTTTAGTTAAATGGCACATATATCGAAAGCGTTAAAAAATGTTCAGATTAGGCCATCAACCGAACAGCAACTATCACTACGATTAAGCTACGATTCACAGCTGATTTCTTGTATTTTAATGACGATTCCGACGTTCTTCACTAACGATTCAAAAACTATATTGTTTTACGCCTAAGACGAAGCAAGTATTGTAATCGTTAAAAAAATTTGTAACGAGCTTTGCGCAGGTCCACCTTCTACAGGGTTAGGCAATAATTACTATTGGTTTTCAGTAGGCCGAAAAACAAAAAAAAAACATGCGATTAACAAACGACACTGGTACGTCATTATCTTCCTTAAAGTGTAAAATTTTAAGTGCTATGGCGCATTTTGCAATAAACCAACCCGTGTTTGATGTTGAAAATGTCTATCGGGTCTTATTTTTTTAACACAGCAATCAGACTGTTACCGTTAATTTTAAACGTTATATAGACCCACTGGAAAATTTTGTAATTAACAAAATTGGAAGACTTGCTATAGAAGATCCATTATTTCAACAAGATGGTGCGACGTCGCAAACTGCAAGACAACTATGCAGATTTTAGGAGAAATGTTTCTAGAACGCCTAATTTCAAGATCTGGTGATATCTCTTTTCCAGCACGTTCGTCTGATTTAATTCTAGCAGACTCATTTTTATGGGTTACCTTAAGTTTAAGGTATTCCAAAGTAAACCTCCTGAAACACTTGAAGATCTAAAAACTCGCATCAAGGAAGACGTGAGAGCGATCGGTCAGCAATTACTACAGCGCGTAATGCAAAATTTCGATAGAAGATTAGAAGAATGTGTTCGTTGCAGGGGAGGCCACTTACAGCAAGTTATTTTTAAAAACTAGGTTATTTATATTAAATTTCATACTCTAAGCTTTATTGTTTCTGTATTTGATATTTGAAAATATTAAATAGTTTTTTACTACTGCCTATTCTAAACAACCAGTAACTATTGCCTAACCCTGTATATGCTGCATCCAAAATATATCTGTTTTCGTCAAGAATAAAATCCTAAGCTATGTGCAAAGTACGACTTTTATTTAACTAATAGTTTTTACTTAAAGTAGCAATATACAGAATTTTATTTTATACAGTAACAGAAACCTCTGATACATTTATAAACCGAATGGCCTAATTAAAAAAATCTCAAAAAGCATTTGGAAGAAGTGCATATTAGTATCAGACGAAGAAGATATGTTACAAATATACAAATGTCCAAATATATTCTTCAGTTACAAATATTTTTAAAATCTCTACCCTCATAGGTCATATTTAAACTGCGAAACTAAAAAGCAATTGTGCGAAGCTTTTGTTATATGGTAATTTAATTATTGTGCTCCTGTTTACCATTCATCGTTAGACACCATTGCCGCCCATAGATTTCAAAAGATTCAAAATGCTTGCTTGGAAGTTTATATACGGCTTTAGAAAATATGAGCGTATATCTTGCAAGCTAGCTGATGCTGGTTGCTTGAATATGCAAAATTGTAAAATACTGCAGTCCCAATGTCTCTTTCAACAAATTTTATCAACCAAGAAACCTTCTTATTTATACAATAAAATTGCCTTTAGAACTGATGTTCATAATATTTCTACTAAATTTAGAAGCCAAATTTCACCACCTTTCCATACATCAACCTTATTCGAGCGGTCATTCTCGTTTCAGATATATGCAATGTATAACAGTTTACCTTCTAATTTTAAAGTCTACAGTTTGAAATGATTTAAATAAAAAATGCATTCAGACCTTTTGCAGAAACAGTAACTTGTTTACCTAACTGTGCACAAGTTAATGCCATGTTTTTTGTTTGTTTGGATAGCAGTACATCTTTTCAATGTTAAATCCTTTCACCATTACATTTTTCGCCGTCATAGGATAACATTACTTTTTATAAGGTTTGTTTTAGGGTTAGGAATTCATTCTGTCATTTTGTTCTTTTTTTTTCTCAATGTTTAAATGTTAGAGCTAAGAGTTAAGCTAGAGTAGGGCTAACCAAAACTGAATCTAGCCTTGTGGTTGATGTGTTTTTGAAATTAATTATTTTTTTTGTACTCATATGTATTTGCTTCTTGTATGAGCACATCAATAAAGTTTATTGTTATTTCTATTATTATTATTATTATTAGTAGTAGTATATAAACACTCTGTAAAGGGCTTTACTCACAAGTTTTCCCACAAGTGGACGTTGTGACACCTTTTAAAAATCAAAGGAAAATAGAGGTAAAAATATATTCACGTTCGTAATAATACTGAAACAGTAAAAAGAAACTCTTTACAATGCAAATTAAATCAATTCCAAACAAACAATTACCGGTGATGGTATTCGAACTACAGCACCGGCGAACATAAATTTAAATCTTGGCGCCTAATCCATGAGAAAATCCAGGACCGCTCCCGGCTTTGTGATGCGCGGCTGTATTTAAAAGAACGGACTTGATGTTCAAACTGTTTTACTGCTTTACGACATTACCTTGTATCTGCTCGGTCTCCTTTTCGTTATGTGTAAAGCCTGAGCTATGTCAAAATTATTACTTTTAGCAATTTCTCAGTTAAAGTAACTATAAACAAAAATATACCTTTTTTTGCTCACCCTGTATATGTTGAGTCTAATACATGCCCTGAGCCCTGAGCTATATACCAAATATTACTTTCATTTAAGTAATAGTTCTTGGCTTAATCAAAAGTAAGAAAAAAATCATTTCCGAAGATGCTCACCCTATAATTATTTTAGCGAAATTTTCTCGGTTTGATGCCAGAAAGACATACAATCTGCATGCAAAATACCGTCTTCCTACAATAAATAATTATTTAGTTATACCAGCAACAAGCAGACAGACAGACAGAAAGACCAAATTAAGAAAACCTATTTTGGTCATCTGAGGATCATGAAACCTTAAGATCTGAAGGATATTTATAGAGCTACTTGCGGCCGGCTTATTTACGCCCACCGCCATTTACGGCCCATGTGTGCCCTAGAAAAATATCGACAGTAATTAAGATCTCATTTGCACTCATGCTTGCAACACATTCGTCTTCACGGCATCCGAAGTTGGCCGACTAGTGAATCGGTCTCCTACATGCAAAATATATATAATAAAACCACTAAAATTAACAATGTTTCGCTTAGCTGCCCTAACTTCTATACGTTTCTGTTAGTACTTCAAATTTTGTATTTATTTGAGATTTATTAGCAACTTTAAAAGTTGTTACACTGGTGTCAAATTTGTTAATTATCAATTCATATTATTGCACAGATTAGCCAATTTTATCAGCGTGTTAGTGACATCTAGTTTTTGAACATAATGTTATCGAAATTATACGATATACTAACTAAACCCACTAACTTTTCATATTCTATGTAGTTCTTCATCTACTTTTAGTTAGAAAAAAATCAGGGCATTACCTAGTAGGGGACAGGATGGATGAGTTGCTATCCTAAAAAATACAAAAGTTGTACCATTTATAATTTCTCTTTATAGTTATTGTCAACTAACGTTTTTCTATTTTATTCACGAGATGTAGGTGTAAAACTACCAACACAAACGCACAGAAGTTAGGGCAGCTAAGCGAAAAATTCTTAAATTGAGTGTTTTTCTAATTACTATTTTGCATGAAGAAGACCGCCTCACTAGTTGGCCAACTTCGGATGTCGTGAAGACAATGAGTTGCAACCATGGGCGCAAATGAGATCTTAATTACTGTTTATATTTTTCTGTGGAGCAAATAGTCCGAAAATAGCGGTGGGCGCCGAGCGCAAGTAAGTCGACACCATCTGAAGAAATCTCTGAAGGTCATTTTTTCGAGATTACAACACTTTCATCTTCTTTTAGACGAGGGGAGTAACCAGCGCTTTAATGAGACCATAGGCGATTGTGATTACCATTTATAAAAATGCAACTTTGGTTATCACCACAAGAATCAATAGTGCCATGATCTTTTTGGTATCTTTGTTACTCTACGTATTGTAATAGTTTCAGAGTAAGGGGTCAATATTAAAAGGATATCAAAATTATTAAAAATGGTTTTGGTAAAATAATGAAATAACATTTAAGATTCAAATGTACTATGCAATATTAGAAACGGAAAAATTCTAACATAATTTAATTATTATCTGAAATAAAGTGGAGTATTAAAAATAAAAAATACCTATTCTAGAAATATCATTCAATATAGTGTGTATAAAATAAAATATGATACATATTATGTAGAGTTTTGAAATGTAAAAATAATGCTGAAACAATATCACTAAGGATATATACGTATTAATTAATTTTATGTACAACAAAAATTTTGACTTAATAAAATGTAAAACGGTTGTAAGCTGCTGAAAATGCTAAATATAGCCCTTTATTAAACGAGTTTAAGTCTATTTGGTATGTGAAGGGTTGTATATTACAGTAAAAAAGAATTTTTAACAACAATTTGATATGGTGAGTTTATGGAGGAGAATCAATATGGTGAGAGTACCATGTATTAAACAATAATCTACAGAAGCAAATTTTGGAATTGGATGCAGAACTAAGTTTATTATCAATTAATTGCATCGTATGAATTGGATAGCAACGGCTGATATTACTGGAAGTAGCTTATATCGAGTTTGATAGCATAGTGAACGTCTTATAACGTGGATAAAGGGGTTTTCATCTACTGGAGTTCTAATTCACCAAGCTTGTTTTTGATGTGACGTTTTTTTGGTAATTTGCATCTAGTCGAGGTTCGTGGTACTGGGTAGTCCGAGGCTTGTAAATTTTTGAAGGAAATGGCCGTTGCTTTTGGTCAATATTTACAGTTTCGTTGGATAAGATAGCAGGTGTCTGGTCGTGTGGTTCATAATAGGATTTGTGTGGACATTAAGAGACCTCTGTGGGTGTACTAGATGCGATTTGTATTGATAAAAAAACATATTAGGGTCAGTGAGATCTGCAGATATTTATAGAATAAACTGAAAGTAAAACATTGGAAGAGTAAATTGTGGTAATTATAAAAGGAATTACTTACTAGTTAATGTTTGTTGAATGACTAGTAGTATAAGGAAAAATATTTGTGATTGATTTTACACTTGCTTAATTTAAGGTGACAGTGACAGACATTCAAATTGTCACATCATTTATATAACGCTACATAACGCTACATAAAATACAGTTTAGTTTTGAAGTAATACACAAAACGAATATAACCTAAAAAACTACCAGAACAAACTACACTTGGCTATGTTCAAACTTAAATTATCCATTTGGCACCATAAAAAGTTTTCTCAAATAAGAATTGGCGGTTATCGTGTCGCTTTGTAGTAAAACGAAGATATCGTGCTCAACTTCCACAAAAGTAAAAGCGAATGTCTGGAATAAAACTTACACGCAACTCCACTCTTGTTAAACGTTTTTCTCCAAAACTTAAAATAAAATGGTCACATTAAACTCGACAGTAATACTCCTGTAATACATTTTACAGTAGATATTTTTATGCATAAAAAAGAAAAAAACAAGTGCTTTGTTTTTTCGTAAATATATATTTATTGCACTTAAACAAGCGGAACTCACTAAATCAGATCGTTGACAAACACATAAATAAATTATAAAGACATATATAACAAAAACACATAAATTACATTCAGAGCGAGAAGTTTCTACATAAAACTGGGCACCCGCGTTCAATAAAGTTAATTTTTTCTGGTTTCAACAAGGAAGTTAAATCGGCAGTGCATGAATAGAGTTACCGGAACTTTATCCGGGAACCGGGATTCCTTCGTCTAAGTTTATTTTCGTGCTCTAATATTACAGTTCAGGATCAATAATGAAGCAAACAGTATCTTTAAACGGACAAAAAAAATTAACGAGGAGTATGTAATGATGTGTAAAAATTTAAAATTGTACGAAGCAATCAAACTTCCTTGCGTTGTTTATGTAAGAATTTTGGCTTAAAACTACATCGCTATAATGTTTATTATTGTAGGTAGCCCTATGATTTTGTAATTTGATTCTTGCGCTATTTGTTCGTTGTTAATCGTTACCTACGATTGTTCTGGGAGTTAATCAGAATTGTTTAATCAAAAGCCAGCTCGAAAAAAATTGGAAAAAAAATTAAGCAGCTTATATTCTTCTTGTTGTGTTTTATAATAATTAGCTTAGGCAACAAATAGCGTAAAACTTAAGCAAACAGAAGATCACAATACTGAAAAAGAAAGCCTTATCTAAAAGTTAGCGCACTGCAAGCAATTGGAATTCAACGAATTTGGAAATTTTTTACCTTTTCCTAGTAATATTTACCTCCTATAACTGACTACAGGGTATATAAACGGTCAAGTTACTTAGAAAGTATAGCACAAGTGATAACTATGTGACAATCATCAATTACTACTATTGCAAAACTAAGATTATTTTATATTAAAAATTAAGAATAATGTATCTACGCTTGGGTTATTATATAGCTATTTAACCAGACATTGGTCAGACTATTCCTGAAATATATAGATAACTTCTAGAGTTTTACATTCTTTATATATATAAAAGAAATAGCCTCACTTTTAAGTTTATTAAATTTTGTCTGTGCCATAATATAAATTTGAAATTGCCGTCGTCTGGCGGTATAATCCTCTGGCTCTTCTGAGACCCACTCCCACGCTCTAATATTGCTTAAAATTATTTAATATCGGGTCTTAACCTAATAATGTTGCTTTCGAAGGATTTCATTCGCTGTGCACTGTAAGTCGGAATAATGAAATCTAAAGCGCACTTCTATAAGATTCAAGTTGACGTGGATAAATCCTTAGTTCAGCTCGCTCGTAACCACAAAGGGGAAATTCGAATACGCGTAGGCTAAAAGTTAAATTTCAATTTTGTTAAATGGTGGTAAATCCTAAGCCGCCTACACATCACAAGAAAGTGAGCAGTAAACGACTAAAAATTCTAGAAAAAGTTTTAGAACTTAGGAGCGAGTTACAAGGCATTCAGTCTGAGAGATAAAAAGTCGTATCGACTGGGGACATCAAGAATCTCGGAAGACCAAGGAATGGCACTGAAAGAATAAAATAAGATTGTTACTCTAAACGCTGCCTTTAGACATTCACATCCACAAAAAGTATTTTAGTTATTTGTTGGGTTCAGTTTGTTATCATTAATTTATATAATTTTCTGTATAATTCAAATCTCTGTCATTTTTTCTCTCACATGATTATAGAAAGATCGTTCAAATGAAATACGTTTTAATTACTGCTAAATTAAAGCAAAAACTAAAAATATATTTGTCACTCTTATCAGCATAAAGCAATTAATAGTACATGCAAAAATGGCAAATATTGCGGTATAAGTTTTTATCCACATTTCTATGTATTTTTTATACTGTTTGGATTAGAATATGAAACTGATCCGGCTTTACGTCAGCATTTATTATAGGTTCTTATGCAAAGTGATTATTTAGCAATAAATAAAGGATTACAGTTAGTACCTACTTTATTGATTGCCATAGAAACAACATAATTTAGGAATGCTGCATTTCATAAAATTGATTAAAATACAATTTTAACAAGTCATAAATAAAAATATGAAATAGCGAAAAGACAAATTGAAACCTTAAGATTATTTAAACTACTACGTACTTGCTATTAACGAAACATTTACTACGTTACTATTATTTCACCCATAAGAATCCTCGTCGTAAAATTTATTTAAAATCTTCAAAAGGCTGCTCATTTGGAAGTTGTGCAGCTATACACATTTTCTATGAAACGCCTTTTAAAATTTCTCTTTTGGTTTGATACTATAAGTATAACTTTTAAAGTAGCATGTTAGATATACGTAGTTCATCCGTTTCTTAAATCTTTTAGATATTCAAAAATCGGTAAAAGGCTTTACCCAGAACTTCCCGCATCGACATTGTGACTATAAATAATTTTAAGAATCAAATTAAGTCAGGAGTAAAAATATCTTCACGTTTCTTATAAATTAAACAAATTTTCAAATAAAAAAAAGTTAACGGTGTTCGAATTCGAACGGCAGGCGGACCGCGTGTGCAACCCCAACGTTTTGTAGGATATTGTGAGGAGCTGGGCAATTTCTACCTGCGCCACGAAGCACCGACCTTTCGAATTCCTGCGTCGCAGCTATATTTAGTAACGTGCTAATTTGTGCCTTCTTTTTACATCGTAAAACATTCACTCTGTATCTATTGGCTCCCATTTTTGGAAAGAATAAAGCTAAGCTAGATTTATTTTGCTCATTTCATTGGTTTTTAATAAATATATAAACTTTAAGACCATTTTTCTCGATTTTTTCAGAGGTTATATATTGAAAATTTTATATCATTGAAAACAACATAAAAAGTACTACCAAAATCAATAATAAAAAATACAGGTTGTCATTTAAAAAAAAGTCGATGACGTCATAACTTTTAAAACAAATGACGTAGCAACATAAAAGTGGTTGTAGTGTATGTCCTACAATTAAAACCGCTATACCCCTTCAATAGTTTTCATAAAAATTAATATTAATGAAGCTAATGAATTTATCCGTTACTTTATTTCCACAATATATATAATATGTGTATGCAAAATATCGTCCTCCTCCGACATATATTTTTTGAGTTATACCCCCAACAGACAGACGGCAGTCAGACAGACAGACATATAAACAGACAGATAGACAGGCAGACACACCTACAGACAGACAGTCACACTGACGAAATTGAGAAAACCTATTTTTCCTCATCTAGGGATCCTGAAACGTGAAGATCTGAAGAAATCTCGAAAGGTGATTTTTTCGTGATTACAATACTTTCTTCGTCTTTCAGACGAGGCAAGTACAAATTATAACTCTAATTCTCGGTATTATACAACTTTTTATTTCCTAAGTAAAATTTACTTTGAGAAAAAATGTATTTATTCCGTAGATTTGCATATTATAAACGCAAAATAATTTTATTCGGCTAATAAATCCGTGCAGGTTAATTTTAATTCGTTGTTAAAGTAAACAAAATCGCATCAAAACATTAATGCTTATAACATTTTATTCATTAGTAAACACATTTTGATGCGCTTTTGTTTATTTGCCTATTAGTTTATTGGGGAAGTAAATTTACTCCACAAATAGTTATCTAATGCTTTATTCATCGATTATAATACTGGTCATAAACCTTTTTTTTTATTAAAACGCTAATCATCGTCGTGGGAGCCTGTAACTCCTAGGGTGCGTATACATTTAGCGAGCCGCGCGCGAGACGAGCCTGAGTCGCGCCAACAACGAGCCAAATTCGTCATATTTATACCGGGTTGCGAGTCTACCACGAGCCGCGCGACGGAGGCTCGCGGCCGATCCATTTTCTGTCGGTTTTTGTGGCGAGCTCAAAGGGTTTTTGCGCGTGTAGTGGAACGGGTTTGTGGCAGACTCGTGCAGAAATTTAATTTTCAGCGAGACTTTGACCTCGATAGTTGTATATTATTATATGAATATGGAGTGGTCCGAAGAAAGTATGTTAAATTTAGTGGAGACCTACAAATTATATAAAAATGTGTGGGATCCCAAAGACAAAGATTACTTTAAAAAATCTGGTGTGATACACTCACACAACTTCCTTTTACAGTGATCTTATAATTAGTCAAAAAATTCATTTTTAATTTTTAACCATTTGTTAAAAATTTTCAAAAATTACAAATTCTACAAAAACGGTACAAAATCGAGTGTTATGAAGAGACAAATTTTCTCTAGAATTTTAAGGTGAATTCAAAAATGTAATAATATACCGGGTGTTTTATTTAAAATAGGAGTTAATAAAAAAAATAGAAAAAAAAACAAAAGAAACCCACTTTAGAAGTATTCAACTGGAAAATCACCTATCTCACATCAATACACATTAAAAATGTAAGAAAAATTTAAAATTTAAAAAAAATCGTTAGAGCAGTTTTTGAAAAAATCGAAAAAAACTGAAAAATCACAAGAGTAAACACCTACTTCCGGTTATGCGATTTTCTTCAAAAGCTTGCTGTCTCATCTACATAGTACACAAAACTTATATATGAAGTTTCAATGCCATACCTCTTTTCGTTTTTGAGATATTCTGTTCACAGACACACAGACAGACACACAGACAGACAGACAGACAGACAGACCAATGAAAAAAAATATGTTTTTTGGGATCAGGGGACTCTAAAACGTGAAGATCTGTTGAAAACTCAATTTCGAATTTTTGGGGTGAATCCAATACTTCCTTTATAGTAGTAAAAGGAAGTAAAAATAAAAGAAGGTTGAGGCGTGGAATGAAATTTAGTTAGCCGTCGGGAAATCTGCAAGAGCCTGCAAGAAGAAAATCTCGAGTTTATTGGCGACCTACAGAAAGGAAAAAAACAAAGTAAAGTCATAAGGTTGTGGAGATAGATAGCCAAAAAGTTTATTGTTGTAGGTATACAAAATCTGATTGTCCCTTAAGGTCCAAACGTCATACATGTGAAGGTTGATAACATATTTTACGTTTCGCCACTTTAGATGGCTTCATCAGAAATTATTGACAAGTAATATAACTAAAATACAAAAGTTAGAAAATTAGATTAAGTGAACACAGAAAAATTTTTCAAGGCTTACCAAAATGGCTTCCATAAAAGTTTATAATAATTGATAACAAAATTTGCAAATGACTAATTAAAGCCACATTGCAAGTATACGGCGTCTAAATGGATAAAGGTGAAATATTAAACAATCATTATTGATTGAGGTTAAACATTAACTATGTTATAGATAATGTAATTGAACAATAAACTTTTAATTGAAAGTAAAGGACATCTTGTTTTGAAGAAGCAAGCTGCCAGAATGAGGAAAAATGCAAGATGTCAATTGTATGCGTACGCATTTTTAGCTTAAGGTCAGGTCCGTATTTCAAATTGACTGTAATAATTGTACTTATACATACATAGGCGCAACAAAACAACTTTTGAAAAACCGCTTATACCAACATAAATACTCAATTAAAAAAAACTTAATTTCACCTTCCAATAAAACTGCACTCACAGATCACACTATAGAAACTTTTCATAACTTCAATTTTTCAACACCTAAAATTTTACATAAAGAGGCTAACACTCGTAAAAGAAAGTGCTTAGAAATGATCGAAATTAAAAAAAGTCCAAATGCTATCAATTATAAAACTGACATTGAAAATCTAAGTACTATTTACCATAACTTATTTAAATAACTCCCTAACTATTTTTCAACATATTTTTAATTGAGTAAAACGGTTCGAATTTTTCTTTTCCAATTTTGTAGTTGCCCCTAAAATTATTTAATTTTTTCATCTTTTCAAAAATTCATCCGAAATACGGACCTGACCTTAAGCTAAAAATGCGTACGCATACAATTGACATCTTGCATTTTTCCTCATTCTGGCAGCTTGCTTCTTCAAAACAAGATGTCCTTTACTTTCAATTAAAAGTTTATTGTTCAATTACATTATCTATAATATAGTTAATGTTTAACCTCAATCAATAATGATTGTTTAATATTTCACCTTTATCCATTTAGACGCCGTATACTTGCAATGTGGCTTTAATTAGTCATTTGCAAATTTTGTTATCAATTATTATAAACTTTTATGGAAGCCATTTTGGTAAGCCTTGAAAATTTTTTCTATGTGTTCACTTAATCTAATTTTCTAACTTTTGTATTTTAGTTATATTACTTGTCAATAATTTCTGATGAAGCCATCTAAAGTGGCGAAACGTAAAATATGTTATCAACCTTCACATGTATGACGTTTGGACCTTAAGGGACAATCAGATTTTTTATACCTACAACAATAAACTTTTTGGCTATCTATCTCCACAACCTTATTATTTCATTGAAGCAGCCAAATTTTCATTCACCTATTATACAAAGTAAAGTCGTCTATGGACTCTATGGGAACAGGTACATAATAATACCTGCTACCTTCTTCGCTCGCCTGGACAGGTATTAAACCTTTAAGTTCGTGGGAAGCTCGCGTGGTGCTCAACTTGCCATGCGGATCAGATAAAATTTGCAGGAGGTTCGCGGCAGGCTCGTTGGTCAAAAAGCCCGGCTCAGGCGTGACTCAGGCGCGACTCAAGCTCGGCTCGCCAAATGTATACGCACCCCTAGAAGACGTGTCCCCAAGTGGCGGATAGGGAGATACCCTCATCGGCATGCCGACGGGTAAGTGTCAAAAAAGGACCATCCGTAGACCAACAGGAGGAGAAGATGTGGTGAAAGCAAACGATCTAGGAGAAGGAAGGCTCCAAAATCAAAACCCTGGCCCCCAAAGTTAAGGGTTGAAGCGTCGGGCTAACTCATCGAGACGCGTAAAAGCCATTAAAATGTTGAACCAGCCCCGGAATAGGATGGATAAACGGAAACGGACTAGGCTCAAGAAAAAGACAACGATTTTGGGAAACTGGAATGTACAAAGCCTCAGAAAAAATATTAACGAAGTCATATACGAGCTCGTAAAAATGAAAATAGATTTAGCTGTAATCACAGAAACCAAGAAAAAGAGAAGGGGTTCACAAAATATAAGAAAATATAACCATCTTTACACTGGAGTGACCATAAATAAAAGCTCATGAGGCAGTATCCATATTAATTCATAAGAGATTGCAAAAATATATTACTAACTGGAAAGCAATCAATAAAAGACATAAAAATGAATTGAAACATATATGGTTAGTTTTATCTTATTTCGGCCATGTGTTCAGAACAAATGACACTAGTCTAGAAAGATTAATCGTCCAAGGCAAGGGTGACAGAAAAATACCCACAGGTCGATCACCCTTGAGGTGGATTGACCAGATAAAAAATCTGACCAATAAACCACTTAAAGAAGCCAGCGTAAAAGCGCAAGACCGAAATACCTGGAGGGACATCACAAACGAATGCTCGTGAGATCACGAATCTTCAGTAATGAGGGATGCGACTCGGAGGAGGGTAGTACACTTGCTTTCAAAACTTTCGCGTACACATTCAAAATCAAGCAACAGTGATTTTGCAAAATTTTAGCTGTGTGAACGGGTAATTTTGAGATTATATTAAAGATGACATTGACAGCATTTAAAAAAAATGTAATTGGTTTCTCAGGACACAAATTCCTGCTTTTATCTAGCGGATAATGAGTACCAACCCTTTTTATGGACCACCTCTCTTCTAATTTGGAAAGCATCACAACTTTGTCTTGCTCTGTCAGTTGAGGCATTTTTACTTTTCAAAAGTTTAAATGTCAGAGTTGATTAATTACAACCCTGATTCAATACAGCGAAAAATAGGTGTACGCAAAATTTTTGAAAGCAAGTGTTCAAACTGACAATACTTGGAAAATATGCAATAAATGACGACGCCCTGGTGGCTATCAAGGACATTTTTTAACAATTTAGCAATGAGATAGAGAAAGTAGGATACACAAGGGAGCTTAAAATGGTAGGGGACTTAAATTCTAGAACCGAAAGAAAAAACAACGACTCGGTGATAGGCAACTTTGGAAAAGAACCTATAAATGATAAACCTTAAGTTATGAAGCTCAAACCTGGACATTAAACAAAAAACGCAGAGATCGATACCTAATATCAGAAGCAAAGATAAAGTGAAACTAGGAGAAGAACAGGAACGAAAAATTTGGTAACAACATGCAGGCTACTAAAATGAAACTGGACTGGCTATATTGAGGATTGACCAAAAACAGATGGACGAAACCATTACAGAGTGAACACCGCAAGATTGAGAGCGAAAACAAGGGCGACCAACAGCAAGATGGTCAGATGAACTAGAGGACCAAGTAGGAACCATATAGTGGCAAACGACAAAAAATTACAAAGATTGGGGCAAAAAGGGGAAGCCTCTGCCAAATAATGTACAGAGGAGTCACATGTGAAAGCTATCACCACTTTCTAAAACCAACAATAGTATTTGCTCCCACTGGAATAAATTCAGAAAGTAAACCAGACATTATAGACAAACACAAAAAACTCAGATGCAATATCAAGCTTAGAACAAGGCAGCACTAAAACACTATATAAGAACAGATTAGATGAAAAGCTGCAACGAACACAATTTAGCGAAACAGAAAAAATGCACGAATGTATAACAAACTGCATCCACGAAACTGTGAGTGAAACCTAGGAATACATTAAGAACTAACAAATAAAAAAAACCGAGAAACCGAGTAACGCAGTTGGGTAAGCGCTAGGCTTTCAATAAGCAAGTCCTCGGTTCGAATCCCGCCTAGATCTGAATTTTTCCACAGCCTTGGCGATTGGAATCGGGCTCGGTGAGACCATTCACAGTTGGGCACCAAAATAACTGTGCTCTACTCAGAACCACAGGCCTAAGAGATAGAGTAATAAGGTCAACACATCACCAAGACACACACTGCACACAATGGTTGCTACGCAAGCACAAAAGGACCGCTCCAAGTTTGTAACTCAAATCGGGGGCAAGTTGAGCATTGTACCGCCAGATGCAAGCGCATACAGCACCAGCCTCTACACCCCAAAGTAAAACAAGGTTACCGACCGCGTCAGCGGGAGGATTATTCTGTCAAACTGAGACGATTTGTTATTGTGCAGTAACTTTGAGACGTATAACCTGTTCGAAGTAAGCATTGTATTCGATTTGATAATTTTTGAGTAAATTTTAATATTATGAACAAATAAATGTTTTATTGGCAGCTTGATTTGTTTGTATTAACCTAGCTGAAAGTCATCTCCATGAAAACAACATCAAGTTGACAAAAGTTATGTATTGCGTCGCCTAGTGAAGTTACTCTAGATAATCGATTTTGTATAATCAAAATTATACAAGACAAGCAAATTGCGCGCTACGCGCACGTGAAACAGGATACACGAAAGGTCAAGATCCAAGCCGAGCGCTAAGATAAGAAAAACAAAACCTAAACAAATATAAACATCTGTGAAGCCGGAACGTGAGATTTTATTTTGTGTTACAGACACACAGACACACATTAAGTAAAATTATATTATAGATAACTAAATCCAGCCTTCTGATTGGTTGAGCTCACTACGAAAAAAATAATCACCGATAGGCCTTAAACAAGGATGCTGTCTGTCGCTCACATTGTTTAAAAAATATATAAAAAGTAGCCTAAAACCAATAAACAGCAAAATCCTATACACTCGACACTCGGTGCTTTGTGGACGATCAGGTTATGCTGGTACAGTAATACCATGATTTGGAATATTCGACCCGAAAACTGATGGAAGAATGCACAAGGTGAGAATTGGAAGTAAATATAAAGAAAACCCAGTATATGTGCATAGGTGGAGATCAACAAGACCTGATTCTCAACAATGGAATCCAAATTTAGAATTGCCCTCAATATAAATACCTAGGGTTACAAATAACAAACAAATAATGGTACGATGGACGAAGCACTCAAAGAACGAAATAGTCAAGGACGAAAAGCCATCAGACCGTTAAACGGCATCGCATGTGATAAAACTGTGTCAAATCAAAACACAAGTTGCATATATAGCAGTATAGTGAAAAGTATTGTTACATATAGAAGTAAAGTGTGGCAAGTCAAAGAAAAGTCCGTGAAATATTGCTGAACGCCACAGGAATGGCTTTAGCGGCGGGCAGTCGGAATATCTAAAATGTAAGGAATACCAAATGTAAAATTCAGAGAAATAAGAACGAAACAGCTGATTTGGTATGGGCTCGTTCAGAAAATGGAGGAAAAACGTATACCAAAACAAATCCTGCAACCACAGGGAAAAAGAAAACGTGAAAGACGTAAGAAGAGCTGGATAGATGAGACTAATAATGAGATGCAAGAGCCTCCCTGAACAAGATCAATGGCATCGGAAGAAGTAGGACGTTGTAAAACCGATAGTATAATATCATGATGCCCAGAAAATTTCACTTCAAGTTGACCGTGGAAGCGAAAGACGTATATCGTAGGCTATAGTCTGAATATCAGCTTCAGCTTGTCAAGTTATAGGTTAGGTTGTCTGTGCATCGATTTAGACAATTGTGTTAGGAAGCTCCCCGTTTTATAATCATCATATAGTGTTGTTTCTGCAATGGTGTAATTGTTGACGGTGAATGGAGATACTCCGTTGAAAACACGTTTCAAGACTTCTTACAAAGATATCCTAATTTTGTTGATGGGTAGGTATAATCAGAAGTAATACTATAAGTACTTCGTTATTATCGGGTTATATGTCTATAACTTGTTGCACAATAATAAAAGAGTGTCAGTTTGACAGATTAAATAATCCGACCGCGTCAGCGGGAGGATTATTCTGTCAAACTGACACGATTTGTTATTGTGCAGGAAGTTTGAGACGTATAACCTGTTCGAAGTACGCATTGTATTCGATTTGATTATTTTTTGAGTAAACTTCAATATTAGAAACAAATAAATATTTTATTAACAGTTCGATTTGTTTCTATTAACCTAGCTGAAAGTCATCTCCATGAAAACAACATCAAGTTGACAAAAGTAATGTATTGCGTTGCCTAGTGAAGTTACTCCAGTATAATCGATTTTGTATAATCAGTTATAATATCACAAGAGCATCGAAAATAATCATTATTTTCACTTGCTCGAGTGGTATTCGTTACGATTATATAGTGAATAGACCGATAATAATAAATTATTTTATTTCTTAGGTTGGCACTGTTTATGTTGGTGGCACTGTAAGTCTATGTCAAATTCGACGTTATTAGGTTAGGTTTTGCGTCAGTTTGTGTCAAAACTGACGCAAAACCTAACCTGCTAACCTCGAATTTGCAATAGACAGTTATTACATCATGGCTCTAGATTATTATTATCCATTATTTTTGCTTTGTTGGACCCACCGAAACACCGAAGTGATTATACCACGTCGTCAAGAGTATATCCGTTTATCTATACCTAGTAACTAAGTAAAATTCTCAATTACTATTGGCCAAATTTATAATGAGTTGTATAATCGAAATTATACAAGATAACTAACTAAATCCAGCCTTCTGATTGGTTGAGATCGCTACGAAAAGAATAATCATTTTAAGGCTCTCCGTCTACTGGCACTGGTCCAACGCGACTGCGACGCGATTACGATGCAACTACGACATACCTACGATGATCGCGACGGCAATTTGTGTTATGCACATCAGAGCAATTTGTTCTCAATCTGCTGCAAAATATTTTCGAGTGACGATGATGATGACGTGGTTGTAGCTTACTGATACATACGAAATAAGGCCAGGAAACCGAAATGGAAGTCCACGTTCACCCCTATATCAAAAATAATAAAAAGTGCAATACTTTTATTTTGTCGCAGCAAGAGAGCTTTCCCAACATCAGCAAAATCATGCTACCGAATTTCAAAAGAGAGCTTTAATGTATTAGGGGAGAAGGTTAAGTCGTCGATTGAAAGACTCGGCATCAATACAAAGACATTTTGCACTAGTTTGACATTCCTTGCATTTTATCCCGCAACTTCAACGCAAGTAATCGCTTCGCGATTGGCACTGACAGTCGCGAGGAATTATTTTGTGCAAGTTGCTTCATAAAATATTTCTTCTTCTTGTTAACAATATAACTTTTGACTGCATAGTATTGTATACTAGATACTGGTAGTTAATGTCAATAAAAGATTTTGTATTTTGTATTAAAAAAATAATTACTGTATCCCAAAAGTTTTATTTTATTAGTAATAGTTCTAATGACCTAAGCGTATGACATTAGCAAAAACATGCTTAAAATATTTCATGGCCAATTGAGAAGTGAAATTTTCTGAACATCATGTTATATAACGCTAATCTCTCTGGCCATGGTTGTTTGAGAATTCGGTATAGAGGACTATTTTGCTAAATGAGAAAACCTTAAATTCAAAACAAATACTTATATTCAGGATGTTCTAAAATAATTGTGAAACATTTTAAGAGGCGATTTCTTCTCACACATTAAGGAGAGTCTTTTATATAAACTTTCTCTCCTAAATCCCTCCCCGCTAAGTTACACCTTCCTAATGAGGAGGAGGGAGTGTTATGTTAGAAACTTTTAGTGGACAAGAATTGTATTATGTGCAAATATGCACAGGAAATTTTGATATACATATAGAAAGACATAAGTTCAGTTCCTCTTCATTTTTGTAAGAGTAATGGTTTTTGTGTAAAAAAAAATACATTATGATGCACGACACAGTTATTTTTACACAAAAACTATTGGTTTTTCAAAAAAACTAAAAGAGCTAAAAGAGCTTCTAAATAATTTAGAAATTCTTGTACATATTTCGTCATAAATACCGGGATATCAAAAATAAACTTGATCGCGGGGTCATTGAAAACAGTCAAACTTGCCTAATCTGTAGCATGCATTTTGTTAACATAGAACTGTAATATTTTTGAAGTTTAAAATTCCGTTTCGACATCTTGTTTAACTAATCCCATGGCTCTTTTAATGTTACCTGTTAATTTAATGTTTAAATTTGGTTTAAACTACATATTTTTGCATATGTGCTTAGCGGATGATTAGACTGTTAGTCACATGAACTAATAATGCAGTTAATTGTAGTTCAAATGTACTTAGTTTTATAATGGGCAGTGTAGATAGAATTTTTCATGGGCTCCTGCGACCAAGTTTATTTTTGATCTGCCGGTATATTCTTGTCCGTTAAAAGCTCTTATAAAAACATTTATAGCGGTTGCCAATTTCAACCCTTATAAGCCATACGTAAAATTTAAAAAAAAAACATTTCATAAATAAGCATTCTATTGCCAAATTTCACTTTAATATCTTCTACTAGTTTTTCCATACAATGACAAGAACTTCATTTTAACCTCCATCTTTATGAGGATATAATTAATCTGGGAGGGATTTAAAAGTACACGTTTAACTAAAAACCCTGTTATAATTTTCGACGACGACGACACGAAATCATTTCTTAACATTTTAACACCTATTTTGAAGTACCCTCTGTATGTAATCTGTGCTATCCAGTTATGCTGAAATTAGATATAAAGCCCAATATAAAAATAATCACTTATTATACCATGAGTAGTCAAAGTTATGTCGACTATTTTTGCGGTGGTGTCACGAATGTCCATTGCGCTTTGGTACGATTAGGACGAGTGCGCTAACACGAGTCCTAATCTCAAGCGCAATGGACATGAGTAGTGATACCACCGCAAAAATAATCTACTTAACTTTGACTAAGAATTGTATTCGAGAGACTATTTAATGAACCAAACTACTTTTTCAAATTAGTTTTCAGTAAATCTAGAAACAAACTACGCAATTTCTATAGTAACGGAACACTAATATTAACTTTTTCTAATAAAAATCAAATTTGTTTAAAATAGTCACTTGAATACTCTCTAGGAAGATATATCCACTGATATTTTTTTGATTGGTCAAGAAACGTCAGAATTCTGGATTTTCATTGGTCACTTTTTGACAGATGACAGGTGAATTAAATAGTCATAATCATAATAAAACAATATACCATTTATAGTGCTTAATTTATTGCTTTAGATAATAGCGAACTTTGATGATTAGAAAAGTGTGGTCTTCTATAACTGCAACTTGCATTCATCTAAAGTTTAGAGAATATTTTTCATCTAGGTATCTAAAATAGTAACTTTCTTAATCGGTTTTCTCCACTTGGAGACCTTTGGTATTGTTTGATTTAAAAACAGCCCTATTCATATCTTTACTTGGAAATATAGAGCAACTGTGTCTCTTAATGCAAATGATGTCTCACTGAGTAAGTTCAGATCCCATAAGCTTAGAAAATGTATAGATCAATACAACTTCATAGAATGCAATAGATTATTATTAGTAACCTGCAATATGTCAAAGCTAGCATTTTAATATACGTTAAGAATGATCCAGCGAGTGTTTGCCCCTTACTTTTCAAACAATAATATTTTATTCAAGAGGACGACTATGAAAGACTAACTCGCCATATTACTAAACAAAAGAAATATTGGCTTGAAATGAACAAAACTAATAATCAATAAAAAATATCCAAATAGAATTCTATTTGTGTATTCTTCTTCTTTTCTTAATTTTAACGATCATATTATCACGTTCTAAGATTTCTTCAGATCTATACGTCTCAAGGTCCCTAGATGACGAAAATCAGGTTTTCTCAATTCCGTCTGTCTGTCTGTTTATCTGTTGGCAGTATAGCTCAAGCACTATTGGTTGAAGGAAGATTATATTCCGCATACGGATTATACGCCTACCTGGCATGAAACCGAAAAAATGTTGGTCAAATATACAGGGTGAGCATCTCTAAAATATAAAACTTTGTCTATATTTGCTTTAACTGAGGAATAGATAAAAATATTAATCTGTACATATTAGCTTAGGCTTTGCACTTGACAAATTAGGTAATTTTTGTCAAAAAATGAGAACGAATAAGCTGTTCAATATAATGCAGTAGCTGCACGTCGATATTAGGCACACTTCCGTGGCACAACGCGATCGACGGGTGCGATGCGTGTGGCATTATCATTTACTTTGAAATTTCTTCCGTAGGGGCTGAAATCGAATCCCGCCTGGAATACTTTTCTAATTGCAAATTGATTTAATTTGAGAGATGTTTTCCCCTAGTAGTCTCTGATTTATCAAAATATTTAGTGTCACAACTTCCGCTTGTTTTATTTGCAAAAGATAAAAGTAATAATTTGCACATAGCTCAGGCTTTATTATTGGCGAAAGTAAGACCTAACAGATATAGGGTATACATCACAAATGGCACAGGATAATGTTGTATCTTTATAATGCATGAGAAACTTGTCCAATTTGAGCACGCCGGTGGCTCAGTTGTTCTAGCGGGGGACTAGAAGCTCACCTCTAAATATTCGCCTGTGAGCTCGGAGTGCGAATCCCAGCCGACTACATTTTTTTATATACAAATAAATCTAATTTGCGCGAGGGAAGTTCCGTGTAAATCCTTTTACAGAATATTTCCTCAATGAGAGCTTAGTTTCAGAAATCTGAATAATAATTAAGCTGGTTATATTATTGCAATAATGTACTTACATTATCTACAAATGAAATGTATTAAAGTTGCATCCAATGGTATAATCTGCCTAGCAAAATACAACATCAGAAGTTAATAATTATTAGGTTACACACCTTACCTAATTTAATTTAAGTTAGAGATTACATTCGACCAGTTTAATAATTATCACATATATCTAGCATTCAGCGCATTCCTCGAGTTTTAGACGGATTAGAATAATGTCTTACATACATTTGTTCATCAAATATCAGTAGGTTACGACTTTATGTGCTTAGCAAACTATAATACTGTCCAGAAACGAAATCTCGAATTAAATGAAGAATTCCTTAAATCCCACAATAAAGACTAAAAAACAAGAATTAAACTGAGTTCAACAAACCCACCAGCTTGCTGAAATTTTAGATCTCGATCGTAAAAGTCGACGTAACAGCTAACCGTATTGGGTAGGCACTTTAATTTTGTATCAGAATACATCTGATGCATTGCATTTGGAAGTACTAGAAGGCAATAACACTGAACATAACGTGTGCATGCAGTGCTTTCCGCTCGACAATCTCTCCTTCCTTTTGCGGTTTTATTTTCGAGCGACCGTCGACCAATGCACACATTTTTCCTGACCTAACACAATTCGTTTCTTGTAACGTAGATACTGATTTCCCAATTTCCCACTGGGCTTTAGGGTTGCATGAGTATACATTTCTGTTAGCATTAATAGAAAACACAATTGAAATTGGTATTAATTATATTTATATTGGCGAGTCAATATAGGGGACAGTTTAATCACATAGTGTAGTTAACTTATATGTTCATTAAAAAGTCCATAAGGGCTGTGGAAATTCATACGCAGGAATAATATGTTAGTGGCACTGTAAATCTATGTCAAATTCGAGGTTAGCAGGTTAGATTTTGCGTCAGTCTGTGTGAAAACTGACGAAAAATCTAACCTGATAACCTCGAATTTGACATAGACTTACAGTGCCACATACATGTTATTCATACGTTTGAATTTCCACAGCCCCCCTTATGAACTTTTTTAATGAACATGTATCGTGTTTATTGAACTGAAAACTAAACACAGTTCAGTTATTACCTAGTTCTAACCCGTTGTAACAAACTTGATCCGATCTTTAATTCTAAAATTGGTTTTTACTTCCTTTTACAGTAAAGGAAGTATTGGATTCATCCCAAAAATTTGAAATTGAGTTTTCAACAGATCTTCACGTTTTAGAGTCCCCTGGTCCAAAAAAACATATTTTTTTTATTGGTCCGTCTGTGTGTGTGTGTGTGTCTGTCTGTCTGTGTGTGTGTCTGCGAGCAGAATATCTCAAAAACGAAAAGAGGTATGACGTTGAAACTTCATATATAAGTTTTGTGTACTATGTATATGCGACAGCAAGTTTTTGAAAATAGCATAACCGGAAGTAGGTGTTTACTCCTGTGATTTTTCAGTTTTTTTCGATTTTTTAAAAAGGGCTCTAACGATTTTTTTTCAAACTTCACATTTTTATTACATTTTGAATGTGTATTGATGTGACATAGGTGCTTTTCCAGTTGAATACTTCTAAAATAGATTTCTTTTGCTTTTTTTTCAATTTTTTTATTAACTTCTATTTTAAAGAGAACACCCGGTATATTATTAGATTTTTGAATCCAGCTTAAAATTGTAGAAAAAATTTGTCTCTTCAAGTAACGCTCCATTTTGTATCGTGTTTGCAGAATTTATAATTTTTGACAAATGCTTAAAAATTTAAAATCAAATTTTTGGCTAATTATGAGATCACTGTAAAACGAAGTTGTGTGCGTGTGTCACGCCAGATTTTTCCACATTTTTTCACATAAATTAGGCGAGTCCAAAACTCCGCTTTCCTACGAGTTAGATACATATTTTTTTAATCTACTGCTTTGGTAATGCTTTTGAAGCGTCTTTTAGACGAAGGAAGTATTGTAATCGCGAAAAAATCACCTTCCGATATTTCTTCAGATTTTCACGGTTCAGGGTCTCTAGATGACGAAAAACAGGTTTTCTCAATTCCGTCTGTCTGTCTGTTTGTTGGCGGTGTAACACAAAAAGTATTTGTTGGAGGATGACTATATTTTGCTTGCAGCTTACATTTGCACATACCTCAGGCTTTACCCTTGATAAAAATGGGAACCAACAGATACCATAAATGTCCTATTTAACGTAGCCCCATCTCACCGATCGGAGGCGTCCTTGGTGGGCGAAGCAGCGAACGTGTGTTTTACTTCGGCCTACGTGCAGATCATTAAAATTGCATTCGCTGGCTTATTCGCAGGCGCTGAAGTTCGAATCCCATTACCGGCAACGTCTTTTTTTATTTGAGAATTTATATAATTTGCCTTACCAAGTATTTTCTTTTATTGTTTCATTATTATTACGAACCTGAAGATATTTTTACCCCTATTTTCCTTTGATTTTCAAAATTGTTTAGTGTGACAAGGTCTACTTACTAGGGAATTTCTGAGTAAAATCCTTTACAGATTTTTTATATCAAAACATTTGCCTTCCTAATTATTTTAAAGCAAACGCCTAGAGAAAAAAGATGCTTCTATTTATGCCACTATTTGTTACTAAGTGTTAAGCGTTGATTATGGATATTATTGACTTCGAGCGTTTAACTCAGTCAAAATAAAACTGATATTTTAATGGCAATATTTTTGTAGCACATTTCATGATTGGCTATTTGTTTCAATAACTTCAAGGCACGACTCACCTTTGTAGAAATGGTAAATAATTTTATTTTCTTAATTTTAGATTTTCGGAAATGTAAAATGACAAATTATGACATGAATAAATGCAAAAAAATTATTCTCAACAAAAAACGTATTTACAAGTTTGCTGTGAAACAATTAAGGAAGCGAATATTTTTATATAAATAAATTATCATTGAAAACCATATGGCTCGTAAAGCATTTGTACACCCTGTATATGTATAACTAACCTACTAATTCTTGGAATTTAAACCTTTAACCTTCCTATAAATGGTTTGTAAAATAAAAGTCTATGATAATGTGAATTAGCTATTAAGCTTTCAACATGAAATTATTAATATTTGAACCATCTGATTTCGTGTAGACAAAGATATACAATTATACATACAGCAAACTCTATTCGTTATTGCGAATACATAACAATTGATGTTAACCGTTCTAATACCGGCCAAGCGTCGATTCTAATGGCATTAAATCTACATCCAATTACGAAAATGGACACAAACATATTGAAAGACGAAGTGGCCAACGCAATCGCGAAATTAAAATGCGGTAAAGCTGTCGGAAGCGTGGGAATCATAAATAATCGAAGGCATGGGCAGAACAGACATCGAAGGAATTCACGCAATCTTCTAGAAAATCTGTGAAATTTGGTGCTAGTTCATATGAAAGGGTATAAGTGGAAGCTCAGTGAAAATGGATCGTAGCTATTTTCCCAGTGATGGATTACACTAAAGACGATTTCACGACAGCAATACTGACAAAATGAAAAGTCATAAGTAAAGTAATTACTTAATATTATACCTATCCGTTTTTAAATACTTTAGCACAATTACCGTTTCATCAAATCGTCTAAGAAATGGTTATATACTCTGTTTAGGAAACTGTAACTAAACGGGAAAAGATTTACAATAAAAAAATGTACGTGCAAAGTTCTATGTTTCAACGTCCCTTATAACCTTCTTACATTTGAAATATTTTTTTAAACACCCTGTATATTTAAAGTGACCAGAAATGATTTAGAACCTTCATATTGAAGGCGCTATGCTGATTTAAAATTTGTACTGAATGCTGTCCAAATTTTTAGTAAACTCTAAAGCTATGAAAGACAAACTTATTCGTATAACTTCGTTGCATATCTAACACTCATATCATACATAAATTAAACAGTTGCAGTTAAAATTTTGGATAGCTTACCACCTATTCTAAGGATTGCATACCACTTCGCTTGAACAAAAAATGCATGCAGAAAACCAATTCTAGAAGCATACTCAAAAATACTCTCTAATTTTTTGCCCAAGAAATATAACCTCCAGGTGAAATGCCGTACGTAGTATTTAAATAAATTTTATAAAATTAAAAAAACAATTAAATACTGGATATAACAGAACTATTATTTTTATAAATTTCCATGTGAAATGGTGTTTGACCAGTCTATCCTTAATATTTCTCTTAATCTGAGACTTTATTTGATTTATTGTTCACTGCCCACTTCACTTTAACATTTGCATTAAAAATATAAATATTTGTTCCCGTTCCAATTTCGTTGGATGTCCGTATTTTCAGCATTTTTCCAAAATCAGCTTGATCTTTGTTTATCTCTATTTCAATATTTTTCTGACAGCCGCCATTCTGTTTGACTACTGCTTAGGTAAACAAACTCCTTGGCGCTTTTAAGAGTTTCTTAATTCACCATAACTTCTCTTGTTTAATTATTTATGTATACCTACCTAGTTTCCCATTTCTTTTTTGTCTTCCTCTTAGTATAGACAGAGAGCCTGTCAGTACCGCAAACTGAGTACTGTTTTATAAACCATTTTCATGCACAGACTGGGCAGGTGGCTAGTGTAACCCCTTAATAGGAAGAATGCCCTTCTGAAGGGGTTACGACCACCAAAGGTGTTGGTATGATAGCCGGAGGGGGTGAGATGTAACCGACGTCCGGATGTGGGGCTTGAACCCACTACTTGCCGACTGCAAACGCTTTTTCTCTCTAGTTTCTAATTTGTCCGTATTAATTTTCAGTCCCACTTTTTAGGAAACCTATAGTGTGTCAGCTTTTTCTTGCATGTACTGCAGTCTCTCGTTTATTATTAGACAGTGGTATACGAATTTCAGACCTTCTGATTATTGTTGGTTAAATCTTCAAGTTAAGGCGGCTAAGCAGAGCTCATACATTTGTAGAGTGAGCGAGGTGAATTTTTGAATCGACAATACGAATTTCTTTTTGGAAAATTTAATTTTTCAAATTGATTTTTAGTAACTAATATCTAAAAAACAAAAAAGAATTTTCATTGAAATGTTTCGGTGACATTCATATCTTGTCAACGATTTCAAAATACTGAGAAATTGTAGCATTACACATGAATTTTAAAACATCATTTGTCTGATAATAACAATTACTATAAATGATAAAGTGTGAAAGTACAGTAATTAGCCCCACTGCCCTTTGCTCATTAGGTATTGTAATAATTAGCACATTCCTGGTCTGTATAAGTATCAAATTTTCCTTGTATCCTGTATCGATTATCGGTAACAGTAATTGTTAGTGCCCCACAAATGCTTTTATTGATTTTTTGTTTGTTTAAACAATTGGTAGAATGCCAAAGGGAAAATATCGATTGGTTAAGCCAAGAAAAAGTAAAATATATACTACAGAATGCGCTACTAACCAAACCTGAAAATTAAAGGTAACGGCAAAGGCGCAAATCATATACTCAGGCATAGATGTCAAGGCAGTATAATATTAGCAATAGGATGTACATATACAAATAAAATACACACACATGGCAAACCAGATAAAAATATCACAATACATATCACAGTAACATAAGCTGTATTAAACACTCACTAAAAAGTGTTTACTTCAAATAAAGAAACTACAAACTGACTGTCAAAGTGGCAAATTGCAGCACCGGAGAACTACATAGTAAAGCATATGACCGCGGCAAAGTTATTAACTGTTAAATTCTGATTCAGAGTTGAATATAACCCTAAATCCACAAATGCAAGAATCATTCAGATGTTAATATTAATTAGCAGCAAGATCCTACAGACCCAAGATCTTGGTTCAGGGTAAGGCATTATATAACCCCTAATGCGCTTAGTAAATAATTAATATGTATTATCAGTTTCAATGCGTCACACAAATCGAATCAACTAAAGCAATATCTTGCAGGTACGGAACTAACGTAAATAATTCAACCATGTTAAACGGTCATTAGCCTGACGTGATTATCCAAATCTTAAATTTCGCTAACAACATGCAACATTGCTTCATAAGATCCACAATTACAAATAATAATAACGTGGATGGTGCAAGAGACACGTCCACAAATAACCGCCGGGGGGAGGGGGGGGGGGTTGAATAAATTTAAAGCATCCTTAAGCTAACTATAGCTTTCTCTTTTTGTGATCCAGCGTAATCTACACCAATCCAATTTCTGTCAAAGTGATGTTATAACTAAAGTTTTAATTTATAAGTATGACTGACATTAAAATAATAATCCTAATTTATTGAAATTTGCGTAACTATATTGAACTATATTAAATATCAAATTTTAACTTATAATGTTAAAAAAGCATGTTGTAGGGAATGGCATCAAAAACAAATGGACATAAGATAATATAAACTTAAGCTTTAGTGCAGCAGTAATAAATTGCTATCGACAGTAAAATTTTATGCCGGATCAGAAATAAAATTTTATGTTCTAGATCAATAAATCAGTCTATAAATGGCATTCTGTAAAATGTATCTTCCTAACTGAGCAAATAAGAATGGCTTCATATTTTTAAACTTTCTGTCTCTCATCTATATTTCTAGCTTTAGCAAAATTTGTTGGGTCGCTTTTGTGTCTATCTTCAACAATTTGTTACTAAAAACTATTATTTTAAGATACTTGTAATTCTATAGTATTTTGCAGATAAATAAGTACACAAACAGTAAACTAACAATAATTTTCTCCTAGCTATAAGTTTTATCTAAACACATTTTCACTGTAGTGAATAAATTCGTTAAAAATTCAAGGAATAACTTTTGGAAAAAACGCTGGGACCCGTCGATTTTCATTTTTGTTTGCGAATTTTTTCAATTAAAATCTATACAGACAGGGTGCCCGAGTAGGAAGTATGACGTCATCGATTTTTTTTTAAATGGCAACCCCTTTTTTATTGCTGAATTTGGAAGGACGTTTTTTACGCTAAGTTGATTTTTGAGTATAGGCATGAACAAAAATTAAGAAAAAAAATTAAATTGCAAAATACTAAATTTAGTTGCTATACTAACTTCAAAAACAACTAAATTACATATTCAAATTGTGCATCGTTGTCTGTCTGGCAGTAGCCAAGACGACCGACGTGTTTTTTATTGATTGCTGTTATTGATAATAACGTAAAATCAAACTTCTTAAAATTAAGTTTAGTATTTTGGAATTTTAAAATTGTTTTCTTAATTTTTGGTCATGTGACCTATACGCGAAAATCAGCTTAGCGTAAGTAACAAAATGTGTTCTATCAAATTCTGTAATAAATTTCCATTTCCATTTAAAAAAAAGCATCGATGACGTCAGGCCTTCTACGCGGGAAATCCTGTATGTATGAATTTTATATGAGAAAATGCGCAAATAAAAATAAAAGAGACGGATCCCTGCGTTTTTTCCTAAAGTTGTTCCTTGATTTTTTAACGAATTTATACACTACTTTACGAATACACTGTATAACCTGGAGAAGGCCTCCTGTCTGGTTGAGTAGGATAGACACCCAGCTTATCTAGGTAACTTTGTATGCAGTTGTCTGTTTGACGTCATTTTTACTTCCTTTTACTATAAAGGAAGTATTGGATTCACCCCAAAAATTCGAAATTGAGTTTTCAACGGATCTTCACGTTTTAAAGTCCCCTGATCCCAAAAAACATTTTTTTTTATTGGTCTGTCTGTCTGTCTGTGTGTCTGTGTGTGTGTCTGTGTGTCTGTCTGTGAACAGAATATCTCAAAAACGAAAAGAGGTATGGCGTTGAAACTTCATATATAAGTTTTGTGTACTATGTAGATGAGACAGCAGTTTGTAATTTTTGAAAATTTTTAACAAATGGTTAAAAATTGAAAATGAAATTTTTGACTAATTATAAGATCACTGTAAAAGGAAGTTGTGTGAGGGTATCACACCAGATTTTTTATTGTTATGTTCGCACTGGACGCCAGCGTGGCCCAGCGGTTAGGGAGTTCAGGTTGCGCTGTCACGGTACGGGGTTCAATTCCCACATCTGACAAATGGCGTACGGCCCACCCAGTCGCTTTAAAAATTGGATACCGAAACCACAGTTGCGGAAGTAGGAAAATTAAAGCAGTGGTCGAAGGCGTGATGCTAACCACATCACCCAGTACGCCATTAACGATGTGCCAGATTGACAGGGTAGCGAAAAGAGATATTTCGGCGACCCTGACTCGCTTTGTCTCAGGCCATGTTCCTACATGGAATGAAGTGCCCAAATTTTACTTTATGTTCGCAATTTTATTTGGTTTGCATCGCGATTTTAAATCGTTTGGAAATAAGCGCTTACTATGCTAACTCTTTTACATACTCTTTTGAGCCAGTAAAATTTTGCTTTATTCCGGTTCATGCATAAGCAAAATACATTTTTATACAATTTTAAAAATAGAAGTGTAAAATGTCATTGAATATCAGAAGTATACGTGTCTCCAAATTAAAATCTGTCGGTTTACGCTTCTGCGTACACATTTACAGTTCCAATTACTATGCAAATTGCTCTGTAATAAAGTTGCTTGTTATTATCTTATTTTAAACAAATCACTATTGATTTAAACTCACTATCGGCAGAACGTTTCTAAAAACCCCCACGCCTATTCTATATTCCTTCTAACATTAAGGATACAGAGATAAACGTTCACTGAGTTTGCATCTTATCACCAAGGGAATTAACTGATGAATTATTCTGTACGGGAAAATAGTACAAACGGTAACTGATAAAAAGACAGCAGCTACTACTACAGTGCCAGCGATTTTCATTTAGCTGTGATTTTTGAGCTGCTCTCTATTAAGTTGTCGTTAGACTTAATCTCAATTAAAATAGATAGGCTATTTCAATTCGGTTGCTCAAACCCATTTACAAAATTATTCTACGGTCCACAAATCCAATCCCCTCAGCGACAGTACTTTACGTAGAGACGAGGTTCAGCGCATTTTAAAACTGTTTGCATCAGAAAAAAGGGATTGCAACGTGTTATTTGAAAATAAAGCCTTAGGGATATATGGGGTGAACTAATAAATAAGAAGCATTAAATAGGCCTCTTTGAATATTGAACGTGGGATATTATTTATATAGAAACCTACATCCTGACGAACCATAAGTTTTTATTAGGGTCATGTCTTATCCGAGCGGTTTCCTTTTCCAAAGCACCAAAAAGTCACTCTCGCCTTTTACAGTGCCCTGTATTTTTTGTTGAATTGCTCAGAAGTCACGAACATGGAAGTACTGAAGAATTTTACGGCGAGGAAAATAAGCATTCATTCAGTCGGCGCTCTTTAGGATTTGCGAGGCACGCACGTTCGTTTCCTAGTTCCCTAATATTCACACTAGTCTAAAGGCAAAATTTGAAATGCTATAATCTATTTAGTGACTGTCTCAAAGAACTATATTGGAATGAAATAATACCTACACTCTATATAATAAATTGGGCAAAAGTAAAGAACATCGCAGAGTTTATGTCTATAATATTTAGGTCAGATAGTGATTCTAAAAGTTATTACTTGTTTATTGTTTTTTTTTATTGTTTTGAAATTGAACACTCCTAACTATTGCGATGGTCTTTAGCCCTCAAATCGGCTCTGATTGCAGTACCTACAAGCAAATAGCAAATTAAATCATTAAAGCACAGAGTTGTAATAATGCAAGCATCTGAGAAAATTCACATAAATTGCCAAATCATAATAACACTGGTATAATTCGCCAATGACATTGATTATTTTTGAATGGGCACAGAAATATGGAAGCTCAAATTTCGTGTATTGGGTTTAGCAATATAATTTTAATCGTAATATAATAGATTTGCACAAACTAAAAGCCGAATCGAAATTAATTAAGAACTGGCACAAAAAGTTCAAGTTAGACACAGCTTAAAAATGGAAGCGTAGAAAGTAAAGTCATTATAGAATGGGTAGCAAATGAACATTTTTAAATAAAAGGTGAGAACAAGAAGGACTAGAAGAATAAGGCAAAGAACATAGAAAAGCCAGGCAAGTCATTTATTACATGAAAATACAAGACTTGGGGTTTTGAAGAGAGTGAAATAGCAAGAAATTAGGTGGAATTCAAATAAGCAAGAAATTAGACAATGTTGGTGGATTAGAAAACTAATCAGTGTAGTGATAAACAATGGGCATTTAAGTGTGGTAAAAAAATCAAGTGAGTGGCGCATAAAAAAACATTGAGAAATAAACAATTCCAAAAGACAATAATTTTAATACATAAGAGATTGTAATTAACTGATCAAACTTGTTAAATTAGATTATAAGTTATGTTTTTGTACCTGGTCGATTTCCTAAAATGCAAATCTGTAGACAGTGTTTTGTCAATAACGACAGGGGATAGCTTTTGTTCTGAATAAATTGGTGAAAATGCTTGGTTTTTGCTCTATCTTTAATTATTAAAATTTCATAGAAAGCATAAATTTACATAAAAATAAATAGCACCATAGTGATCAGCACGTGTTAGTGTATCAGAACCATTGGAGGCAAAAGATTCCACGCACTTGAGTTTTTTGCGTTCCGAGGCATCATCGGCAGAGAACGGCTACGACCCCAGCTTCCGCAGAATCAGTTTGCAGCATCGTGGGAAGACATAGGGAGGCAAGTTTATTCCAGCAGCACCACACAGCAAGCCCCAAGCCCACAACAATCCGAGAAGCCCGCAGGAGTACAGACTTCACCCAGATCTTCACAAGGGGGCCTGAGATGCTACGAATGTGAGGTTAGTGGATTGTAAAATTTTGACTCGCGCGATCGGCGTGAAAATTTGGGCATACCTTAATTACGACCTGGAGAACACAAAAATCATAAAGGTTCTTGTGGATGGCGAGGTATTTGCCCAGGAGTTTCAATCAAAATCGTCAAGTGGAGCCCCAGAAACAAACGAGTTTTTTAGCGTCCTCTTTAAAAATGCACCAATAACGATCTGGAAAACAAAAGAGTGCCTAGACGCTCCTTGAAAGCACAAGTATTCAAAATCTTACCATAAAATTTGTTCATTTAATTGTTAATAAATCAATTTCAAACGCGAGCTGAGGGTAACTCGAACTTGGTTTGATAGAATTGACATTTCAGTTTAACAACGGCACATCACGCCTACATTTTAGACATTCTGCCTACAGTTCAGAGGCGTACCGTAAAAATTTTAACTAGGAAAGTTTAGGAACCCAAGACCTGAGTTTTTGAGTTTTAATTTCATGTCTCTGTTTTATAATTGAGCTAGCGAAGTTCGTACATCAGATGATTGGATTAGAAAAAGGGCAAACTACCGTAAGAGTAATTCTCAATTTTGGCGTACCCAACGAAATAAATTAATCAGTTAGTTTGATTTTAGCAAGTGGTAGAGCTAAATTAAATATTGTGTGGTGACTCTTTTTATTTACTACATTAATTATAACCATACAAATATTATTGGTATAGGGTCATTGCACTATATCAAAATCTAATGATAATTATGCTTTTGGAACAACAGAAAATTGTAATTTATCCACATTTATAATTCTGCCACACCATGGAAGAAGGGTATAAGTCAAAATATCCAACTTTACAGAAGACATTGTTAAACATCTATTTACTTTAAATTTTGTTATTTACCAGCCTAGCCACTAAATTGATATTTTAAGAGTGTAGTTATTGTTTCACAAATACGTAAAAAGTCTATTCCCTTATTGCAAATGTACTCTAATCTGAATTTTGCAATAAAGATACCAGTTGACTTATCCCTTTTTGGCAGATGTAGTATATGTGATAGTTGGATAGTTAGAATATGGCTATACTAATAACTAAACTTATTTTTTCTACAATTTAACATAAAAATATATAAACACCATTGTCCTTTATTAGTAAGAAAGGGAAAGTAATTTTATATTATTATTCAAAACACAAAATCCAAAGTACTGGTATACTAAAGCATTTATACATAGTTTTCCATTCTTAAAATTTTTCTTCTATTTCATAATCTGCTGTCAAACGGTCCAGATCAGGATCAAAATCTAGCACATAACTAGTAGCAGGCAACGATAATAGATTTTGTTTTTTTTAAATCTGAAATACGAAATAAACCTTCATAAGAAGAAAGAAGCTCATTCTTCTGAAAGCGTCGTTGACATTTCAGAACGTTCTATAAAAATTGACAGAAGTTGCAATTTACCAACCTTCGTTAATGCATTGAAAATGAATTTTGCTAATTTTCAAGTCTGGCATAAAATCTCTAAAATTTTAAATAATTACAAGGGATAGAAATATTTTTTTTTAAATTGTTCACATTTGTATTATTGTTGTTTATTATACGCCACGCGAAGCGTTACTGCGAAGTTCTACTGCATAGCAGATCATTAATAAATAATTCGTACTACAGTTTTGAACCTTTTCAGCATCTTGTACGCTTTAATATTAATTTGCAATTAATAAATAAAGATGTTGAATACCTACCATATTACATTCAATTTTTTTTATATAACTAGAGATGTATTGCTTATTAGAGTCATTCTTATTATTACATTTATTAGCTGTTTTAAAGGAGTTCTGAGAATTACAGCCATCCGATCGTCCATAGTTTATTTTGTTTACTCATGACACGTGCATTAATCTATATACAGTGTGTCCAAGATAAGGAGGGCCAGTATGGGGATCTCGGTAATGGTAAGAGATACAAATTTGGTTAAATAGGAAGAAAGTTGCGCAATTAAAGGACTAAAAAAATGACGTCTAGAAATCCTTGATATGATTTTTCGTTTTTGAATTATCTCAAAAAAACCGAATTTTTGGATTTTATTTTTTATTTTTTTCTGGCGTTAATATTAAAGTTAGAGCGAAACTGATCAAACTTCTTTATAGCAACTTTTAGTGGACTTAATGATTACGTTATCAATTTTTTTATCCGACGTTTCGTCTTCGAGAAACCTTTATCAACTTCATTTTTTTAAATACGGTCCTGGTTTTTTGATGCCAAATTTGCAAAGCCCTTGTTACTCTGAATTCAACAATGTACCACATATTATGATTTAATTACGTTTCGAACTTTTTTCTGATCATCATCAGAAAATTTTTTAGATACGGACCTGCATTTCTCATAATTTTGTAAAAATAAGTTCATACAGTAAGATAAGCGTTTTTAGATGCCGTTAAAATATTAAAATGCACATCATAATGTCATAGTTCTGATACATTAATTTAATAAGCAACCAATAACTATTAACAATAAACAACAAATAAATGAACAAAAGATAGGCAAAAAGAATGAGAAAACGAGCCTTGAAACAATGTAATAGGTGTTTAACGTTTTGAAATAGAAGAAGAACTTAGAAGATTGGTTCTTGAAGCCTTTCAAAGTATAACGCCAGTATTGCTGAATAATGTTTTAGATTCTACAGTTAGATGTTATTTATGCATGGAGAATGATGGCAACCTTTTTGAATACCTTCTGTAAATGTAATACCTATTAAATGGTTTCGATGTTCGTTTTGTTATTCTTTCTGTCTATCTTTTGTTCATTTCTTTTTTGTTTATTGTTAATAGTTATTGGTTGCTTATTAAATTAATGTATCAGAATTATGACATTATGATGTGCATTTTAATATTTTAACGGCATCTAAAAACGCCTAACTTACTGTATGAACCTATTTTTACAAAATTATGAGAAATGCAGGTCCGTATCTTAAAAATTTTCTGGTGATGATCAAAAAAAGCTCGAAACGTAATTAAACCATAGCATGTGGTACATTGTTGAATTCAGAATAAAAAGGACTTCACAAATTTGGCATTAAAAAACCAGGACCGTATTTAAAAAAATGAAGTTGATGATGGTTTCTCGAAGACGAAACGTCGGATAAAAAAATTGATAACGCAATCATTAAGTCCACGAAAAGTTGCTATAAAGAAGTTTAATCAGTTTTGCTCTAACTTTAATATTAACGCCATAAAAAAATAAAAAAGAAAATCCAAAAATTAGTTTTTTTTAGATAATTCAAAAACGAAAAATCATATCAAGGATTTCTAGACGTAATTTTTTTAGTCCTTTAATTGCGCAACTTTATTCCCATTTAACCAAATTTGTATCTCTTACCATTACCGAGATCCCCTTACTGGCCCTCCTTATCTTGGACACACTGTATATAAAACTGAAAGTCCTGCCTGACTCACGCACTCATCAACGCCCAACCCAAACGCTTGCACCTAGAAAGCTGAAATTTTGCGCAGAGGTTCCCTTTATGATTTATACAAGGAATACGGAAGGATATTTGAAAATTCAACCCCCAAAGGGGTAAAATGGGGGTTCTAATTTTGTATGGATAAATAATATTAAATAGACATTTCGACTTGAAACTTCGTAGGAGTACTCCTAAAAACAAATAAGCAAACACGTATTTCGTGATTTTCCGAAAATTAACCCCTTCGGGGGTGAAATGGGGTAAATAAGCCTGATTGAGGTTTTTTGGAACGTTGATTGCGAAAATGGCATTTATTTGTAAGTCCAAGACGGTGGACATGACATAAGGGAAGGGACGGGAAGGGACTGGACGGGAAGGGAAGGGAAGGGACGGGACTGGACGGGGCGGGAACGGGCATAGGATAGTGGCCACTACCATTCTGCGAACAAGTGCAGCGCGGAAAAAACCTTAACCTACGTAATATTCTTCATGTTAGAGTAAAATACAATCCTACACGCTATTTACTACTTACTTGCAAATTTACAATTTCACAAAGGGCCAGAATAAAAAAAAATTGCACATTTTCCATATTTAAAAATTGAGAAACTAAGGTAATCCCCCTCTCACAACCGCATCCCGAACTCTCTTAAAAAATACAATCGACCAGTAGAAAATCTCCAAACAGCGAGTTCACACAAATATTGATTTTAAGGTTATTCTTATAAATCTAACGTTTTCCCCATTTTGCATCTTCTAAATGCAACTGGACCTCAAAACTTCCACATCCGGAATATCGAACCGTAGAAAGTCTCCAAACAGCGAATTTCACACAAATATTGATTTTAAGGTTTTTCTGATAATTATATCGTTTTCCCCATTTTGCAACCCCCAAATCCGCCTGGGCCGTAAAATTCCCACATCCTAAATTCTCTTAAAAAATATAATCGACCAGCAGAAAGTCTCTAAACAGCAAATTTCACACAAATTTTGATTTAAAGGTTTTTCTGATAATTATTTTGTTTTCCCAATTTTACAACCCCAAATCAATCTGGGCCGCCAAAATCTCACATTTTGAATTCCCTTAAAAAATACAATTGACCAACAGAAAATCTCCAAACAGCCAAATTCATACAAATATAAATTTTAAGGTTTTTCCGATAATTGTAACGTTTTTCCCATTTTGAAACCCCCAAATCCATCTGGACCGCAAAATTCCCACAACCCGAAGTCTCTTAAAAAATCGACCCATAAAAAGTCTCCAAACAACGAATTCCACACAAATATTGATTTTAATAACATTTTCCCATTTTGCAACCCGCAAATCCATCTGGGCTACAAAACTCCCACATCCCGAATTCTCCTAAAAAATATAATCGACCAGCATAAAATCACCAAACAGCGAATTTCACATACATATATGTTAAGGTTTTTCCGATAATTCGCACGTTTTCCCCGGTTTCCAACCCCAAATTCAACTGGATCGCAAAATTCTCACATCCCGAAATCTCTTAAAAATAAAATCGATGCATAGAAAGTCACCAAACAGCAAATTTTACACAAATATTAATTTTAAAGCTTTTCTGATAATTTGCAACCTCCAAACCCACCTGGGCCGTAAACTTCCCACACTCAGAATTCTCTTAAAATTTATGCAATTGACTAATAGAATGTCTCCAAACAGCGAATTTCACACAAATATTAATTTTCCAAGTTTTTCGGATAATTATAACGGTTTTACTTCTTGTGCAACCCGCAAATCCACCTGGGCTGCAAAATTCCCACATACCGAATTTTCGTAAAAAATACAATCCAACACTAGAAAGTTTCCAAACAGGGAATTTCACACAAATAACGGGTGCTCATTAGAATTTGTGGTCTAGTCGGCTTTGGAACGGATGAAGTCATGTCGTGAATTAAATCATATGGCAAATTCGATTTGCGTCAGTTTTGACACAGACTGACGGAAATTATAACCTGCTAACCTCGAATTTGACATTGACTGACAGTGTCACCAGTGTCAGTTATCAGCCATATGATTTAATGCACGACATGACTTTATCAGTTCCAAAGCCGACTAGACCACAAATTCTAATGAACACCCTTTATTAATTTTAAGGTTTTTTTGATAATTATAACGGTTTCCCCATTTTGCACTTAAAGTGGTTGAAGAAGCTAGTTCTTGGAGAGGAAGAAATACTGGTCAAAACCCCATCAGGTTGAAAAAGTTGAGGATGACCCCTTCCCCTCCGATTTTATGATGGGCGTTTTAATTCAGGAATAATATAAATATCAATAATTAAATAGTATTTAACATTACTAGCTTGGTAAGAGGGTTTTTACTGGCGAATAGAAAGATACGACTGGCGAGCCAGTCACTTTCTTGAGCCAGTAAAACCTGTTACCTTGCTTGTATTGTTGAATATTTTATTTGTTCCTCATTTGTAAATAACTAGAAATTTACCATTTATTCATAATGTCAACCTGACAAGCAACTAATTTCATCAATATGACACATACTAAGGAAAACAATTCTGGCTTTGCACGCTATCATTTATCTACGAGCACGCTTGTAAAACTGACAGTTAACTTGTAAGGATTTTACAAGTTAGTAACTTGTTAAAATAAACTTTCTTGATTAATACAGTGACTTGATAAATTGATGTTTACAAGTGAAGAACAAATAAACGTTATTTTAATCCTTCCTCTGGTACCACCTCATGCACTGTGATATGTGTGACTGCATTCTTGCACAGCTTGAACAAATGAACTTGAAGGTAATGCCAGTTACTGAAATATAATATACAGTGCGAGTGAAAAGTAAGGAATAAATTCGATAAATGAGAAAGTATTGACTTGGAAAAATTCCAAAAACAGATCATTTTTTATTCCATATTATGTCACTCCATCCAATTGCCAACATGGTAATGTAATAAGCGTGTTACCTTACATAAGGAAATATTTGAGAAGAATAATTATGAAGACGGTAAAGTGAATTTTTATTATTATTGTAAACAAAGAAAATGTTATCTTGAACAAGTAGGCTGATACATACATACATAATCTATAACCCCTTATACCGTTTACACAATGTCGAGCTGATATAATTCTAAATTCGTATAACTGTATTTTGTTTTCTCTGATAGTTCTAGAGTGCTTCTGCAAGCAATCTTTAAATATTTTGTTGATTCACAATCATGGCTAAATTAAGCGAAAGAGAAAGAATTGAAATATTGGTTATGATTGGATATATTAACAGAACAAGAAGTCAAGAGGAAGTTTGTTAGTCATTTAACGATAAGTATCCAGAAAAGAACCCAATATCCCAGTCAAATGTGTGTAAGAAGAAGAAAAGTTCCGCACTTTCCCGTCTTAATATTTGTTTTATCAAAAATTTTCTTATGTAAAGTAACAAACTTATTACATTACCATGTTGGCAATTGGATGGAGTGATAGAATATAGAATAAATCATGGGGGTTGCCATTTAAAAAATATACCGTCGACGTCACCACACTTAAACGTTACACCCTGTATATTTGAATATTATGTCGAAAAGAACGGAATTTAAAAAAAATTGACATGTTTTTGTAATTTTCCCAAAATGCAATACTTTATCTTTTATCGAATTTATTCCTTACTTTTCACTCGTTGCACAACAACCACAAACACTTCCATATTTATTTTTATTCATTTCAAAGGTAGCTACTAAAATATTTTTAGATTACTAATAAGCATATCACACTTATACGTAAAAAATTTACGATTACACCCCTTCTTCTTGGTGTCAGCTTCTCCCTCGGAGGTTGCTGATCAACATGGCGATTCTTCTTTTTGAAGCAGCTGTACGGAATAGCTGTACCGATAAAAGTCCGAACCACTCTCGTAGATTGCGCAACTAGGAAATCCTTCGTCCTCCGGCGCTTCTTCGTCCAATTATTTTCCCTGCATGATAAGCTGCAGGACTCCGTATTTAGCGTTACGTGCGATGTGGCCGAGGAATTCTATCTTTCTTTTCTTAATGTTAAATAAAGCCTCCAATTCTTTGCACATTCTCTCTAGGACTTGTTTATTTGTAGTGTGCTCCACCCAGAAAATTTTTAGCATACCCAAAGCTCAAAAGATTCCAGTCTCTTTGTGGTTTCTTTGTTCAAGGTACACCCTTCAAGCCCGTATAGTAGCACTGAGAACACAGCATCTAACCATTCTTACTCTCAAAGTTAAAGACAGATGAGTTGGTAGTAGTTTGTTCAATTTAATAAATGTTTGTCTAGCTTACTCAATTATTGAAAATATTTCGTTCTTATGTGTGAAATCTTGGTTAATTATAGTGCCAAGGTATGTTGCACCTTTTCCACCGGTCTATTACCAATGGTTAGGCTGTCTGCATTGTTGTTAGTTTTTGAGATCGCCATCATTTTCGTTTTATTAATATTAATATGTAACCCATATGTTTCGCTAACTGTTGTTACTTTATTTACCAATCTCTGCAGATCTTCTAGGCTACTCGCGATCAGGACCTGATGTTATTGATTGGACTTCCGTTGCTTACCACACCTGCTGCTTCACTTTCCAATGCTTCACGAAATATAAATTCTGAGTAGATGTTGAACAACATTGGAGAAAGAACACACCCCTGCCTGACTCCTTTTTGAATATTGATTGCATCTGTCATGTTGTTATTGAATTTTACCTTAGCTTTCTGCCTCCAGTAAAGACTGGCTATAATCTGCATATTGTGGTGGTCGTTGTTAATTATTTGTAGTATATCTAAAAGTTTTTCATGTTTCACATTATCGAAAGCATTACTATAACCAATAATATGTATAGGTCCTAATTAATGTCTAGGCATCTTTGTGCTGAGATATTTAAGACAAAAATGGCCTCTCTGGTACCCATCCCATTACAAAATCCAAATTTTGTGTTCGATGTCTCTGCTTCTCATTTATTGTGCATTCTGCCATGTATGATCTTTAGGAAACCTTTCAGAACATGGCTCATTAGACTTATGAGTCTGTGTTGGTCGCATTTAATTGTTCGAGGTTGTTTTGGTATTGGTATAAAAATAGAGATAAGCCATTCCTGAGGGATATGTCCTGTCCTGTAGATGTAATTGAACAAACCTACTGTAACGGTAATTAAGTGCTCATCCAGTAATTTCAGTGTTCATCTGTTCCTAATGCCTTTCCATATTTTGCGTTCTTTATAGCATGTTCCACTTCTACCCATGTAATTTTACGTGCGTCTTGATTTGATAATATTATATTGATCTGATCTTCGTTCTTTAAATAGTTCGGTTATATATTGTTGCCATAGGTTCATCCCCTCTTTTAAATCAATAATTATTCTATCCTGATCATCTTTTAATATATCCATTTGTCTAGGTTTTGTATTGCCGGTGACTTTTTTTTATCTTTTTGTGTAGATTGAAACTGTCATACTTTCTCTCTAAGTCTTCTATCTCTGCACATCTTTCAGCCATCCAAGTTTCTTTTGGCAGTCTTATTTTGCGTTTTATTATCTTCTGTAACTTTTTGTATTTGCTAATGTCTATATTTTTATATTTCCTTCTTTCGTCCATTAAAGTCTCAGACAACCTCAACAAGATCAGAAGGTTATTATAATATGTGCATTATATAACATTTAATGCCGCGTAGCACAGTTGGGTAGACGCTAAGCAAGTCCTCCGTTCGAATCCAGCAGGGGCCGGAATGTTTCCGCAGCCTTGGCGATTGAAATGGGGCTCGGACCATTCCCAGTTGGGCACCAATTGAACTTTGCTCTACTCAGAACCACAGACCTAAGAGATAGAGTAACACGGTCAACACATCACCATGACACACACCTCAAACAATGGTTGCTGCGCAAGCACAAAAGGCGCGCTCCAACTTTGTATCCAGAATCTGGGGCAAGTTGAATATTGTACCGCCAGATGCAAGCGCATAGCACCAGCCTCTACATCACAAGGTAAAATGAGGTTATCGATAATACATACATAAAATTTAAGATACTCGTAGTATTTGATAGAATCACTAAAACAAATATATACATCAAACAAGCTTCACTATTTTGGTGTATATTCAGCAAATAGAATTAGATGTTGCATGGAAATTATTGCCCGAAGCACAGCTACAGCCTCAGACACGCGGGTGCAATAAATAGACGTTTTTCTGGAGTTTATACACCGCCTTCCTTTGTAGCGGTTTTGAAATCGCCTTTGATATTTTTAAAAATATTTGAATAATCGTGTACGCTATATTATGTAAATGTACAACGTGTAATATATCAAAGAATAAAATTGACTGAATTCGTTACGACATTTAAACAACCTGTTACAAATCATACTCGTGAAATGGAACGCAGTCGAAAACATGAAATGAGATAATTAGCTATTAACAAATATGTTGGAGCCAGATTATTATGTTCAACCAGTTAATGCTTATATATGAATAGATTTTATTAGGAATAATACTTTTAAAATAAATAACAAAAGCTCTTTACGTTAAATATAATTAAGAATATATTTTGTTATCTCACAAATTCTAGTTGATCAAGTCATTTTATACGTTGTTCAGGTTTTGAAGAGGAAATAGATAAATAAAACTTTACTAGCCTCTCAAGCCCGCACGGTATCAAATACAATATCAAACTTCCAAAGGATAACTTAATTAGTGTGGTATTTGAAAGCCAATAATAGAAAAGCTTTTAGATCGTTCTTTGGGAATTGCTGCATTATGTAATAAGCGAAGACCATTACATGCTGAAAGTTGCAATTTAATTAAGTTATAGAAACACTCAAACAATCGTTAGTGATGGACGTCATTTTTAATCTAAGCTTCGAACGATATTACTAAAGATGGAAAGATGTTTTTAGGAAAATGAACCTCAATAAAACTGTTTTAAAGTTATTGAGGGATTATATGACTGTAAGCTTTTCATTGTTGCATGATCAAAAATCTGCTCTCAGTTATAAGGAAAGCAAATAAGAACATTTTACATACCCGGTTATTGTGGCTGGAATTAAGAAATATAATTTTAGTTAATGCTCTTGTATTTTAGCAAAACAGCATTATATTAATATGGAAACTGCAAGTATGAAAATTAAGAATACAATCATTCAAATATGCATGGCACTCAACTATTCCATGCTTGTTGAAAGCCCTCCCAACGATTTAGTAGTAGTGCATCCTCTGGCAGGCAATTAATTTTGCTGGGCGATTTAGATAAGTTTGCTTCATGTGAATAATTTATATATCTGCACTACATTTAGCGATAATGCAGAATTAATGACGTTATGTCATTTAGGATAATAAACCGTCATATATTTCTGGAGCTTTGGAATTAAGTGCGCGTTTGTGCTGGCGTTAGTGTGAGCACCAGAGGTTTTATATGAAACCAGGACAAACAAAAAACTAAAACCGGCAATTTTTCTACATAATCTTGAAGTTTCTGAACCATAAAATGTGCGAGTAGTTTGTTTCAGTTACATAATACATTTGTCGAGATATACGAGAATGCATATGACCAATTCAAATTACAAAGGCTAGCGGTTGTATCTTTGCGCTGCCGGCGAAGAAAAATTAAGTCGGGGCTATATTGCATTAAGACGAAGATAAATCAAGCTATCCTTGCTCTCCACTGATTCTTGTTTACACGGAAATGTCTACAGTTCTTGCTTCAGACAAGGGATATATACGTGCTGCTCCTTCAGTAGTTCAAAGACGATAAAATCGGTGTTTCATCAAATCCTATTGTTTATGTTGTAATGGAAGCAATCTTATGTAGAATCTTTTCCACTTTTCCGGTGTTACTAGAATTTTGTTCAGAATTGCCATATCAGTGGAGGACAGTAGTGCCACATATTGTGCTCCAATAACATCGTTACCAGCATAACTTGCGTTGTGCTTCAAAGTTTCGCATTTAAAAATGCATCTATGATTCAATGATCGATTTATGTTGGCTATGTACTATTGCGGAACAAATATTTCGCACGGTTTGTTTGCCTTGTGTATGTATCGTTTTATCAAGTGGACTAAAATCACTGAATTGTCAGTTGTACAACTGGCATTCTGCCACCAAAACTTAAAATGCCGAATCAAGTTCTAAGTGAGGCAGAAAAAAGCTTTGTTATCGCAAAACTAGAAGAGGGATGGTCACTCCAACGTGTGGCCGATGAAGTTGGTTGCGGAAGAAGTACCATTTCTTAACATAACCTGAAAAAGCTAGTAATACCACAATAACCCCAAAATGTGAAAAATGAGAAGTACGAAAAAAAGGAAAGACCGAAGACAAGGTGGAAGAAGCAGGTTGAAAAAGGCATGCAAAATCTGGAAATAAAAGGTTGGAAATTAATAGCAAAAAATAAAAAATAGTGTAGAGAGGTAGTACAGAGAGCAAAATCGCACCACAAACTGTTCAAACTAGTGTTTGCCTATGAGATACAACAACTAAGTAAAATTACGCGAACACCAAATTGTATTCAATTAGAATATAAAAACTAGTCCACAAGCTTTATGCAAACAGCGGCATTACAATACTATCACTATGTAATGATTTCACACACATTGTTTACCGGCGAAGTATTTTTATGCCAACGTCATGTTTTGTGCCTATGCCAATAATAGGTTATCAGTCAAAAAACAGCAAACGCGACACACATTCAATTATATATAGACATGTAATTATATAATATTTCAATATACCTCTAAACTGTGAGGTATTCATTTGTGACCAGACACAGGCTACAATTATCTAAGGGGTAGTTAGGCCTGGCTACTCCAGTCACATTTTATCTCAAAATCCTTCATCTCCTTTCATCAAGTGCAAACTTCTTCAGTAAAACAACCTTGTTATATAATTATACAATTTGTGTTCCGAAGTGGGTCCTGAACGAGTGCAAGAAATATTCTACAGAACTACGTAAATCGAAGGGTTACATAAATTTAAGTAGCATCGCGGACATAAACTATAGAACGTAAGAAAAGTGGAGTAATTTTTAAGCTCCAACTGGAACGCTTACTACTCTCTAGGGAATGGAAAACCTCATAATAATAATAAAATAAAGATGGCACATGAGGGTGTTGCCACTGGCACAAACTATTTTATGGGAGTTATATGAGACAACAGATCTTAATAAATTGAAGTATGAGGAAATTCTAACAAAATACAACAAAACTAGCAGAGAAAATCGACAACGATTCGTACGGAAAAACACATAAATGGCACTGAAGTAAGGCGTAGAAAATATAGTGATAAATGCCGCTAAAGAAATTGTAAGTTAGAGAAGCTAGGTTTGATAAAGAATGCAGGCAATTATTGCAAGATAAAAACGTAGTTAGAAGAAAAATGTTAAAAAATTATCAATAATCTAAAAGGAGACATGCATTATTAAAGCAAGAGCAAGGGAGATAATTGAAAGACCAAGAGAGAATAAGAAACGATAAAAACAATAAAATTAGAGGATGCACATGGTAAAAATCAAATAATAACATTGTAGACTAGAACGATGATCAGAATATTTTGAAGAGTGGGAGTTTTTGATCTACTCCCATCCTCAGGTGTTCCTGGTTAGTCCTGAGACGGACTGATTTTTGTACGTCTTTTCACGTACCATCGTGCCTACCCCGGGGTTTGAACTCGGGACCACTGATCGCTGTGATTACGAGTCTGTCACCCTTACCACGTCGCTGGTGGCCTATTGGTAAGAGTGACAGACTCGTAATCACAACGATCAATGGTCCCGGGTTCAATCCCCTGGGTACGCACGAGCGTATGTGAAAAGACGTAAAAACATCAGTCCGTCTCAGGACTAACCAGGAACTGAGAACGACAGTAGATCAAAAACTCCCGAAACGTCATGTGATAAACACCCGAGACAGTGGAAAAAGTACGATAAAAACATATCAAAATAGATCACTGCCAAAAATGACATCATTCAGAGACCAACTCTTGAGTATAAAATGTAGGAAAAACCAACAAGAAGAAAACATATAAGCGGAAGATCAAAGGCTAATATGGTAGAAAATATGACCACCTGATGCAAACTAGAAGTGGAGGAGATAATTCAACAATTATTAACAACAAAGCACTCTGGATAGATAAAATATCAGGGGAATTTATAAAGTATTGAGGCAGATAATAAACGAAACTAACCCATAGCTTAGTAATGGAGGTATATAGAGAAAAAAATGTCATTCATTGTCTAATTAAACAGAAGGGTGTCAAAGACAACTGCAGCGACTACTGTTGTATATAAAATACAATGTTACGACAGTTTTATGCGACAACAGGACTGAAGCAAAGGACACGTTTTTGATTTTTTTCTTAACTCTAGAAAGCCAGATCAACCTTCAACCGCATGAGCGCCTTCTTCAAAAGTCATAACTTCACCCTTGACAGTAAAAGTAAGAGTCCTATGTCTTTCCACTCTCCTTTATGGTGTGGAATCATGGACACTCAATGAAACCACAACTAAAAAACTCAACGCTTTCGAAATGTGGCTGTACAGGAGAATACTGAAAATTCCTTGGACGGCAAGAGTGACAAATGTGGAAGTTCTGAGAAGAATGAAAAAAGACCTAGAACTTATGAACACAATTAAAGCCAGCAAACTAGGATACCTGCTGCAGACAGAGTCAGGATTTCTATGATGATCGCCAACATTCGCAACGGATTGGCACCCTAAGAAGAAGATAAAAAAATTAGAAAATTAACAGATAACGTTCTATAAAGAATAGGCAGTTGTAGTGCAGGCATATGCAGATGCCATATCTCCTATCAGCAAAAAGAAGCAAGATTTAATTATAGAAGCGGTTCAAAGCAATGTGATTGCAAATGAATGAAAAGAAAACCAAATACATATACCCCACAAGTAAATATTAACAAGAGCAAAAACCTTCCGGTCTTTATAGATACATGATAAATACATGATATTTTAACTTTATCTCCTGCAACAAATTTACACATTAATAATCGATGCCTATCCTCCAGAGAATAGAGACTTGCGATAAGAGGTAATGATCCAACGGTACGCTAATCCACTTGTCCGCGCATCCATTCTTAAATCACCCAGAAGATAATCCAGATGGAGACGCCCAAAAGAGTATGAGAAGAGGACCTATCCGATGTTGGTTTTGCCCTGAAATACGAGTCGCGGCCAGTATGAGATCTATCTTCACGGACCTACTCATGGAAGCATTCCACAGTTCCAAATACCCTCCTGAACTCCAATCCTGTAATAGTTTTTTAGGTAGCGAGTTCCATTACCAGTGACTACTTTTCTGAACCCGTCCTAAACCGTACTCTAGGTCGCCGGCCCCGGTACCAAAATACGCCCCCAAAAACAGCCCTTAAACAAATTTTCCAGACCGCCTCACCCAGTACTAGAGAATCAATCACCGTCACCTGCATCCCGACGGTTTAGGGTCCCAACACTACGCCGTTGAAACGGCACTTATAAACCTCCAAAACACCTCGACAAATACGCAGATAGTCGCTTGATATCTATCATGGTAACTAATAAATTAAAGACCTGACTTACTTGAACCAGCGAATTCCTGGCCCTCGACAAAGTGCTACTTACAGCGCTATCAGATGAAAATCACAGCTCCCACCCAATATGAGCCCGCTCAAGCTACTTCAAAGAGAAAGCTTAGCATTTTATGACGCTCCCGGAGCTGTCTAAAGCAGTTCCCGAGACACCCCTACACCTGCAATTAATTTTTTCGACGACTGACATCGAAAGTAGATTTTTCTCACTGTCATTTGACAACAGAAAGTTGACATTTGCCGCTGAGCGTGCGTTTTTATCATTTTGCCGCTCGCCGAGCGTTTTGGGTTTCCGCGTGAACAAAATAGGTAGCCACGTCCGAATGTTTCCTTGACAACGCCCGTCATTTGTGGAAATAATCGCGTCACATGTCATAGACTTCGCGAGTAATGTTAACTTGATTGTCAATTAATTTTTGCGATAAAATGAAATTTGATATTTTCCATTAATAATATGCTCAGTCGTCGAAAAAATAGTATGTATATTTCGAGCTAAAAGTGCGCTTGCCGCTTTTGCATGATTGCTGGTTTCGACTTCGTCTCAACCAGCAATATTCATGCGCAAGCGGCAAGAATGCACTTTCAGCTCTTAACATACAATATACTATTTTCTACTCACTGTATAGAAAGTCGGCTTTTGCGCCCTAGTTTTAGGAAACAAAACTCTCAATTTCCAACCAGCGGGAGCCAATTTTTATTAACTCCAGGCGGAAGCCAATATTTGTTTGCGCCCGCATTTGTGTTTATGTCACCATGTATATCACACCAAAGCTTTACAACGTTATGTTGAATTAGACAAAATGTCACTACAGAAATCTAGAGTCACTACAATGATTTTTTAAAGCAACATTTTTGAAATTTTGCGCTATAGAACCTGCGTTCGAAGAAAAAAACATATATATATATATATATATATATATATTGTAGGAGAAATTTTGACTGGGATAGGGGCGAAAAGCTCCAATCTCAGTACTTGGCAGAATTCAGCTTGACTGGTTACGTAAGAAGACCACTTGTAATTATAAAGTCGACGTTTCGATTTTATTTAAATCATTATCAAGACCTGTTGGGTAATTACACCGATAAGAAGCGACATTCATTTATTACATTAGAAAGATCTTACCTAAATTACTATATGGTACCGACACATGAATAATGAAAAAACATGTGTTGATTGAATGTCTTTACAAAACATGTAACCACATCAGCTGAAAAAAGGTACTTTTACATTATATATATATATACCTATATATATATATATATATATATATATATATATCGCTGGAGCAAGGTTTGCTCCCTAGATATATAAATAGCTATTTCACATACGCGGAGGGCCCGTTAAAGGTTATTTGCACCTTTTTAGCTACACGTATTCGGTCACAAATGTAAACAAACCGGCCGGCTCGGTTAGTGGTAAGAACAAATCATAGTTTAATTTTAGAAAGCAAAAATTAGAATGGTGAATGGTGTCATTCACAATATACGGATATGTAGCCTCTCTCGGGAAATCCTGTAATTTCTAGAGGAAATGCCCCAGGTGTGAGATCGGGAAATGCCTACCAGATAAGGGCCGTAGAAGAAAAATGTTTCCCCAGAACCAACAGGCGTAGTGTAGGGCAGCAATGACCACTACTACTTGTCAAAGACGCCAAGAAGATACTGCTAACGGCTTTGACAAAGAATTCTACTTTTGCAACTGGCTGTAGCATTGTGATGCAGAATCCGGCTACACGAGGTTTCAAAACAAATGGATATACTACTTTGAAAGCGATCGACAAGATTTTACAGTGGGAAATATTCTGTGCACCAGATTACAAAACTATGCACCAGCCTTACAAGCAGTTAGTGAGCAACTAATTACCATTAAGTAATTGTTGAATGCCAGGCCTCGCAACTTCAGTTTTAATCAAGTTGCACCAACGACATTCTATACAGATGACAACATAAAAAATGTTCATTTTCTACATTGCAAAACATGCCTATCTGAGAATTCACCGTGGTTTGGGATGATTTTAATGCCAAAATGGGTAGGCCATGGAAAGGAAGATAGAACATCTGGTTATGTCTTAACTTAAGTCTGTAGGTGAAAGTCAGATTGCATTTTGTCTATAACATCCGTTACTGTGACAGGCAAAAGTTTATATTGCATTAAGTTTAATTGTATCAAGCAAAATGGAAAATAAGATGGCGTGCACACAAAAACACCGAGTGTAAGAATCATAACGGTCAATAAAAATTGTTTTTTGTTAAGTGTTTTGTATATTTTTAGGATAATATTTCAAGGTCAATATGTAATTTACTTCTCTCTGACTTGGTAGTTCATTTATATCCATGGGTATGTCCAAAGCGATCTATATTGTTCCAGGCCATGACACTGAGCCTATAAAGTGACCTTTGGAATGGCCTACCACAATCTGGCAACATGGCTGTGCCAACCTTTAACAAAAAATTACTAGTTTTTGTCACTAAATGAACAATCTCTCAGTGCACTATCCCTGTTATTGTGATGTATGCCAATTGAAAATAAACCGATCAAATCACTGCTATTTACATCGCAGTGCGTCACTTCACCGTAATATTCGATTTAAAAACAATTCCTAATGGGTAGGTATCTAATTATCGATTGCAAGTAAATCGTTACTAATTTTGACTTCATCTAAAACAGTAATTTCTTCAAAATCACTTACCTGGAAGCTAGTGATATTGCAGTCAGAACAAGTCTCTTCATCTTATTATTCTTTATATCTGCTCTTTTAAAGTGCTTTTCACACACAACACTAGCCTTTTCAATCTGACAGTTCTCTAAATTCAATATGTCTTTCCGTTTTTGTGCTAGCGTTCCATTAGATGAAAACTTGAACACGCTAACACATGGAGCAACTGATGAAGCGTAAGTTGACTTGCAGCTTGGTACGTAAGACTTCAAAGGCAGTTTTGGAACTTATATGAAGTGCCTTGTCAAAATAGTGTTTAATGTCAAATATATTTCAAACAAACAAAACTTAAGTGTGTTTTGGAATGGCCTAGCACACAATCTGGCAACAGAGCCAGTGTCATGGCCTGGAACAATATAGACCGTGTTACGGTATTAAAACAACTTTACGACACCCACCCAAGGTGAGCATCGCACCACGGAATCAGTCCTGGAAAACTGGCACACTTGCCCTGAGATTTGCTAGAGACAGGCTAAAGGGCCACGGCTGGAACGCTCAGGGAATCGGGCGTGAGTCACACGATACGTTCTGGGCAAGCGTGTTGAGGCATATATATATGGTACGTCAAAATTATGAGGGCGCCACCAAGCCTGTCTTAACTCGAATAACCGGGCCTGGGCGGTTAAACGGGAGCGAAGTATTCAAGATACCCCGTCGATAAGAATTCTCATGAGCTGCAAGCTCAAATAACAATTTCGTGATCGCAAATACTGGAATGGTAATATTGGGACTCTTTGGGCTGATACTGCGCAACCACTGGACCTACCTCCACGCTCTGATCTCTCACGTCTCGCCGTACACCAATCTTTACACTGTAAAAGGCGCTATCTGAAACAAAGCATGCACAGGTCGAATAGGAATAATACGTCCCTTAACTAAATATGCGTCTATTGATCGCTAATTACATCTGGGCAGCAAATCGTGCCGCCAAGCTTATGTTACTGCTTACGTTAAGCACCAGCTGATGGACGCGCTATGCTAATAAACAACACACTATGGGTGGCCGGCCGCAGTGGGCTCGACACTTTACATATTAGAGTACAGTTTAGAAATACGCACTCCGGAAAAAGGGGCGCGTTAGTGCGCGATAACAGACTGAATTAAAAGCTAGCACAAACGTAACACCAAATCATAGGCGCAGAGTTCTTTAGCTATTTAGGCGATGAAACGCGAAACTCGCGCACATGAACTTACTAGCAGGCTACCAAAGTAGCGTCTTGCAGCATGGTGGCCTCAAACCGGCATTAAAAGCCACGACAAGCAAGCAAGGGGGCATGCATCCGCTCACATAAAGTTGAGCACAAAGCACCAACGCTCGCACAAGTGACAGTTACTATGTTTAAATGGTTGCAATTACAAATACCTTAGTCCGCAGACGGTCCATGAGAGTGGCGTGCAGTCAGTTGGTAGAAGGCGGCAGTCTGTGGCAGCTCAATCGCCAAAACACGGCATTAGGGGTAAACGGGCTGGAATCCGCCAAGAGGGCGGCGTTAGGACGCTCTCCTGAGAGCACACTACGGCGGCAAAGAGGCCTACTTCGTCCTGCCTAGAAAGATCCTCGAAACAGCGAGTTGCAAAGGGAAAGCCCCCTTTCTCACCAACGCAGAATTGGCCCCAAGAAGCCCTTCACACACCTACGCCTTGGCGTAAAGACGTGCCACTCGCACAATCACACGCGACCTCTTAAAGGATGGCATATTCGACAACATTCGCTGAAACAGCACGAGACGGGAAAAACAGGCTGGCGTCCCCGCAAATAGCGGGAACGCCGCGAAACGGCACACTCTGCGACTTCTTCGATCAACGGCCTGACTTGAACTCCCCAAGCAAAAAGCGTTAGGACGCTGAAAATGGCGTGAGCCAAACGGCATTGCCACGTGACTCTCGGCAGCCAATGGCGATGCGCTCCATAAAACAAATTAATTCCGGTATCAAAGACAGCCAATGGCGAAGCGCCTCAACGGAGTGATTTCTAGAAGTTTCAGAATTCTGGCGAGCGATAACACCCGGCTGCCAAAGTAGCAGCAAAGGGGTGCTCCAACTGACGAGAAATACTGCGTTTGGGGCCAAATATGTGCAAAATCATTATTATAGAATTAGGCGATGAAGCCAAATAAGTAACTAAAAGGGTTTAGCATACGGGCACGCTGCCCTAAAGCCTAGGTGGCTAATTAAAATACCAATATGACCTGACAACCGCCTTGGTATATCTCAAGTTACGGCAAACTTCAATTTGATCATGGCATGCTGCGAATGAGTTTTTTTTTTTTGGAACACACGATATAATCGGACAACGGAACAAAAGGGATAAACGCTTTTCAGATATTGCAGTGGATAGAAATCACCCCATTATGAATATAGTCTTCTGTCACCATTTAAGTAGTCTTTAGATTTAGACAAGCCCAGGAGGTAGAATTAAGAAGCAACGAGCTAAACTACATTTTGTTGAACTCCGGATGGAGTTATTTTATTAAAACAGTTATAACGTAAAGTACATTTTTTTTCTATAATAATTTTCAAGGTCAACTTTCTAGGGGATAATTTGCATTCCTGCAGGGTCCCTAGTTTTAATAATGTTGGTACATAGATTTTTAGTTCTTTTCTTCCACTAAAAAAATGATTGTCATTTTGACAGATATGTCATAATTTAATATCGCTTCCTTCATTTTTGCATTTAAAATATTTCTTGTTTTTTTTATCCGATTTTATTGATGATGATTATGATTCCATGTTAAAAAAGAAATGTGTCAAGAGTTCAAATTAAGAAACTTTGACATTCAAAATTGACACATAACCATAATTTTGAAAAAGTTCCATCAACACGAGGTATAAAAATTTCCTAGCGTTTTAATCACATATCTACCAACATTGTAACACTTTGACAGTTATTATAGAAAAAAAACGTACTTTACCCTGGAGCAATTTGTGGATTTGATAGCAATCTAGCATGTCAAGCTGAAAATTGCATCTAAATCAGACCGGTCTCGACTGAGAAAACTACCAGATCTTGAAAACACGGCAAGCAATCAAGAACAACATGACACCCAACAAATTTAGAGGAAGCTCGAAAAATGTTTGACCAATGAAAACATTCGCTTGAAGATGAGAGCTGACAGGTCTAGCTACCGAAAAGTATGAATTTCGATTCCATAATTCGACAATTGAAACCCAATGGTAAAATGTGCCAGAAAATCGAAGCGCGCACGCAAACAAACTTAAAGATCTATTTGACAAAATCAGATTTATAACGGAAGAGTTTAACAAACGACGTATAAAATGCCACGGATAATTTCCAAACTGGTTTAGCAGAAATCGCAGAACTCCACTGTCAGAGCCTGTACATGAAAAATGAACATGAGCCACACGAAATAACCATAAGCATCGATATGGACTAGATCAAATCACAGCTGAAATTCTCCAAGAAGGTGAAACAGTGATCGAGATAACGCACTGCCTCTGTAACAGAACTCAGCGTAGACAAGAATAGCCTGAAAACTAAACAACATGTTTTATACTGACTATCTACAAAAATGGACTAATTAACAGTGATATGATTACCCTACCGTAACTCTGATTTGAAATAAAAGCAAAATGATGTCAAACATCCTTAACAAAGGGCTGAACACATATATCCAATCTTAAATACCAGCCGAACCATTAGGGTTTAGTAAAAGCGGAGGTACTCTGGAAAACTTTCTAAATATCTGCCAAATAGTAAAGAATATGAAGGAATTGCGATACTCCACTTTTCACTTGTTTTATAGACTATCGCACGGTTTTAGATAGAGTGGGTCGAGCTTTTGATGGTCTTGTAAGAAATTGGTACAGTAGATGTCCCCCCATAACCAGACTATACACGAAAAACCTGTTCCGTCGACTTTCACCTCGGCTGTTTAATATAATGTAATTTATTATCAAAAGAGTGTGAGCGAACTGGTAAAAAGGAATCGCTCTCTTAATAATATCAAAGTTAACTGCTTACGGTTCGCATACGACATGCCGCTTTTGAAAAACTCGAAAGAGGATGGATGTATTGGAACTCCTAACATTAGTGGAAACCAAAATCAGAATGTTTGGTTTTAGATTAAACTCTTCAAAGGTAATGATAATGATTATCGACAAGCAGAACAACAACAGGCTTGAGCTTGCAAGAATAGACCGCTATAGTGTATAAGTATACTAATAAAGATCCGGTAAGATAAACACATATCTATTACACTCAAGTAGCGATTGGTTCATTGCCTTGATTTTTCGGTGTTGGCGTATGGTGTAGAGTTCTAGTTAATTAAGCAGAGCTAAAAAATAAGTTGATGCAAAATAGATGTACTGCCGGATCAGAATGTTTTGAATACCTTCGATCGCGCATTGAACAAATGTGTCGATTCTACATTACCTTCATATTCATCAAATACTCATCGCAACCATTCCGAGTCGCACAGTTAGATTCCTTGGTCATATTATGCTAAGAGAAGAAGGTATGGAGCAACTTATAATGTTTGGAAAAGTGGAAGGTGAATTGATTAACTCCACAGGCTAAAAAACCAGATACAGAACAGAAAAGTAGAGGACAAAACAATGGACGACGCCCACAACCACCGCATTCCCAGTGAGGAATCGAGACTGAGACTTTTCTCAGAAATCCTTCTCAATAAACATGTTTTGTTTATGTTTTACGCTTTAAGCAATTACTTACCTTCGGTAAAACTACCTGTGCTCTTAGTTACTACAACTTATAATAATCATTCAAAGTATCTAGCAAAAGCGGATAGTTTTCTAGAAAGGGTGAATTGTTTGGTTGTATGAGTAAAATATTCTTCTTAGTTTTTCTTTTCTTTTTAAATATCTCCATTTCATTAAACAGTTTTCACAAGATGAAAAGGAAACTATATAAATTAAAAAAAATAATTGCGTGTACTTTGCTTTAATTCGAACACTAGCGCTTTCAGAAACATTAATAACGAACCGCAATATATTTTTTACATTTTAAATAGATACGCGAAAAAAATATTAATCTTTTAATAGAAACAATTAAAAAACTTAATTTAGTGTATTACATTGTACTAACAGCTTTGCTTTTTTGAATTAAAAATATTTACTTTAAAAGTTTCCCTGGCAGAATAATTTCCAATTAAATATTGTGGAGGCCGTATCTACACCTACAACGGAGTTTACATAATAATATATATTTCTGCATGAAAAATTAAATTAAAATTTATTTTATCCACTTGATTTTGTACTAACCACAATTTTCTCATTACAGAATTATTATGCAACTACCATACCAAATTTATCCCAAATGACAGCTTGGAATTAGTTTGTAATACAAATAAGTAACTCCAGGGAATCACTTCTCATCTAATAAATCGATTACATCCGACGGTCTGGACTCATATATGTGGGCGAATAAGTATCTAGAAAATAAGGGTATATAAGACGGATGGCATTACAGACAGCGTTTGCTAGTCGAAAGTCTCGATTCTAGAATCAGATATTTGTTAGCGTAATATATGCGAGTTCCGTACTTCAGCAGTTTCTAAATGTAAGGGAGGATAAAAATCCTAAAATAGGCGTTAGCTTCAAATCAAGGAAGTAATAATATAAAGCTGGCGTAGAATATGAAAAGTAGTATTTAAGTAATAGATTCCCTGTCAACGTGTTTCTAAAATGAAATAAGTAGCTATAAATTTCAATTTTAGAGCAATTAACTTCTTCTTCTACCACTTTAAGATCTTTTTCTAGGCCAAATAGTGCAAGTCACTTCCAGTCGATCCTTCGCACCACCCATCCTACACCAAATATTCCAGTTCCCATATTAAAATGAACAACAGTTAAACAAAACACCTAGTAATGTGAATTACATTCATTAGCAAAAACTAATTGCAGTCGGTAAAATAAGAACCTACGTTCCCAAGGGGAATCTAATCTTCGCATTGACTACTCGGCCAGCAACGATACGTAAAACACAGTTTTACCATTGCATTATGTAGTGGAGGGAACTACGCGACGTAAGAAAGTAATTCCGATCGGTAACCATCCAGCTTGACGAACGTACGCACACAGCTTCACTCGCTTTTCAATATAGTAACATTATTTTCAATGTTTTTATGTTTTAAATATCGCTTTCGTTTTCAACTGTGCTTATTTTCATTAAATTGTAATTGAGAATTATTTAATTTTATAAATATAGTAGCTGAATCTTATATTGGAATTGGAATTCTACTTCCAATATATAGATGATCGTGATGGTTTCCATATACCTACAGAAATATTCATTTTTGTATACGTAGATACCAGTGGACGCTGCTCCACTTGAACATATATGGAAAACAAGCTCTCAATGAGATTTGTCCAATGGACTTGAGTACAAAGATATCATAAACAAATATATTTAAATTTAAAAAAACCTTCATAAAGCATATTGCCTTGATGACAGAAAACAGAAGAGCCAGATGCAAATATATACATCATTACTGAAAGAAGAAAAGACAATTTTAAATCTATAATTACTTTATAAATAAATAGGGTTATATCTGAATCGATAATTTCTCTTTTTTAAAGCAAACTTCAACCATACAAAACGGATTATTACTTCCCTAGCTTAAAAGACGAAGGATGTATTGTAATAGTGAAAATACACTTTTCGCGATTTTTTCAGATCTTCATGTCTCAGGGTCCCTAGATGACGGAAAATAAGTTTTATGTAATCTATGTGTCTGCTGTCTGTTCATCTGTCTGTCAGTCTGTCTATCCGTCAAATATATACAGCGTGAGCACCTTAAAAATAAAATGTCGTTTATTTTTTCTTTCAGTGAGAAAGCGAACGGGCGGGTAACCTGTAGGCTACCGCCAAGTGTTGAAACGAATTCCCAAGCTCGTTAGCAAGCGCTGAAGTTCGAATCCCATCGCTGGTAATGTTTTTTTATTTGTAAATTGATATAATTCGCATTACCAATTGTTTCCTTTTATTTTTTTAGTATTATTACGTACTTGAAGATATTTTACCACTATTTTCCTTTGTTTTTAAATTAGTGCCACAACGTTTACTTTCAGAGGAAGTTCTGAGTAAAACCGTTTGCAGAGATTATTTCCGCTGTTGTAGCGCATCTGCGTTTAAAATTAGATAAAAATTATCGATTTGTAATATATTTTGTAATTGAACGAATTATTCTCACTTAATGTCCCGAATATGAATCCATTAAAAATTTTAATGTCTAGTTTTAGTGTTAATTAAAAATACAAATATAAGAAATAATCTCCACTATGCTCTTCCCGTTAATTCCGTTAGAATTGTTTAAATGTAAATAATGATTGTTAGCAGAATAAGAGTTGAGAACTTAATACAAGGTGGTCCACATTAACGGGAAATCTTGAAAACAACATAATTCTGGAAGTAATTGTATTTTCTTGAAACAAAGTATAAGAGTATTAAGGCAATTATATGTCACTTTTATTTCTTCAAAATTATGGAGCGTAAGTAGTCGTGCCTTCTGTGTGCACTACTGCAGCTATTCGTTGAGATTCTGCATAACACCATGCAAGGTCGTTGCGTTTCAAAATTACATAATAGAAATTTCGCGCCTTGTTGAAGACAAATACATTTTGAACTTGTCTGTTCGACTTTTGGTTAATATTTGTGTATGTTAGAGGATTTTAAGGACATTGATAACTTATTTCATTTCCATAGTAAAACAAACGAGATGCAAAATTAAAATATAACGAAGGTTAGCATTTGTGTACAGTCACAATTTCTAGCAATTTTTTTCTGTAGGCCGAGTACCCCATTTCGTAGTGTTCTATATATTGAGTTATTAGAGATTTTCCTGTATGGCATGTAATGTTTACTAACACAAAATGATCCAATGACATCTTAGGGTAAAAATTGCACAATTTAGTTAATATTCTACAACACATATTTGTCTGCAGCTTTTTTATGGTATTCTAATACAATAGATGTAGTATTTCTTAGTGAGCCATTTGTGTGATTGAAATACTTTAGAATTCCGTTCGATCTGGACTTGTGTTGGTATGGTCATCGCTGTACGTTTCTGTACAAGCACATTTATTTGGTCGTTGTTGTGAATTTTGCATGAAGAAGATTTGCCACTATAGGGTTATGTATTAGAGATACCAATAGTGAATTTCGAAAAATTGAACTTTTGGTAAATATTTTGACATTTGACAAATTTAAATTAATTTTAATTGTAGACAAACTATAATAGTTTACTAATAGAAAACTTTTAAGTAATTCGACATGAGGTAATATTTGAGTAATAAATCTGTTTTGTCAATTTCAATTCGTGACAAGATATCCAACGGAATACTGGGAACGTCTTCATTAATTTCCCCTTCAGCTTCCAATATTTCTTGGTTTATCAATAAAACTTGCTTAATAAGTAGCCTTATGTATAATTCGAAGTTAAGAAGTCTTCTATAAGCCCAACGCTTAGCACTGTTTTCGAACTGTGACTGCGCTCTATAGCTGTTCTAATGCGACGAATGTTATCAGGGTTTTTAACACCTTTTTTGGTCCCCCCGCATCTTAATATTTTTATAGTACAATAATTTAATCACAAAAGCTCGTTTTTCACTGGACTGTTGTTCTATAATTGTTAAATGGTATATAATGAAAAATAATTTGACACAATAATCCACAGCCAAGGTTACAAAATAACAACATTTCCAAAACTGGCAGCTCCCTTGGACTACCTTGTATAGTTAAGTGTACGGTTTTTGTAAATTTGTTTTTACCTTTTATCTGATTACATTTGGTAGTAAATCTAATTTACTACTGCATTTTTCGTTTTCTCGTTTTTGTTACTTCTTGTGCTAACAATGGCTGGATTCTTATTTTCTAAACCTAATTTTTGCATAGTCTAAATTTGGTGTTTTGTTGTGTTTAGAAAGTTGAAAATAAATAAAGCTTTTAACTGTTTCTTTGTTAGACCTTTAAAAAAAGCAGCACAGAGAAGCAAAATTGCTTTTTATCTTCATATTGAAATATCTGAAAAACGGTAGAATTGAAGGTTATAATGTAACGCATCAGAAGAAAGCTTAAAAAAAGAAATTTTCAAAAATACAGAGATATACAGTATATTCCCTTAAAAAATTAGTACTACATTTGCATTTGCATTTTGTGCACCCTTTATAGCATTCATACTCGGAGACTCGACTTTACTCCCGAAAGGTTGTTTACAGAAAACACTATTTGAACAGAGATGCCTGAGAGGCTGTATCAGGACTCCGTTACTTTGCGCTGATTCTATCCGTCAAGCACGTAAACAAGACTGTGTTTACGTTTTAAACCAATGTAGTCAATGGTACTTGAAACGGACGGCAGTAGATACACTAACCCTCGGAGCACAGCCTCATGCCCCGTGAATATTATGGCTTAGAAAGGGTAGTGAATGAATCAAACATTAAATGCAGATTGATTTTTATTATGAAAATAGACTAGTATTTATATAAAACTAAAAATGCTTAACGCAGTAACAATATCAAAGTTCATAATAGTGTAATAGAACGCGTTTAAAGGTCCGCAAAGACCGCAACTCAGCATGATAAGCTTTTATATTTCCGCATCGGTTTGCAGGCTGAGCGTTGAACTTGGCTTTTCTAGGTCGCCGAGTTGCATTTTCACTTAATGTTGGCCAAACAATATTCGTTTAAGGTTTCGTAAATGGGAACTGAATTTTGCCTGTTTTAATTCAAGATTAAAACAGATATAAATTACGTATAAACTTGCGAAATTATGAAGTAAAACTGGAGGTTAAAACTGTTTGTTTATGAAATCAGAATTACATTTCGAACTTCTGACTGGCTTCGTAAATTTTGTTATTAAAATTTATGTGTGTTTAAACCAAGTTTAAACATATTGCCAATTTTAGGCCGAAGAAAAAGAAAAGGAAAACTATATTGTTTCTTCCACATTAAGGGTTCTTAAAGGATATTCTTCTACGGTTGACTGGCGTTGTTTGGATTGATGCCTCCTTCGGTTGATCCTTTTTCGAATGTAGTAGAAGGCTCCTATTAGAGCGGCGGCTCCCAATATGCTGCCGGTGATCCCGCTGGATAGATAGGAATGATGTCGGATAGTTTCCCATGTTACGTCTTTTAGACGCTGTTGACGATTCTTCTGGAGAGGTAGTAGTGATGTCGGATGGCTCTCCATGCTACTTCCTTCAGATGATGTTGCAGGTCTAACCGAGAGGGTTGTAAATCCTCGAAGTGGTTCGGTTGCTGCAACACTGGCTCCTTTGCTATTTCTGTAAAAGAGCTTTTGTGTTATTGTGTCGTTGAATACGTTGCCACTTGGTTTGGAACATCCCGATAACGTCCATCTGCTGCCTCTTCCTTTGGAGACGAACATTATATGAGTGCATACGATAATTAATATCACTCTTGCCGAGGTTAGCTGTTTTAAAAGATTCCGTATCGGTGTTCCACATTGCGAGTAGTTGGTAAATTTCCTTGCAGAATTTAATAAGCCGTCTTCTTGATTCCATTCTCTACGAGGTGCTAGGTGCTTAGCATTGTGTTTATAGTTTTCTGAACTTCTTGCTTCCATTTCTTGTCTCCACCCTTCATTGGGGGAGAAGTGCTTGAGATTTCTTCGGTACTGGGAACGATCGTGTGCGGGTGATGTTGGCCGAAATTTTATCTTCAGACTTTGGTTCCTGCCTACACCGAGTGCTAAGTATTTAGTGAACTCGGAGGTTTTCTCGCTTGCTGCATTTCTTGATGCCATTTGCTGATACCACCCTCCACTAGTTGCTAAGATTTTAGTGGACTCGGAGGGTTGCTCGTGTACTGCAATTCTTGCCGCTGTGTCTTGTTGCCACCCTCCACTAGGTGTCGAGTTTTTAATGGAGTCGGAGGGTTTTTCATTTTCTGCAGTTATTGCTGCAACTTCTTGGCTCCATCCCTTACCGAGTGTCAAGTTTTTAGTGGGCTCGGAGGTGTTTTTGTTAGCAGCAGTTATTGCTGCAGCTTCTTGGCTCCATCCATCGCTAGGAGCTGCTGTCGAAGCATCTGGAGGAGTTCCAACGATTTTTTCGTGGCCTGCAACTTCTGGACTGCATTCACTGCTTGAAGCTGCTGTAGGAGTTTCAACGATTTGTTCGTGGCCTGCAATTTCCTTTCCTTTCTGTCCATCGACTTTGTGAATGGGAACTTCCTGAATGGAGACTTCGTGAACGAGGACTTCGTGAATGAGGACTTTGGGAACTCCTTGCACTTGGTGATTCTCTTGTGGATGAGGAAATGCTATTTTTTCACGTTCGATGATAACAGGATGTTGAACTTCCGTATTCTTTATATTGGCAGTTGCTATTGCTCGTTCTTCCGCTGTAGGATCGGTTGTTAATATTTTCTTCACCTGCTGGATTGTTTGCTTGTCATTGGTAGGTGAACTTCGGAGCTGACCATAGCTTTTGATGTAGTGTCCTCCATGACTAAGAGTTTCGGAGGCTTCGATTTTCTGCGGTCTTTCCTGTACTGATTCTGTGAATTTCTTTTCACGTACCTGATATTTTGGGGAAAGTGTTCTTTGTGTGGGTACTTCTTCTGTGTCCCAGAATTTCTGCAACTGATATTCTTCTCCAATTTTGGCAACCATGGTGTTGACTTTAATGCTGTCGTTATGCTGTCTTCCAATGGTTCCAGATAATACCCAACCCAGTTCGGTATTTTGTCCTAAGATGCCATCCTTGGTTTTAGTGATTCCTTCTAGAATTATTTTTGAATATTCTTCGGCTCCTAGAATTATGTCTATGGGGCCAGGTTGGTTGAAGGTTGGATCGGCGATGAAAATATTGCTCCAGGAATTGATATTTATGTTTGGGATAGGGGATGAAGGCATGGCTTTGGTAAGTTTAGGAAGTATTAATAAATTGACAGGTAGGGAAAAGTTACTTGAAAATCTAGGTGTGATCAAACCTGGGATTTTCCATTTGGCAATTTTTGGCTCGCTGTTCCCAATTCCTGTGATTTCAGCTCGAACTTTGGTCCTGGGTAACCCCAATAATTCGGCTGATGCTTCCGTGATAAACGACCCCTGAGACCCGGGATCTATTAATACTCGTAGTAGATGAGTCATCCCGGATGCTGCCTTTACTTGAACCATTGCTGTGGCAAGTAGAACTTGGCTCTCCTGTGCGCCAAAATTGGCGGTGATGATGTCCGACTTCGGCTTCTTTTCTGGAGCGTTGGAAGTTTTCATAGCTGCTGCATGAGCTGACGTCCTCATCTTTTGGACAGGGAGCGGCCTTGATGGTGGCTGCGCCTTATGAAGCAGTGTATGATGCGGGAAGCGACAGATCCTACAATTAAAATAGGCACGACATGGAATATTTGAATCGTGCCGCAAGCATCGATAGCACAATCGATTGGTTTTTACTGCTTCTAGTTTTTCATGGGTAGATAGCCTCTGGAATTGGCTACAGTTGTCGATGTAATGATCTCCATGGCACAGCTTGCAATTTATTGATGCGGAAGCGTAATTCTTCTGTGGTCTTTCCTGCGCGGGCTTTCGAGCTCCATCTATGGATTCTAGGGATTGGAACCGCACTTGCAGGAAAGCCATTAAATTTTGGTGATCCTGGACTTCATTTGGACATTGAAGCGACTGTTCATATAATTTGTTGGTTTCAGGATCCCATTTTCGAGCGATAGCTCTGTTAATCCACGGACCCCAACTGTCCGTGGAGATGCCTAAATTTTTGATTGCCTCCACACATTCCTTGATGGAGTCGTGCAATCTTTTTAACCCTTGGGCTGACTCTTTGGAGAGGACCGGCAGATCGAATATGGTATCTAGCAATTTAGTTAAAATAAGGCGATTATTTTGATACCTTTGTTGCAGCAGATTCCAGGCGGTGTTGTAGTTTGCTTGGGTAACAGCTAGATGCTGGATCAGTCGGCTTGGCTCTCCCTTAAGATGCGTCTTTAAATATTGCATCTTGATGACATCGTCCATATTCTGGTTGTCATCTACTAATTTGGTGAACAGGTCCTTGAAAGTGGCCCATTCCTCATAATTTCCCTCGTATATGGGGATTTTGACTTGAAGAAGCGAGATGGCTGCTGCTTGCTCGTTCCTTGTTGGCGCTTGCAATAAAATAATTAAATTTCTGTATCTGTCTTCCAACGTAGTATATTCAGGACTGAAGTGCATTTGTTCTGAAGCCATGTCGTTTGACATAACTTCTTCGTCCATCTCGACCACACGATCCCATTTTTCTCTTAATTCCCTTGTCGTGATGGCGGGCCTCCCTAATTCTTGTGTTAGCTCGGCGTCGTCCATCGCTTGCTTAAAATTCTGGATCCGAATCTGCAGTTTTCGGATACGAACCTTTTGCTCGGGGTTAGCCACCATTTCCTCTTGTGTTCTGCTTGCGGAGGGGTTGGAAATTTCCGTTGCTTTTGAACAGCTCTGCAAGTAACTTTTTGCTTCGCCGTATATGGCTTTAATTTGGTCGTAATACCCTGTTTTAAAATAATTATGAGTTGGAATACTTAGCTGCCCCATTTCTGCATGATTTTTAGTTGCAGCGTTCCAAAGATCGTCCAGCGTTTTGTTGCGACTGGCGATGTAGGCTTCATTTTTTCGGCTGGCAGGGTCCTTTTTGCTGTTGGATAATATTTGCTTTATCTTCTGCGCGAGCTCTTCTTGGGCGATAGCTAGGTTGTTGAATTCCTCCATGTTGTTGGCCATTTTTTTGGGAACTGGGTGGTTGGCAGATGTTGTCTTCTTCTCGGGATGTGTTTTTTCGTTAGTTGGAGACAGATCCGGCTCGAAGGACCATGAACAGAGATGCCTGAGAGGCTGTATCAGGACTCCGTTACTTTGCGCTGATTCTATCCGTCAAGCACGTAAACAAGACTGTGTTTACGTTTTAAACCAATGTAGTCAATGGTACTTGAAACGGACGGCAGTAGAGACACTAACCCTCGGAGCACAGCCTCATGCCCCGTGAATATTATGGCTTAGAAAGGGTAGTGAATGAATCAAACATTAAATGCAGATTGATTTTTATTATGAAAATAGACTAGTATTTATATAAAACTAAAAATGCTTAACGCAGTAACAATATCAAAGTTCATAATAGTGTAATAGAACGCGTTTAAAGGTCCGCAAAGACCGCAACTCAGCATGATAAGCTTTTATATTTCCGCATCGGTTTGCAGGCTGAGCGTTGAACTTGGCTTTTCTAGGTCGCCGAGTTGCATTTTCACTTAATGTTGGCCAAACAATATTCGTTTAAGGTTTCGTAAATGGGAACTGAATTTTGCCTGTTTTAATTCAAGATTAAAACAGATATAAATTACGTATAAACTTGCGAAATTATGAAGTAAAACTGGAGGTTAAAACTGTTTGTTTATGAAATCAGAATTACATTTCGAACTTCTGACTGGCTTCGTAAATTTTGTTATTAAAATTTATGTGTGTTTAAACCAAGTTTAAACACTATTCTTTGGCAACCTTTTCCTTTATTCAATTGTTTTTTTTTTGTTATTTATAGCAGCCGCTCTAAATGCAAAATTTTTTGGCATGAAAACTTTAATATCTACAAAACAATTAACTTTAGACCACCTACAATGTGTACCACCTTACAACTTTTATATAAACACATGTTATGTAGCTCTTGTTAGTTTTTGAGATTCGTAGGTATTACATATTTGGCATTATGGCAACTTTTTCGTATGTTCCCATAGCTACTGTTATTTTAATTAAACGACTGACAAACTATTTAACGTACAATTTTTCAAATTTGAATTTATGCTTAATTGTTTTACATATACATACAAGGTTTGTCACTCCTCGTACTTTACGATTACTGTTGGGAATTAGCAACTTATGGTTGTAACATATCAACTACAAAGAAAACAATATATGGCGTGCCACAAGGGACTGTGTTGGGACCTACTCTTTTCGTATTGTATATTAATGACATTGTAAAAACTATTGATAAGTGTAACATTCAGTTGTTTGCAGACAATACCTTAATTTATGTAGTGGGTGATAGAATAGCAGAAAAAATTCAAACATTAAACAACGAACTGGATAAATTATCTATATGGTAAACAACAACTCACTACAGCTAAACATAATTAAAACAAAAACAATGGTCATTAGGAATAAATATATTACAAATTACAGGAAATACTGATGTTAAAATTAATAATGAAACTATTGAAAGCGTGAAAGAATTTAAATATTTAGGTTGTGTCACAGATGAAAATTTACCCTTTTCTGGACAGTTTAAATACATTACTAATAAAATTTCAAAAAAAGTAAATGTGTTAGGTACAACATCAAAAACTTTAAGTAGCTGGACAAAATTAACAATATATAAAACACTCATTGCACCTCATCTTTATTTTTCTCCAACATTATTATTTCTAATGAATAGCACTGAAATAGATATTTTGAAAAAAAAAAATAAAGCTTTAGGTATTATATTAGGTTGTATTAAATATGTAAGGAGACTGGATATGCTGGATGCCGTTAATGTTTTGAGTTTTAGGCAGACTATAACATACAACTCAGTAATATTTATTTATAAAATGTTAAATCAATTAGTACCTGAACACCTTTCGAAACATTGTCAATATATTAAAGATTTTCATAATCATTTTCATCATAGCACACGATCTAGAAATAATTTGTATGTAGAGTTAACACAACTTATAGCCAGAATAGTCTGTTTTACAGAGGGTTGAGGCAATATAATAAGTTGCCTGATCAAATAAAAGCTTGTAAAGATCTGCAAACATTAAAGAATATGTGTAGAGTGCACACTATTATTATACGGTGCGCACCAAAAGTATGGAACATACCAAATAAAACTGATTTTTTTTTGTAAAAATCCCGAAACACGTCAATTTTCTTGTTTAAAAATACACAATGGAATGTCAAAATCATTTTCCGAAATTCATTTGTTTGTAGGTGATGACGTCATCAGTATTTTTTTTTAAATGTCAACCCCCATTTTTTAGAGTTTTTGATAGATTATTCAATTATTTAAATGACAGTATAAAAATGTTGATACCTTACATAAGAAAATTTTCGAGAAATAAATGATTTAATGTTTAATAAACACATTCTTAATAAATGTTGAAACATGATGTTTAATGGTATCAGTATCGAGAAAAGAGAATCAAAGGTAACAAGAAACAAATGCGCGTAATCTAAACAAATGCCCACAAGTTGTCAATTATTCAGAAATGTTAGTGTCGACGTATCGTTTACTCGTAATAATTAACATCAGCTTTATAAATCTGTTATGGCTCATTTAACAATTACACAACGCATAGAACTTTTAATTTATCTTGGATGTGAAAACCTTACAAGAACACAACAAGAAGTTTGTCATATGTTTAATGCGAAGTATCCAGATCGACCTATCACGCGATCAACGGTTAGTAAAATTCAATGAAAATTTAGGGAAACGGGAAATGTTACAAATATTTCAAAAAGTGGTCGTGCTACAGTGATGAATGAAGACAAAGAACTCGACATTCTTTTACAAATCGAATAAAATCCTAATTGTGGTTCCCGAAGAATCGCAGCAGAAAATGGTGTCAGTCAGAGTTCAGTACTCAGGTTACTGAAAAAAGAAAAATATCATCCTTTTAAAATTCGGCTTGTTCACGAGCTCAATGAAGATGATCCTGACCGACGCTTGCAATTTTGCGAAATAATAAATTTTCTTCAAGCAAATGAACGTTTCCATCACCAGATTCTTTTCACGGATGAAGCAACTTTCTGTTTGAATGGAACAGTTAACCGCCAGAACTGCACGTACTGGAGTAAGGCAAATCCTCATTGGATGTCTGAGGCACACACCCAATATCCACAAAAAGTAAACGTCTGGGCTGGAATAGTGGACACCACAATAATAGATCCTTATTTCTTTTATGGAAATCTGACTGGAGCAAGGTATTTAGAGTTTCTCCAAAATGACCTTATTCCAGCACTTGCGATACTTTACCCAAATCAAGATGATCCAGATGTGCCAAATAATACCCTTTGGTATCAGCAAAATGGCACCCCGCCACAATATGCGCGTACTGTCCGCGATTTTTTGAATAATTGCTTTCCTGCAAGGTGGATCGGTAGAAGAGGAGTGGCCAGCTAGGTCGCCTGACCTTACATCCCTCGATTATTTTTTATGGTGCTATTTAAAATCAAAAGTATATTCTACTAGACCGCAAGACATCGAAGATCTGAAAAATCGTATTCGACAGGAAATTCAAAGAATTACTGAAGATGTTATCCATAATGTCTTAAGAGAATATGTGGATAGACTTGCTTATTGTCAAGAACTGAATGGATGGAATTTTGAGCATTTACTTTGATACCTGCAGTTGCTTTTACATTAAAATCTTCTGTGTTTCATTGTTTATTGTGGTTTTCGGTAAAGGCGTTTATTAAACATTAAATAATTTATTTTTCGAAAATGTTCTTATGTAAGGTATCAACATTTTTACACTGTCATTTAATTTGCGATGTTTATCTACTAACCAACTTCTAGTTTGCTCCCTGATCATGCTATAAGCTATGTTACAGGTAGGCTTTGGTCCTATCAGCTGGATTGTACTGGCTTATTTTGGTAATTTATTTGTTTTTTCGTTGCCTATTATTCCCTGGTGATTTGGGATCCACAACAGGCTCAGTTTGTTGTGTTCTCCCAGTTGAACCAGTTTTCTGTGGCATTCATATACCAGTTTTGAGTTGAGTGTACCATTTTTGGTGAAAGTACCCATGTTTTTCCAAACATTCATCTGCAGGTCCAGAATGCTCTGCAGCCTTTGCTTGTAACATGTTCCATATGGTGTTTTAATGTCACTTTGGTGTCTAAAATCACGCCCAAATATTTGACTTTCTCCGCCATCTGTAATTCTTTCCCGTATAGTACTAAGTTCCTATACTTGGTTTTCTTCTTTCTTGTGATTGACAGAAGCGAGATCTTTTCTGAGTTAACCGATATTCCCTTGGCTTCACACCATCTTTCCACAATGTTGAGAGCCAATTGCATTTTTTCCAATACTATGCCCTCAAATTTTTCGTGTATGTAGATGGTAATGTCGTCAGCGTAGCCCTGCGTGTGTAAGCCCCTCTGCTCTAGTTCACGTAGAAGGTCATCCATCACGAGGTTCCACAGCAGAGGTGACTTGTGGGCACGCTCTGGTCACTGAGACTTTCACGGTTGTCTTGTAAAGAGAAGTGGTCATAAAAAAAAGAGTGCACATTAAGGAAATCATTTTATTTTAGAGTTCAGATATCTAACCTGTTAGATCTGTAATGGATGTACCTATATTTTTGTATGTGTCTAGCCATGTGCTAGTAATAAAAGATTATTACTACTATTATTATTATTACTTATGACCGCTTTCCTTCTGTATGCATTTTTTATTCATATTGACTTTTTGTTGCCATTATAAGCATTCTGGCATCTTTTCAATTTGATATTCGACGGATATGTCAATGAGTTGAAGATAACTAAGATAAGGTTTAAACATTTATTTTGAAAGTCAGTTAACTCCGGATGTACCTAATATGAATCTTAATTTGCTTTAATTTCTAGCTGTATTTTACCTGTATTGATCTCAATCTGTAAATTGAATATTCTTCTAATGTTTGTTTTATGGTGCACAATTGTAATCCTCTCATTAGTATTTGGACGGTGGACATAATACACCTTGAAATCTCCCCGATCGCATTCGTCAACTAAAGCTGCAGCGCCTACGACACACTCCAATGTTTCTAACGAGCTAAAAGTTCACCTAGTAAGGAACCTGCTCATACCTGTGGGTTTGCAATTATTTTTTGTGCAGCATATTGTTGTTTTCATTCCATTTGATATGCTCACTCATTTTTATTTTTTGTAAAAAATCGAAGTTTTATAACTTAACTTTGTTCAAGTAAGTTATGAAGACGCCACCAGTGGCGTAGAAATTTTCTGTAAAACAACTTCCTGTATTTTAATTAATTATTCTTATACCTACTGAAGCACTCGGTATCTCTTCTTTTATTAGTTAGAGCTGTAGTAACTCTATGGTGATGCCTTGAAGTGTCTATTTTAATAAGTATTTTTATATTATTTTAGAGCAAATGGGGAACTAGTTTAAATATATTTGATTTACTGCGAATAGCTTTTATTCAATTGCAGGCGAGCTGCTTAATGCTTTCTGTATGTTCTGAGCGTTCTATAAATACTACTTATAAATGAATTGAACACTTAAATTCAATTTATGGATGTGTATAACATTTAATGCGTTTTGTTACCTTTTAAAAATCACATTGTTGCTATGGTTGAAAGCAGTGAAAACGACACACAAGAACTATATTGCTTACGCTAACGGGTGACACAACTGTCGCATTTTTTAATACTTATATTTTACTAACCAATAGATTTCAGAAGTTGAACAGAGCCACCTAAAGAATCCTTATTTACCTGTTTCAATTGGGAAGAAAACGCCAATATAAATCAACATCATTTAAAGTCGATGGGTCAATGTTTTTTTTATACGAGCATCTGTTAGATTGACTTGATGCAATTTAAAAAAACTATTTGCTATCTACAAAATAAAAAAGATCAAATAAATTCAAGCCGAAACGAAGTACTTAAAAAATTTAAGCTGACAACAGTTTATCCACTATAAAATAGGCAGAATGTTATAGGCACAACCAACTCTTTGTTACGAAAATCGGCAGCGAAACGAAAATGTTTGTTCCTTCTCTCCACTTCGTAGGTAAACACTAGCATCCTTTGAAGTTCTAAAGCATAAACTTTCAAATAATCCTTTGAAGTAAGACGTTTTCTATACAATTGGAAAAGATTGCACAATGCAATGCGGGGCTTAAAAGTCATATAGCCAACGAAAACTTAAAAGGAAGAAAATATTACAGTAGAAGTGGAGGCACCACTAATTGGATTATGTCAAAGGTCAACGCGAATTAAATTGATTGACCTAATTAAATCCGCGGATTAATTCCGCGGTTTGACCCAATTAATTTCGCGGTTTGATCTAATTAATTTTCACATGTGCTACTGATTAATCACATATGAAGTTTGATATGTAATTTACATATGTGCTACTGATTAAATTACGCATTAGATTTTTTAATTTGCTTCTGGAATTACGCGTCGGACTTCGGCGGTCATCTTGGATTTCTGGCGGGAATATTTGAAATTTGAATTTTTTCCGATTTTTTTCTAAGTTCCATTATTTGAATTTTAAACTTCCCGGGCGTCGGCCATCTTGGTGCGCGCGCACTTCTCACGGCTGTCGTTTTTAATTTTGAATTTTCGCGGAAATATTTGAAATTCAAACTGGTAAATCTATATCGCTCTTCGAAGCTGTTGTCTCTCTCTTGCATTCACTCGCGGAAATATTTGAATTTAAAAAAAGCTTCCTGCGATGTCCCATGGCTGGAGTCGAACCAGCGGTCGCAGCATTACGAGTACGAAGCCTTAACCAACTGGGCTATCGAAGCGATCGAGGTTAAAGGAATTAAACATAGTCACTACTTCAACACTTGCGTGCAGTTTCGGTGCCCTGTTTAACTAATGAATTTCAAATTTACATCGCTGTTTATGAACATAGATATTTTTTTAAATTATTCTCACTTTTACTAGAACAATTACATTTCGTCCCTCGAAGAAATTTCAGAGAGGCCAATTTAATACCGTGTAATAGATGTTTTACATAGTTTAATTTCGTTCTGGCATATTGCCTGATTTAATTATGTATTGTTATCAGTCGATAGGCCTTTAAAATAAATATTTGTTGATCTCTGTATCGATTTTCATTCAATTACAACAGAACATTCCGTGCTTGTGAGCCGTTACGCTTAAGTTTAGTCGTGTTAATATTTTTAATTAACTCATCGGCGTGTTTATGTATCAATAACTTGTTTTATGTAATTACAATTGGGGCATTTTATATTAGAATTTAAATAAACGATAATATTACGCGGCGTCTTTATGCAGGAGTCGTTTGAATTTTGTAAATGTCTTTTAGCACGAATCGATTCCTGGAAAAACATACTGCATCGTGTAACTGTATTCGCTAATTATTCAAAATGTTTTATTGAGTATGAAAAGGTCTCATAATTTTGATCGCTGTTGGTGTAAAATGCCTGTCAAAACCTGTCTGGAAAACGCAACGGTTTTTGCAAAGCATGTTGTGACGAACAGCGATGAGTGGAATTTTTAAAATATTGCCCATCGAACAGCGGAATAATTCTAGAACGAATCGAAGTTTTTATTTGTATAAAATGGCGGTCCGAACACGACGCTGCACAAAACCTGGATTTATCGAAATTTTAAAATAATATAGCTCTGTAATTTTAAAAACAATATAAAGTTACATTTTTTAATGTCTCCTTTGTAGCTGTTTGATTTTTGTGTGTTGTTAATATGCGTACAATTTCTAAACAAGGCCTCGATCTGATATTTCACGTCAAAAATTACAGTAAATGTTCAAAGACAGAAATAAATAATTTATAAGATGCTAGACTATTATAGCTTTCTCTTTCAAAGTTTTGACGTCATTGCATAGCGGGCTGTAAATTATCCGAGTCTTATTGTATAAGAATGGTTGTCCCCCATAAATTTGAATAAAAACAGACAATTTCGTTGAAAAAAATAGCTTTTCAATATCGTTTGCAAATAAGACAAGGGATACTTGTAAAAATATAAGTCAAACCATTTTTTCTTGTAAAAAATTTACGAAAAGACGTATGTGTTGGCGACATATTAAAATAAATTTGAATAAAAGCACGCAAAATTACGAAAATACGTAGAAAATTTATAAAAATCGGCATCTTGTCACATTAAATTATGCAAAAACGACAAAAACAATATTTTATACAACTTTCATTGAAAAAATAGTAAAATTTTACGAAAATACGTCTGTGTTGACGACCAATGAAAATAAATTTGAATAGAAACACGCAAAAATTACGAAAAGACGTATGTGTTGATCCCCAAAGTAACAAAAATTTGAATAAAAACGCACAATTTCGTTGAAAATCTTTACAAAGCGACTTTATAGTACCGAAAAAATGATGTAAAAAAGTTTTAAGAGTTATTTCTAAGCATAATTTTGCAAACGTTTAACAAATAAACCGTAGTTTTTTAAAGTACATCACACAATTATGAAATCGTAGTTCAATTTATATGAATTTTCGATACTTTGTATGTGCAAAAATAGCTTCAATTACTAATATTTGAATAAAAGCACGCAAAATTACGAAAATACGTAGAAAATTTATAAAAATCGGCATCTTGTCACATTAAATTCTGCAAAAACGACAAAAAACAATATTTTATACAACTTTCATTGAAAAAAATAGTAAAATTTTACGAAAATACGCCTGTGTTGACGACCAATGAAAATAAATTTGAATAGAAACACGCAAAAATTACGAAAAGACGTATGTGCTGACCCCCAAAGTAACAAAAATTTGAATAAAATCACGCAATCATACAGCATCTCACATAATTTTTCGCAAATATCGACATCATGTCACATAAATTATACAAAAACTGTCATCACGTCACTTGAAATTATACAAAATACGATATTTTTATTCAACACACGATGAAAATTGAACAAAAATCACGCAATTACAAGCCATCCCACATAAATTTTCACAAAAATCGACATCATGTTACATAAACTATGCATAATTTTGCAAATGTTTTACACTTTTTTATAAAATGTATCGCACAAAATTAAAAGAAATCACAATTTTCTAAATTATATCACGCCATTATGAAATCGTAGATTGACTTTTTGAAATTTTACACTTTGTAACTGTAAAATAACTGCAAATACTAATATTTTAGCTTTAGACTTTGTAATTATTGCAGATTCGAGAAAAAACAAAGCAGAGTAGAAATAAAAAACACAAACACTTTGTAATAAACAAATATATTGTTCTTATTTCGTATAATACTTAATAATATAAATATAAATGTACAGCAGAATGTCTTATTTCTAAAAATTCGCTAGCAATTTACAAAACTGTAGTTTGAGGTGCACGACATTTCAAATTAAAAAGACAGCAAGTAATAAAATCAGAAGTCGTTTACATGGGTCGTAGAACAAATTTCATTGTGGCATTTTAAAGTTTAAGGCGCTCCCAGTCCAGAATTCCATTCGTATTTGATGTTGAGGACCTCTGCCTTATTGATGCAGCAAACTTTTCGAAATTACATTGTGCACGTTTCAAGTCGTTGATTTTAACTACCATCAAATCATACATAGGCAATAAATTTGACAGCGTGTCATACGTCACGTAAAGTGTAAATTTGCTGACGGGGTCCTTTGGAATAATCCTGCAAGTGTCGCTGGTCACATGTTCCACTGTATGTTCACTTAAATCACATTTAAAAGATCCTTGTTTCGCCATCACAAACATGTCCGGTAGAGCCTCCAGAAAAACAATAAACGCATCCGCCGTGAATGAAACACCTAATCCGTCGGTATTCAGAATTCTTGCCACAGGTGAAAAGTTTTTATAAGAATCCAGGCCTAAATGAACAACTTTGCTAGAACTAATGTTTAGAGGCATACAAAAATCACACAATAACCGTTTCTCATGGAAAATATGTTTGTTCTCGGTCGGGGTGTCCGTTGTTACGTCACAGCTATGCATACCTGTTTGATCAGGCGACGGGCCCCGGGTCTCTTCGTCAACAACCTCTATCTGTGGTGGTAGTAGTGTTGTCCGATGTTGGGTTTTATTTGAAAATTGCGTTTTATTACTTGGCTTTGTCTTTTTCTTACATGACTTTGTCCTTTTCTTACATGATTCTGCAATTGTATTGTTTAGAGGCATACAAAAATCACACAATGTCCGTTTCTTCTCACGACGGAGCTGCTTGTCCTCGGGCGGGGTGTCCGTTATTACGTCACAGTGCTGCATGGGCTCCTGCACGACCAACCTCAAATCTTCGCTATGTCCGGTTAGCTGTGACGATGGTCCCAGGGTTTCTTCGTCACCAACTATTATCTGCGGTGATGCTAGCGCTTCCCGGTGTTGGATTTTATTTGAAAACTGCATCTTCTTACTTAGTTTTGTCTTTTTCTTACTTGATTCTACAATTGATGTCCTGCTGTAAGGTACGGCTGCACCCTGACAGTTATTAATTCGTCTGGGAGCCATCTTCAGATGCACCAGGTAACAGAGCACAATCACTTAAAACGAGTTAGTGCCGTAGCGGCTTGGACATCTGGTTTTACAAATTTTAAAATAAAAGAGGTGGAACCATTGCGTGCGCCGCATAGCAGACAGGTTGACTCTTGTAAAATTTCAGCGATGACGAATCACGACAAATATTAATAAAACGTCAACTGATGGTCAAGTCCTTCGATAAATATATATCAAACCGGTTTCGAAAATTGCTGGATTCGATTCCCGTACCTGTCATATTTTTTTTATATATTTATTATGAAAGTCTTGATTTTAAGCTAGTTTATTCACGACGGCTCTACCAGAACAAACGACTGAGCTCCTTTTCGACTAAAATGGACAAAGAGCGGAAGATGTTGATTGTATCGCCGGAATTTGTCCAACGTCTTAAGTCTGGCGATGATGCGGAGAAAAATATATTATCACAGCTTGATGACGAAATGCAAAAAGTTTTAAAGTCCAAATTAACTGATCACGATAAATGGATCCAGTACAATCAAGTGTTACAACGATTCCTTCATTTCACAAACCAGGCACGGCAGCCAATCAAAATACCCATTGAAACAACCAGTAACAGCCTATCAAATGCCGTTATTTTATCTATACTTCCCAAAACTTTTAAGAAAAAAGCTGAAGTTTTCCTACGCATTTTGAGTACCTCAAACGATGTGAGCTGGGATCACAAGGGTACCGTTACTATAAAGGGTGAAATTTTACCGGCGTCTAACATAGTCGATTTAATTCACGACACTCTGCGGCCTCGAAAAACTATTAATCCACCCGGACGCCTACAGTTTGCTGATTACATCAAAGACCTTAACATTGCTAATGTACTGCTAGCTAAACCTAAACAGCAAAAGAAGCCAACCCCGACTGGTACTACAGGAAAAAACGAAATGGAAACTGATACCTGCGAGTCCGATTTAGAATATAAATTAAAAACACCAGCTACTCATCCAAGTCCACATCAAAAAGGTTCAGTCAGAAGAACGCCGATAAGGAAACGCCTCCAAAAAAGGGCCGTTAGAAAAACGCCTCTAAGGCAGAGGTCCTCAACATCAAATACGAATGGAATTCTGGACTGGGAGCGCCTTAAACTTTAAAATGCCACAATGAAATTTGTTCTACGACCCATGTAAACGACTTCTGATTTTATTACTTGCTGTCTTTTTAATTTGAAATGTCGTGCACCTCAAACTACAGTTTTGTAAATTGCTAGCGAATTTTTAGAAATAAGACATTCTGCTGTACATTTATATTTATATTATTAAGTATTATACGAAATAAGAAAAATATATTTGTTTATTACAAAGTGTTTGTGTTTTTTATTTCTACTCTGCTTTGTTTTTTCTCGAATCTGCAATAATTACAAAGTCTAAAGCTAAAATATTAGTATTTGCAGTTATTTTACAGTTATAAAGTGTAAAATTTCAAAAAATCAATCTACGATTTCATAATGGCGTGATATAATTTAGAAAATTGTGATTTCTTTTAATTTTGTGCGATACATTTTATAAAAAAGTGTAAAACATTTGCAAAATTATGCATAGTTTATGTAACATGATGTCGATTTTTGTGAAAATTTATGTGGGATGGCTTGTAATTGCGTGATTTTTGTTCAATTTTCATCATGTGTTGAATAAAAATATCGTATTTTGTATAATTTCAAGTGACGTGATGACAGTTTTTGTATAATTTATGTGACATGATGTCGATATTTGCGAAAAATTATGTGAGATGCTGTATGATTGCGTGATTTTATTCAAATTTTTGTTACTTTGGGGGTCAGCACATACGTCTTTTCGTAATTTTTGCGTGTTTCTATTCAAATTTATTTTCATTGGTCGTCAACACAGGCGTATTTTCGTAAAATTTTACTATTTTTTTCAATGAAAGTTGTATAAAATATTGTTTTTTGTCGTTTTTGCAGAATTTAATGTGACAAGATGCCGATTTTTATAAATTTTCTACGTATTTTCGTAATTTTGCGTGCTTTTATTCAAATATTAGTAATTGAAGCTATTTTTTCACATACAAAGTATCGAAAATTCATATAAATTGAACTACGATTTCATAATTGTGTGATGTACTTTAAAAAATTACGGTTTATTTGTTAAACGTTTGCAAAATTATGCTTAGAAATAACTCTTAAAACTTTTTTACATCATTTTTTCGGTACTATAAAGTCGCTTTGTAAAGATTTTCAACGAAATTGGGCGTTTTTATTCAAATTTTTGTTACTTTGGGGATCAACACATACGTCTTTTCGTAATTTTTGCGTGTTTCTATTCAAATTTATTTTCATTGGTCGTCAACACAGACGTATTTTCGTAAAATGTTACTATTTTTTCAATGAAAGTTGTATAAAATATTGTTTTTTGTCGTTTTTGCAGAATTTAATGTGACAAGATGCCGATTTTTATAAATTTTCTACGTATTTTCGTAATTTTGCGTGCTTTTATTCAAATTTATTTTAATATGTCGCCAACACATACGTCTTTTCGTAAATTTTTTACAAGAAAAAATGGTTTGACTTATATTTTTACAAGTATCCCTTGTCTTATTTGCAAACGATATTGAAAAGCTATTTTTTTCAACGAAATTGTCTGTTTTTATTCAAATTTATGGGGGACAACCATTCTTATACAATAAGACTCGGATAATTTACAGCCCGCTATGCAATGACGTCAAAACTTTGAAAGAGAAAGCTATAATAGTCTAGCATCTTATAAATTATTTATTTCTGTCTTTGAACATTTACTGTAATTTTTGACGTGAAATATCAGATCGAGGCCTTGTTTAGAAATTGTACGCATATTAACAACACACAAAAATCAAACAGCTACAAAGAAGACATTAAAAAATGTAACTTTATATTGTTTTTAAAATTACAGAGCTATATTATTTTAAAATTTCGATAAATCCAGGTTTTGTGCAGCGTCGTGTTCGGACCGCCATTTTATACAAATAAAAACTTCGATTCGTTCTAGAATTATTCCGCTGTTCGATGGGCAATATTTTAAAAATTCCACTCATCGCTTTTCGTCACAACATGCTTTGCAAAAACCGTTGCGTTTTCCAGACAGGTTTTGACAGGCATTTTACACCAACAGCGATCAAAATTATGAGACCTTTTCATACTCAATAAAACATTTTGAATAATTAGCGAATACAGTTACACGATGCAGCATGTTTTTCCAGGAATCGATTCGTGCTAAAAGACATTTACAAAATTCAAACGACTCCTGCATAAAGAAGCCGCGTAATATTATCATTTATTTAAATTCTAATATAAAATGCCCCAATTGTAATTACATAAAACAAGTTATTGATACATAAACACGCCGATGAGTTAATTAAAAATATTAACACGACTAAACTTAAGCGTAACGGCTCACAAGTACGGAATGTTCTGTTGTAATTGAATGAAAATCGATACAGATATCAACAAATATTTATTTTAAAGGCCTATCGACTGATAACAATACATAATTAAATCAGGCAATATGCCAGAACGAAATTAAACTATGTAAAACATCTATTAAACGGTATTAAATTGGCCTCTCTGAAATTTCTTCGAGGGACGAAATGTAATTGTTCTAGTAAAAGTGAGAATAATTTAAAAAAATATCTATGTTCATAAACAGCGATGTAAATTTGAAATTCATTAGTTAAACAGGGCACCGAAACTGCACGCAAGTGTTGAAGTAGTGACTATGTTTAATTCCTTTAACCTCGATCGCTTCGATAGCCCAGTTGGTTAAGGTTTCGTACTCGTAATGCTGCGACCGCTGGTTCGACTCCAGCCATGGGACATCGCAGGAAGCTTTTTTAAATTCAAATATTTCCGCGAGTGAATGCAAGAGAGAGACAACAGCTTCGAAGAGCGATATAGATTTACCAGTTTGAATTCAAATATTTCCGCGAAAATTCAAAATTAAAAACGACAGCCGTGAGAAGTGCGCGCGCACCAAGATGGCCGACGCCCGGGAAGTTTAAAATTCAAATAATGGAACTTAGAAAAAAATCGGAAAAAATTCAAATTTCAAATATTCCCGCCAGAAATCCAAGATGGCCGCCGAAGTCCGACGCGTAATTCCAGAAGCAAATTAAAAAATCTAATGCGTAATTTAATCAGTAGCACATATGTAAATTACATATCAAACTTCATATGTGATTAATCAGTAGCACATGTGAAAATTAATTAGATCAAACCGCGAAATTAATTGGGTCAAACCGCGGAATTAATCCGCGGATTTAATTAGGTCAATCAATTTAATTCGCGTTGACCTTTGACATAATCCAATTAGTGGTGCCTCCACTTCTACTTATTACATTGAATTCGTAATTGTAAAAGTGGGAATTTATAATTATTACTGTCTTATTTAATACGTTTCAAATGATGTACACATTATGTAAAAATTGACAACTAAAAAAATGTTTAGTTAAGATAATATTGTAGGACTAATCATTTTAACTGCTTTATAATCGTAGCCACAACTTGAATATTAGATGCGTTGAAGGTGTCTTAATAATTAAATTCAAATTGTTACATTCCCAAAGGATGTTGTGTATCCAAACGTTCTAACATTGAAAGATGAACAATACAGTTTCTGTGCAATTTAATTGCTCTGTGTAACATTATTTGTAGTAATACATTTCCTCAACGGCAGCCAGCACATCGTTAATAAAAGCGGAGAACAGACGAGACTGGAACGAGCCCTGAACGAATGGAGATGAAATTAGAAGTTACGAGCATTTAAAAGTCAATTAAAGCCGACGGGAAATTTCAAAGAAATAAGTTTCCAAGAATTAAGCGACACCTTAAGTTTTAAACTCCTAGCAGTAGCATATCTGAATTTTCATTGCGTAACCTGATCCACTTTATCGAATCGTAATTCAAGAAATATTGCTACATAAAATTATTATGGCTCATTAATGAACGGATCTGTTACTGAAACAATGTTTCTACGTAATAAGAGAATGTCTCCAAGAATTCTAAGTAAACGAAAATACAAATTTGTGTTTTGCACAGCTGAACACTATATACCTTTCCAATTGCCGATTATCATAGTATAAAGTCTTCCAAAACTCCGCCATTAGTATTGAGTCCTGTAACAGAAACGAATTCGAATCGATATAGTTATGCCGACTTTGTATATAAATAGTTAACCCTGGTTAATACTGAAGTCGTTACTTATAGAGGTATACATTCATTAATTAACTGGATTACTATTATAGTCATTTAACAATTTTTGCGTAAAATATAGTAACCGCTACATTTTCTGACAGCTACAGAGCGCAAAAACTGAATAATAGGTTTGTATTCGTAAGGATTCGCTTATCTTTAAAATAGCACTTCATTAATAAGAGCAAGATAATAAATGAATCCAATATAAAATAAACACCGCATGGCGTCACCAAGAACGTAACATATCTAGAAAAAGAAATATTATAAAAACAGTGAGTCCCCTTTACAAAAAAAAAAAACAAGGTAGACAGAACACTGGCGGTGGTATTGCAACTTGCTTGAATGAAGTTACATTATAACACTTCGAATTAAACAAACATTGCTTAATAATTTCATAGTTAATAAGTTTTGTAAGAAACTTGACTCAATAACTGAAGTGTGCTGTAAGATTCACACTCATGAATTTCGTTGATTTAGTTGACGAATACGAGTATGATGTTGGAGAATCCACGTGGTAGACGCCAAGGTATTAAAAGTACACCATTAATACAACCATCAGGGCCCCCGCTACCATATGTGCAAAGTGTGCAAAGCACACGGGCGCCATCCTTTAGGGGCGCCAAAACCCAGGGTCCAAAAAAAATTGCAAAAAAATTTGCAAAAAAAAAACAAAAAACAAAAATTAATTTTAAAATAAAAGTTGGGAAATTAAATAGGATTAGGTATAAATACACACAAAATTTTATTAGTATATCATCCAGTTACTGCCGATTCCTATGTTGCGAGAACATGTCAGGCGGTAGTTTCTTGATTTTTCCTGTTCAGACATGAATAATGCCTGGAGCGCTATAAAAGTGATGCATCCCCAGAGGCGTTTTTAAACCGGTTAGTTCACTGGACCGTGCAACAAGTGCATAAAACCAAGTAATCCTATTAATTTTTACACTTAAAGTTATTTTTATTTTGTCAAGTGTTGTGTTGTATAATATTTTGTTTACTACTTTTTTTTCTAAAAAGTTAAGTGCTGAATACCTGCTGACTGCAATTTCAACGGTTTGATTTTTTATAAAATGGTAAGTGTTCCCTACTTTATACTATCAACATTAACCCTTTATAGGATACTGGTTATAATTAATTTTTTTTACCCAAATATCTTTTTATTAATTGAAATGTCATGTACGAGTTTAAAAAAGTAATTGGTTTTTATCTATAACTCGCTTAGTTTTTATGCTATCGATCCTTTTAAAAAACCATTTTGGTTTTTTAAGGGCTATAAGATGAAATTAGTTTAATATTTTTTCTGTCTTTATTTTTGAAAGGGTTTAAGCTGAAAGGGCTCGAACAAATTGCTTCTTACTCAAATATGCAAACTTGGTGCTTATTATTGTGCTTACTTTAGAAGTGAATTCCTAATTCCCATGAGTACTAATTATTTATTTGTTTTTTCAGGATAAAAGAAAGAGACCTTCAAGTGCGAAGTTTCGCGAGCAAAAGAAACTGAGACTACAATAAAGGGAAAAAATGGCTGGATCTTTAAAGCACTTCTTGCAAAACAATCAAGATTCCACGGAGACTATCGATGCGACCGAATCTCAAGATTCTAAATCTGTAATATCAGTAACCGTGGCGACCACGGTAACATCAGGTCCTGCAATAAGTGGCGGCGGTTGTAACAGCAAAACAGCTTCTACTGATGCAGAGCCCGATGAAGCGATATCCTCGTCTACAGCACTTGAACAATCCACTTTAGGTAATTTAGCTTGTGTAAGAAGTTCGGTAATATCAGCTACCGAAATACCTGCTGCAAGTGACACTTTCGATGAAGGCTTTAATGAGGCTAGTGTCGATATAATTCCGTCCGACCCCGGTTTGTGGCCCGAAAGAATCACCAATGAGATAGCTAGAATATTGGTTAAACGTGGTCCGCCCATGATAGAAATCAGTTTTAGCTTTCCTAGTAATAAAGATAAGAGAAAGTTTTCGTGCAAATACTTTGTAAGAAGTCTAGCAAATGGAGAAAAAGTCGAAAGGACTTGGCTTATTTACTCTATTTCTAAAGATTCTGTATTTTGTTTTTGTTGTAAGTTGTTTTGTAAAACTCCTAACACTTTTTGTGATACAAATGGAGTATCTGATTGGCAACACTTGTCTTTGCTAATGAAGAGACACGAAACGTCAATTTTACACAACAGTTATATGAACACTTGGGTAAATTTTAAAAAAATGTTGGAGACATCTACGACTGTTAATGCTCATCACCTGCGGATTTTAGAAACGGAAAAAAATATTGCCGCGACGTGTTGGAAAGAATTATTGCGATTGTTAGGTATTTATCTACACAATGCTTGGCATTTCAAGGTTCTTCTAAATTACTTTTCGAACATGATAATGGAAATTTTCTAAAAGCTGTTGAGATGATTGCCTCTTTTGATTCAGTGATGAGACAGCACGTTAGCCGAGTGTGTAATTCCCGAAAAAAAAATCTGTTAAAATGACTCATTATTTAGGCTTGCAAATACAGAATGAAATAATTGAATTATTGTCGTCTAAAGTAAGAAATAATATTTTAGAAATGGTTCGCAGTTCAAAATATTTTTCAATAGTATTAGATTGTACACCAGACACTAGTCATACTGAGCAAATTAGTCTTGTTCTGAGGTATATTGTCCTTAACACCACTTCAAAAAAGATTGAAGTTAAGGAAAGTTTTATTGCGTTTAATACAATACTGGACTCTGCAGGGGAAGGGATATATACATTTGTGACAGAAATTTTGAAAAAATTAAATTGAGATATAAAAAATATTAGGGGACAAGGTTATGATAATGGGGCAAACATAAAGGGAAAGCATGTTGGGCTTTAAAAACTTCTTGATGCGAATCCGAGAGCCCTTTTTATACCTCGTGCGGCTCATACTTTGAACTTAGCAGTAAATGACGCTTCTAAGGTGTCAGATGCTACAATAAACTTTTTTAATCTTGTGCAAGAGTTATATAATTTTTTTTCGTCATCCACAAAAAGGTGGGATGTTATGAGAAAAAATGTCCCCGGGTTAAGTTTAAAGCCTCTAAGTGAGACAAGATGGTCCAGCAGAATTGATGCAATAAATCCCCTTAAACTTTATTTAATTAAGGTTTGCGAAAGTCTTCTAGAAGTAGCTGAAGATAATTCCTTTCACATTGATGCAAGACATAAAGCGAGTTCCCTCTTAACGTCTGTACAAAATTTTCAATTTATTTGTGGAATTATTATTTGGCATGACGTTTTATTTCATATAAATATTGTCAGCAAACAAATCCAAAGTGCTACAATTAATATTAAAGTATGCCAAACCTACCTAAAAAATTTGATCACTTCCAGCAATATAGATCTGACCAATCATTTCAAGAAATTCTTGTACAAGCGAAAGAAGTAGCACTCTCTCTCGAAATTGCAGAAGACTTTCCACCGTTACCAACGGTCAGGAGGAAATTTAAACCAAAACTATGAACACCGAGATGAGACCCCTCATGATCCAAAAACCGCCTTTAAAATTAGTTTTTTCTTAAAAATTATAGATCAAACTTTAAGCTCTCTAAAAAACCGATTTGACTTATTAAATGAGTATGATAATATTTTCGGATATTTTAGAGACATATTCAAATTAAGTGACAGCGATCTTTTAAAACGTTGTTCTGTTCTTGAAGAACGACTGACAGATCAGGATAATAAGGATATAGACTCCAATGATTTGTTTAATGAAATTAAAGCGTTAAAGTTGTTTTCATTACTTGATGATACTGACCCCTTAAGTATTTTACAATATATATTTGAAAACAATTATTCTCCACCCTTCCAAACGTAAGCATTTCACTAAGAATTCTTCTGACATTGCCTGTATCTGTAGCTTCTGTCGAGCGATCTTTTTCAAAGTTAAAAATCATTAAACATTATTTAAGATCGGCAATGCTTCAAGAAAGATTGTCTGGGCTAACAATATTAGCAATTGAACAAGAAATTTTTGATGGTATAAATTTTAGCGATGTAATTAATGAATTTGCAAAAAATATCGCTACTACAATAGCTATTTTTTATTTTTCTATTGTACCTAGCTATCATTTTTGATTTTATAACGAAGTTACCTAGGTATTTGTTATCAGAAGTATCTGCATATTTTTTAAAATATCTAAGTATAAGTAGAAAGTAGTACTTATATATATGTAGACATTAGGCAATATTTCTGTTATTTGTTCCTAAAAAAATGTGATTTTTAGTTTTGGGTTATTTTCTAGTATTTATAAACAACGTGTCTGTACCCCATTAGTTAAGTAAATGCTTTAAAATGGGTGTGAACAAGAATTTATCTTAATTTATTTTGTTATGATTTTATTCTGTTTGTTTCATTTTGATATTTTAGTCTACAAATAAATATGACTTCTAAAGTTCAGTTTTTTTGCTTTATTTCAAGCACCTACCTACCTACCTTCAAAAAAAATAAATAAGAAAACATGATCCAAAATGCCTTAAGGGGCGCCAAAATCCTTTTCTGCACACAGGCGCCAGTAGCCCTTACGGGGGCCCTGACAACCATACATAGTAGAAATTGACTTGATCACTTGCTTACACGGAGATGTAATGAAGCTATACTGTTTAATGAGAAAAAGACTGCCACGCTCGAGTATTTCCTTTAACCACAATAACCATACTCGGAAAATGCGGAAAATACAATTAAAATACGTTATGCCTGAGAAATTACACTAAATTAAGATACCGAATCACATCCAGAATTAACATCTTCAAGATATCGTTACTGTACCAAGGTTCACTTGACAGTTCTCGTGGAACAGAATATTCAAAAACTGTCAAACTTTAATACTATTAACACAAAGTCGATAAGAATCAATACATTTCAAACTGGGGAAAAGCCGTACAAGTTAATAGTTACCAACAATAAATTGTGAACGGGAAGAGTAAAAATCCTTAATCGTTAATCACTGTAATAGCAACTAAGAGAGCCTAAAAAAACGCCAAAACGCCAAATATAAAATGCCAAATATAAAATGCCAAATATAAAATGCAACCATGTCCAAGCACTACGAATAGTATTTATAGAGGGTATTTATAAAAAAACTTTACCTTGCTCTTGTAAACAAAGTTGCAGTCGTACCCCAAACTAAAAAATCTAGAGGAGTTATCTCTGGAGATCTTGGTGGCAATGTAACAGGTCCTCCCCTACCAATCCATCTGTTTCCGAACCGTTCATTTAAATAGTTTCTTACGATAAGCGAAAAGTGGGCCGGGGCCATCATGCATAAAATAATGTTTCTAATAACATCCAATGGCATATCTTCCAGCAGCTTGTTTAAACTATCACCTAGATTATGAAAATTAGAAACTCCATCACAAGTAAAACAGGCTTCGTCTGTAAACATAATTTTTCTTAGAAAATCTCGATTTAAGTTACATTGGTGCAACAGCCATTGGCAAAATTGGATGCGCAAACGGCGGTCTGTCTCCAACCGTAGATGATGAATATTTTGTAGATGATACAAATGAAGTAATTTTTCTTTAAGGCTTTGCCAAATAAACAAATGATTTACGGCTGCAGCTCTACCTACTAGCATGGTACTCACACGAAAATTCTTATCTACAGCTTGCAAAATAGGGCCTTCCATGTTTTGCCTACCCACTGTACGAAGTCTGCCACTGCCTGATTTTGGCGGCTTAAAGCATCCTGTTTTTCTGAGCCTACGAGCAACTTCTTAAAAAGTTGAGTGATATGGAACATGCCTCAAAGGATATCTTTGCTGGTAAATCCGTCTAGCTTCACGCGAATTTCGACGAGTTGCGCCATAACACAAATGCGTATTCCTCTAAAGTAAATAAAACCATTGCTAAATTAAACTTGATTAGTAACAACAATAAGTAACTTCACCGTCAAATTTGACACAACAAATTCAGAAATCTAATTCAAGCGCTTTCAATCTTCTTTTTTGCGCTTGATTCAATACCCATACTACCGACCCATAAGTGGTTACAGTTTCCGTTATTGTCTTAAATATAGTTTTTTTGTTTTCTTTGTAATTTTATTGTTCCATAACACATAATTTAATTGTTGTATAGTCCTTTTACCTTGTCCAATTTTGCTTGTAATTTCTTTATTTCTGATTCCTTCCTTTGTAAAAGTTACCCCTAGGTATTTAAACTCTAAGCAACTTTCTATTTTCCTCCTGTCAATAACTAGATTACGTTTTTGTCCACCAATCACCATATATTTGGTCTTTTGTATGTTGATTTCTGATCCCTACTTTTCATATTCCTCTATCACTTTCCTCACCATATAGCTTGCGTCTTCTTCGTCCCCAGCAGTAATTATTTGATAATCCGCAAACAGAAGAGTATAAATAATGTTTTCGTCAATTGGGATGCCCATTCCTTGTCATTTATTCTTCCAATCCTTCAGCGTTACATTAATGTAGATCTCAAATAGAGTGGGCGACATAGAGTTCCCTGTCTAAGCCCTTTGGTACATGTGAATTGTTCTGAAAGTGAGTTTCCTATTTTTACTCTACCCACATTATTGCTATACATTTGTTTTATGGTATTTACATAAATTTCATTTACCGTGCTGTTTTCTAATAATTCCCATAACTTATTTATAGGGACACTGTCATAGGCTTTTTTGATGTCTATGAAGATGAGGTGTACTTCCTTGTTATGTGCAATTGATTTATCTGCTAAGTGTGATAACACGAATATATTGTCTATGCATGATCGCCCCACAGTAAATCCGCTTTGTTCTTCCGTTTCGTCTATATCATTCCCTATCCTTGCCTTAATAACTCGTCCATACAGTCGTTCAATAACACTCGTCACATTGCTTCCCCTATAATTATCACATTCTTCTTTCTACTTAACTAGCTCTATCGGGCAGTCTCCAGGACCTGGCGATCTTCCGTTTTTCATGCCTCTTAAAGCAGCTTTAATTTCTTCTACAGTTATCTCATCGTTCTGTTCATTTCCTGTATCTACCAGTTCATATTGAACCTGTTTATATTCATTTCTATTCTCTGTTAGTAGATATTCATAGTACTGTTTCCATTTTTGTAGATTTATTAGGTGTACTGTATTTTTATCATTGGTTCTTAAACTTTTTAATTTTTTCCATGATTCACTAGATTTCGCACTTCCCATGAACCTTTCTATTTCTGCACACTTGTTTTGCCACATTTTGTTCTTTAATTTTGAGACTTCTTTCTTAACTTCTCTATTACTTCTCATATATTGTTTTCTATCTTCTGCATCTTGTGTTGTTAACCATTTTTCGTATGCCTTCTTTTTCTTGACTGTCTCGTTCCACCATTCATCTCCCTTCTTTTTGTCTTCACTACTCCTTACTCCTAATGCTTCGTTCGCTGCTCTAAATAAATATTCTTTTTATTTATTGTATGAAAGTTCTGCATTACCTTGCTCTTCTAATTTGACGTAGTTTGATAATCGTAGCTTGTAAAGGAACTCGATAGATTCGTCATGTAGTTTAACTGTATTAAATTTTCGGTATGTTATTTTATCGGAATTTTCTTTGTCTGTATATTTTTGTCCATGTTTATTGTATTTGAAATATATTTTTGCTCTAACCAGAAAATGATCTGATGAACATTCAGCCCCCCTTGTACTCTTACATCTATGATTTTTAAATTTGATTGTTGTCTTATAACAATATAGTCTATTATCGATTCTAATAATTTTCGAGTAGGTTGTACCCAGGTATCTTGTGTACTTGCTTGTGTTGAAAGAAACCGTTTAATATCCTCAGGGAGAATTGGCCACATATGTCTATATGGCAGTTGTCATTAACTTCATTTTCCCAAAATCTTACTACTATTTGATTATTGTTCATAGATCCTACTCCCCCGTTTAAATCTCCCATTAAAATTATTTCCTTTCCATCAGGAATTGTATTAAGTATATTCGTCATTTGTTCTGCAAAGTCTTCTTTCTGTTCTATATTGGCACTGTTTGTTGGTGCGTATACTCTTAAGACTATCACTGGTTTTCCATATAGCGTTATGTCTAGTGTTATGATTATTTTGTTTGATTTCTTCCCAGTTCTTAATATATCGTTGCAATTTTTTGTTAATTATTATGGATACCCCACGTTTTGCTCTTTTACTTTTATCTATCCTACTGTAGATATGTAATATCCCTTTTTCCTCGAAACCTTTGCCTTTTTTCTTTGTTTCACTCAATACTCCTATATCTATGTCTAACTTTTTCAGTTCTTTGAATACTTTGTATTTAGTTGAGATTCCTTAAATGTTCCATGTGGTGAAATGAATTATTCTTTTTCTTTGCTGTTGTCGTCTTCTGGTTGAACCGTCCTATTGTTTCCGAGGCTGGTTTCTAAGATTTTTAGCATGTATAATTTATTTTTCCGACTCCTGAAGTGCTGGCCCAGGCTCAACCCCCAACCTAAAGGACCAGATAATTTTTTGTCAAGCTCTTGTTCCTCTAGCCTTTAACGACCCAACATCTAACTACAAGGCAGCAGCTTTTTTACAGAGGTGTTACTCTTCTAGGATAGGATATAGGGTTGGTAAATTGGAGTTTTGGGTAGGATTTAGGTTTTGACATGGTTTCCTCGCATCCCTGTTTCGATCGGGATCACAGAGAGTGTCTACCCGCTACCCACTCCGTACGTTATAATAAATCGATTAAACCTAATATACCTCAGTACAAAGTCCCTTCAGTAAGAAGTTATAGGGCCTTGAAGTTCAATTTTTTATTTATTATTTTTTCGTTAATTTCCACAAATGTAGAGATCTCGATTTGAATTTTGGTATACCTACTTTTCATAAATTAGACTTGACTGTAAGAGCCACTTCACCTATCTTTCAAATTTTTTTTAGCTCTAACTTCGTTATCTATAAGATTTTTTTAAATTTTAGGTTACTATTTGAAAGATAATTAAAATACACAAAAATAATGTACTCTTAGTTCGTAAGCGTAAGAACAACCGTTTACCTTAAAATTCCCATCAAAGGTTTTTGGTTGTCATTAAGACGTGCAATTATCATGGAGCCATGATCATTAAAACAATGGGTAATGATTGTAGTCTAGTAAACAACAACAAGAAATCAATTAATGACATTGGTGACATCAGTTTTTGTCTTTTGTGCTTACGAAAATGCTGCCCCCAATAACGAACCCTTCAGCATTGGAGAATTCATCATGTAGCAGCATTTTCTTAAACATAAAAGAGCAAATTTGTAGGTCACTAATATCATTAATTGATTTATCATTGTTTTTACTATATGACCATTGTTTTTGTGATCATGGCTACTTGATAATTGCACGTCTTAATGACAACCAAAACCCTTTGATGAGCATTTTAAGATAAACGATTGCTTTTAGGCTTAAGAACTAAGAGTACATTATTTTTGTTCTTTTTAATTCCCTTTCAGACAATACCCTAAAATTTCAAAAAAGATTACATATAACGAAGTTACAGTTAAAAAAAGTTATCAAAAATAGGTAAAGTGCCTCTTACAGTCAAGTCTAATTTATGAAAAAAACAGTGTTAGTGCAGTACATAATAGTAAGCATGTATACCAAAATTCAAATCGATATCTCAACATTTGTGGAAATTAACAAAAAATAAATAAAAAATTGAACTTCAAGGTCCTATAACTTTTTACTTAAGGGACTTTGTACTAAGGTATATTAGATTTAAACGATTTATTATAACGTAAGGAATATATGACTAATCGGTGTCCCATTCTTTTTGGGACACCCTGTATATTGTTATGTTTCTGTGCTTCGGGAACTAATACTGATGCGATATGTGTATTAAAAATGAGGATAACCACCCTTCTCGATATTTGCTAATTAAATAATATTACAATTGCATTAAGGTTATATGGTTTGGCTTGTAATTAATAAATAATGTACGGAAGCGAACCATGGACGATAACAAAGAAAGAACAAAGCAAAATACAAGCAGCGAAAATTAGATTCCTGCACAAGATAAAGGGATGCGCAAGACGAGACATGATTCACAACGAAGGTATAAGGAGAGAATTAGAAATGCATGATATAAATGAAAACACAGAATGTAGTAAAAATAAATTAACGCAGCATGCAGGGTGATTCATAAGTATGGTCATTAAACTTAAAGGTAGTTAGGGAACATCAAACAGAACAACTTTGCATAATAAACTATACGTCTAAAATTAATAATAATCCGGAAAAAATTAAAAGATTTAATCGCTTAAACTGATTGACGATCTCCTTAACATAGAATTTCGGATTAGACCGAGTCGTATTTGTATATCAACACCCAGCATTTTCTGACTTAATGTGCCTTGCATCTTGTGAAGTCGAGCAAAAACCCGCGCGATGGTCATGCTCTTTGGTGGCTCGTGTTGTTTGAGTATCCTGAGAACGAGGATACTTAGGCAGATTTGGCCGTTTTGCTGTTTGTGCATCCATATTCACTAACGTTTCGCAAGACCTTGCAGCTTGCATCATCAGAGTGAAAGTCGCACTAATAACCGAAGGACGAAGGGCAAAGGTAAAGGTTATTTTAATTCCCCCAACTGGGGGCGGGCTGCTATAGGGACCTTCGGTCCCTTTTCAGCCAAGAACGGAAAACTCGGAATGGGTGAGAGAAAGGAGGTGTAGAGACTGGAAGAAAGGTCAGGAAAGGTGGACAAATACTGCCCCGGCATTCACCTCAGAGAAGGTACTCTGTTGACTCAGGAAAACCACCTAAAAACCTAAATCAAGGCAGACGGCCGCGGGAATCAAACCAACGACCTCCCGAATGCTAAGTAGGCGTGCTACGCACTAGGCTACGTAGCTCGGTAAACACAGACCAAGTTGAACTATAGGACATGTAGTCTATAGAAAGAAAACACAAACGGACAGATATCTAAATGCTGACTCACACCATTATCCAATGCAAAAAGCAACAGTTCTCCAGACTTTGGCGACAAGAGCCGTTCGTATCTCAGATGAGGAAAATCTAGAGAGAGAAAAGCTACATCTGTTTGACTCTTTACAAAAGAACCGATACACAACTACCGCCATACGAAGAGCACTAGACAAGACTATGACACAAAAAGCTAAAGAAGAATCCCCACCTCTGGAAAGCTTAGCATTTCTACCTTACGTTAAGGCTCGATTGATAAGATAGAACGTGTTATCCAACGGTGCAACATTGAAACTGTGTTCACGAGTAAGGAAACTTTGGGTAACGGCTTCAAATCGTTAAAAGACAAGATTCCAGGTTTAAAAACCGCTGGCGTGTATCGCATTTCTTGTTCTTGCGGCTCGAGTTACATTGGACAGACTGATCGTTCAGTTAATCTAAAACTTCAAGAAAATAAAGGCGATTGCAAACACAAACGCATCACAAAATCAGATGTAGCTGAGCATACGTTTACAAATGGGTACACTTTAGAATTTGTGCACGCCAGAGTACTTTCCAGAATACCTCACTACTTCCCGCGAGTGATACGTGAAGTCATAGAAATAGAAAAACGTCCAAATAATATCAACAGGGAAGATGGCTTTAAGCTTAGTAAAACGTGGACTCCTGTGAGACACGATCTAAAGCATTACAACCACTGTGCGTCATACGGCCACGCCCCACGGATTACGTTGCACTCGGACGACCAACCAGCTTTACGCCAATCCGAGCGCCTCGCACGGAGGACTACAAATAGCTCCACACCGACCTTCGGTTCTTAGTGCAACTTTCAATCTGATGATGCAAGCTTCAAGGTCTTGCGAAACGTTAGTGAATATGGATGCACAAACAGCAAAACGGCCAAATCTGCCTAAGTATCCTCGTTCTCAAGATACTCAAACAACACGAGCCACCAAAGAGCATGCCTTCACAAGGTGCAACGCACATTAAGCCAGAAAATGATGGGTGTTCATATACAAATACGACGCGGCCTAAGACGAAATTCTATGTTAAGAAGAATAATTCGAGTAATCGCGAAAGCCTCAAACAGTATATGATTGACGATCACTAAAATAAATTTCTATCAAGATAGCTCGGCATAGGTCGTTGTGATAAGACCGAATCACATTTGGAACGCGGTTGATGTCCTACTACTCTTATCGGATTTACCTAGTGTAAGTTATAATGTTAGCCAGTAGTTCTCAAAGTGTACCGACGCGCCACTGATTTTTTTCATACGCAATTAATTTTTAGTGCAATGTACTTTTACTGAGGTTAGTTAAACTCGTTCAATTTAACGTACGACTGGGCGAGATTGGTTACTTTATATCCTATCTTTGAGGGAGTAATGTGTCATTTTACGGCCCTCTCAAGGTCTTGTTTGTCAATTTGGCAAATGGCAATGACATCGTAAGTTGCCAAAATTGATACAACTTATAAATCTGGTTTTAATTGTGAATATTACGGTCTGTACATAAAACATATTGTATGCATCTCGTGCGTAACTAGCGTTTATGGCTCTTGTCATGATAGAGCCCGCGGCTACGCATTGGCCTCTAATTTTCACACCGTGGGCTATAAACGCCTTACGCCCTTGGTACATAAATATCTTATATGTGCCAAGGGCATTATGAAAATGTTTCTGCCCAAAGGCAAGGTAAATGAACATTAAGTAATACCAGTGATTCACACAAAATTTTGTCTTACTAAAGTTTTTTAATAACCTAAACAAAGGATCAGAACGTGGATGATTAACCACTGCCGTGTACGCATCAGCGGGCTTTATGAATTATAGTGCCCGCAAGAGAGGGCATTATAAATGATAATGCATGCTCATAATGCCCTGGCTGTTAGGACTTGTTTATATATTTCGTATCACAGTTATAAACAACAAATAATGGACTAGTAAGACATAAAGTAATAATTAAATATCAACCAAAATGAAAGAGAGACGTTACGTGTGCCAACCAAGAGATGGTCCTAAATTACGTTGGTAATGTAGAAATAGGCAAGATGCCTATACACTGAAGTTAAGATAAAGATGATGATAAGTATATACGTTAATTTCTAGTGAAAATATTGTAGATTTCTTTTTCATTGCGTAATTTCTATTTGCGATGTGCATTACTTTTCAGCAACTCCTCGTATATAAAATTTTAGAATTTTGTTGCTTGATGTAATGCATAGAAAACTAAATACAGTTGCGTTCGATATACTATTGTTTCACGTTGCAGGAAGATTTAAAACGGAAGCTCGTTTTTTTTAAAACGTCATTTATTGGCATTTTAGTTACAATTATTTTAAAATTAGTAGCCTATAGTAAATTTTAAAGTTGGTGGCACTGTAAGTCATTATGACAAGAGCTCACAATTATGTCAAATTCCAGGTAAGCAGGTTAGGTTTTGCGCCAGTTTGTGTCAAAACTGACGCAAAACCTAATCTGATAACCTCGAATTTGACATAATTGTTGTGTCAGTCATAATGAAAACTCCCTAGGGAAATTTTTGTCTTATTTAGTCTCTAAGGAGTAAATGTTTTACTTCTGTCACAATTTTGATGCTATAGAAACCCACTTCTACTCCCGGTCATGGAAAAAACTTATTTACTCGAAAGGAGACATTGTTTTACTCAAGAGAGCGAACTCAACTACTAAGAAAATGCGTGAACTGAGGTTAAAGTTGTTTTACTACTTAAAATAGGAAGTAACTTCTTTAACTTTATTAGTGTTGCCTTAAACGAGGAAAGGCGGAAATTAGTACAAAAAACGAAGTGGTGAATTATAAGAAAACTAATCTCTAGTTTTATAATGAGCAAAGTTATATCGATAGAATGTCAAGTTTTATAACAAAAGCTTAGCGTGCAAAACTTTGAAAATTATTTATCGGTCATAAAATGATACAGCAGGATGTACAGAAAATTGTAATGCAAAGCGCAGCAGCTGCAGTAATTTGAAAATGTACAAAAAGGTCTTCAATTAATAGGGAAAAGTACACCCTAATGGTGGTGTTTTATCACTTTACTGTGCATATTTCATGTTTGTTAAACGCGAATGTTGTGCATTTTAATACAAAATTGTATCTAAAAGAGTACATGTATGTGAAAGACGTACACCATATTTAAAAACACAAACTCACTAATCTGGATATAAAGTTTCGGGAGCTTCATTCCACACGCACGAATATTGCCTGAGATATACTAAGTAAAAAAATACAACATTTTGAAGGCAACAGACGCCAATGAACGTTTTATATCAACGTTACTGTCAATCTTCAGTGAGTGGTGCGCCATAATAGTTATTGTTTTTGGAAGCTTTTATCATTGCAGTAGTTATGCTCCAAATGACTGAGTTTTTACGACTACTGAATGCTGCAAGCCACTACTATATTGAGGTGAATAAGAACAGAAGTGTGCCATCTTAGTTATAAAAAATAACGCCATTCCAATACTTTCCAAACAAAATATCATACAAGCAATCATATTTACAGGCAAATAAAACTGTATTCAAGCTTTCCTGGGTAGAATCCCTTAGAAAAAAAAATTCTATAGCAAATGTTAAAGTGTGGTGTAATCGACTCAAAACAAAAGACCAAGTGTTACTTTAACAGCAAGGATAGATAAAGTAGCACTTTAGCATCAAGGGTAAATAAAGTACTTTACTTTTTAAAACACCCAATTTAGCTACTGAGATTTTAAAAGGTGATTGACTTTCCCTATGTTTTTTTTTTAAATTGTTAAAGTTCTTGCTATAGAAAAAAAATAGAATGTAATAATAATTTATTCCCTCCTTCGTCACTCAAAAGTTAAAATTTTTCGCTTGTCCACAAAACAAAATTTTATCGTCTAGTTCTGGTATAACAAATAACTACAAATATACAGCTTCAGATGTCAGTACGAATTGATGTAGCGTTGAAACGTCAGTGAAAAAAAGTGTTTTTCTTCAAACGGCAGTAAAATGTGGCATTATATTGCTTGATTGATGAAGCTAAACTGTCAGTTCATTGACATGGCATCTAAAACACTTTTCCCGCTGCTGATCATGTAAGTCAGTGATACAGCCTTAGTAACAAAACATGTAAGTCGGTGATTATATTTGTTTGCTGCTTTCCCTTGACAACGGAACTTAATATTATTTATTCAATTTTGACAGTTTAAAGTGACATTATTAACTCCATAACAACCTTCATAAACACTTTATGATTCACAAAAGAAATAAAAGCGTTTTAATTCACTAGAGAATTAAAAAAGTTTAATTCACTAGGGATTTAAAAACGTTTCAATGAAGAACAACATATTTTTATGATTTCTACAAATACTTACATTCAATTATTCTTTCTCTTTGTAGTGTGTAATATATAATTATCTTAATTTGAATATTTTTAATGTCATTTATTTCCAATTTTGTGTATGGCTGCAAGCAGGCGACAAACGTCACTTTGACGTTTGGCACACAGTAAGTGTGGTGTTTTATTTGTTGTTTGATAAGTGATTTAAGAGCAGCAGGCGCTATAAATTTGAATATTTTAAAAAAATCTATTCAAAATTTCGTCAAAATTGAATAAAAACATATATACGCCACGTGAATTAAACATTTATTAACTTAAAGATTTGATCTCACTCGCACTGAGTGCTCGTGAGCCCAAAATTTTTTCGTGAATAAACATATATTTAATTCACTTAGGGCCGGTTCTACAATCCAAGGATAAAGTTATCTGGGGAATAAATACCCTAGAAACGGTTGTTGTAACAATGGAAACTATGCCAATTATACCTCGGATAGCTTATTCTAGGTATATACTTGCATTGTAGAACCGGCCCTTAGTTAATAATATTTATTATTTGTTCCTCACTTGTAAACATCAATTTATCAAGTCACTGTATTAATCAAGAAAGTTTATTTTAACAAGTTACTAACTTGTAAAATCTTTACAAGTTAACTGTCAGTTTTACAAGCGTTCTCATAGATAAATGATAGCGTGCAAAGCCAGAGTTGTCTTCCTTAGTATGTGTCATATTGATGAATTTAGTTGCTTGTCAGTTTGACATTTTGAATAAATGGTAAATTTCTAGTTATTTACGAGTGAGGAAAAAATAAAATATTCAACAATACACGCAAAGTAACAGGTTTGACTGGCTCAAGAAGGTGACTGGCTAGCCAAAGGCTAGCCAGTCATATCCTTCTATTCGCCAGTAAAATCCTCTTACCAAGTTAGTAATGTTAAATACTATATTAAGCGTGACACGTCAAAATAGCCCCGTCAAAACAGCCCCGTCATAATAGCCCCGACAAAAAGGCTCACACATAAAATAGCCCAATCCAAAATAGCTCCGACAAAATAGCCCTGCCAAAACATCCGTAGCAAAAATTACAATAATATTTGTAAACACAAGACATGACTAAAGTTACTTTATTTATATACACATTGTATATAATTAATAGCGGTTGGTGACTTGGGCGACGCAGGGTGAGAATTTCAATGATAAATTCTTATTGTTCTGTTAGTTGCTTCCATTATTATTTTAAAACGAAATAATAATTACGTTTTTTTAAATCAATACTGCATCTATAGATACTATTTTCCACTTTCCGGAACTGGAAAATGAAAGTAGATTTTCAGCTTTTACAAAAATTATAAAAAAAGAAATAGGCACTATTTACTAATTTATTAAAATAATACATGTTGTTTACAAATGCAATCATATAAAACACCCATGTTATAGAAAACTACATTTGGTTATGAAATAACAACATATTAAGAGTAATATTCCTACAAAAAAATACATTTTTAATTTTACCATTACCATAAAATTTCTGAATTATATGAGACACTGCGGAGATAATCAATAACATTTAAATTATGACAATCTTGTGCTATCATTTATAATCTCAGATCAAGTTGCACAACACAAAGCTATTTTGGTACGAAGCTATTTCGTCATGGAGCTATTTTGTCCGAGCTATTCTAACGGGGCTGTTTTGACGGGGCTATTTTGGGTGGGGCTGTTTTCTCGGGGCACCTATATTAAGTTTCTAAGATAATAAAATTAGCAACGCAAGATGCAGACTTAGACGTTTTGTTTATAATTGCAAGTGTTTATGTGATATGTGACACTCACAGGTAACACGACTCAGGAAAATTAATCCTGGTGACAGGTGACAAACAAAACGATTTTTTCAAAAATCTAGGAAAATTTAGATAAGCAGCGGGAAAAGTATAATAAGATAACTCGGAATGTATCGCCTATTAACATTTTTGGCAGGCAACAAGCCGCGGCTGCGCCTTGGCTTGTACTTGCCTACCTCCAATGTTAATAGGTCCTTACATTCCTTGTTACTTAAATAGCTATTATCTGCCGCTGACGAGTAATTTTCTTCGAATTTTGTTCACAAAGTTGTAAATAATTTGTTATAAAAACGTTTTAAGAAAAAATGCTATATGTTATTCGGAGAAAAAGTATATTTATGTGGCTCGGCAGATAAACCGTCCAGCCACGCCACATAAAGTATAACTTTTGCTTCTAATAACACAATATACTATTCTTTAGAACTTTGTTTTATTTCAAACGGTATAATATAACTTCACTGCCTCTATAGAGAGATTTATTTAAACAACGTGCAATATTTCACCATATTTTCAAGAAAACTTCGCAACTTTAAGTGTCGATGAAAAACGCCTCTAATGAAATCAGTTGGAAAATAGCCTTAGTGACATATCTGAATTATTAAATAACTAATACAGTAAATGGTAATTAGTACATCTGTGGCCAGAATCAGCTTGACCATACGCGTATTTGGAGAATGGCTGAGTGAAAAAACAATACAACTGTTTTTTAACGAACTTGGAATGTCCTTTGTCTGAGTAGTGAAAACATGTGTTTGACCCTCAGAAGTCACCAAGTAAGTTGTGTTGCTGCTAACGCCCTGCATATAATTACTGACCTCTTTCGTTATACCACTGGCATATTATACGAAGCTGTTAATAGGCTCTGCCACCCCTATTTAGAGGCGTGATATTTCTTAATTAGATTGTTTTGTACTGGGGTAGGGGTAGAGACGAAACGTTAAGATGTTATGAAGTAATAATTAACTGCGTACCATATACATATATTGTAAGTTTGTTGAACTATAAAGGTGACAAAAGGTACATAAGGAAAACTAGCATGTTATTTTTTTCATTTTGAAGATTACTGAAAAGTTACGACGCATTTTTTTTTCATTTCCAGATCTGAATCTGTAACTGAAAATAGATCAACAATCCATAAAAAAAACGAAAATCGTGCTGCTAAGGCATGTGGTTGAAAGAAAAAGAAAATACTAGATTCTGCTACAAAGTGAAGAAGCTATTTGGATTTGGAATTAGTGAACACGGAGAGTAGCAGAAGTTACTGGTACTGTTACTTATCGGTTGGTAGACTTGGAAGGGACAAACTTGGGTATCTGGCACATTAAATATATTAAGCTTGGTGATCATAATCAAACTGGCTATGCAGACACTATATCTAACAATGAATAGGGCGGTTGGTTGGGCATTGCAGGGCAGGTTACCATAGGGAAGCAACGTCATCTTATTCTCCCTCTAGCAATAGAAAGGGTGATTGGAAGAGCACAAGGCAACTAAAGGGAGCAATATCATTTTGTTCTTCCTATTTTAAAGCATAGTGTAATTAGTTTAGATATTGAAGTTATGTCACTGTTGGGGAACAATATCACCTAATTCTTACAAATGTTGCATAAAGATAATAGATTAGGCATTGAAGTGAAGGTCACTAAAAGAAAACCAAGTCAGCTTGTTTTCCACCTGGCAGGTATAGTACGTTTGATTGAACAAGAAGAATTCGGGTCTCTTACAGAGAGCTTTGTAATGGAAATTAGTTTTTTATTGGTATCGAATTGCACAAGTTTATACTTGTTCGGGGTTGATTATAATATAAAATGGGGGGGGGGGAGTTATTTTGGTCTAGTAGGGATATCTGAGGATTGGATCGAGCGATTGTACTGTAGTATGGCTTGGTGAGGGAAACACATTCATTCAGTCACCGGCGCGGCGCGCCTTGTTAATCTAGCAGCGAAGACTGGCTGGATGCCAGCTGGGTTCGGCGGTGGTGTTGTCGTTCCGTCCGGTTCCTTGGGTTCAGCCCGAACGGTTTATCATGATACTACCAATTACACGATATTTCAAGTATGAATGAGACATTTGTATTCTTTTCAGTTTTTTCTATTTAGTATTGTTTGAATTGACTCTTCAGTATTCTGAAGATCCCTGTATGAATTAGTTTAATAGATTTGGTACTAGAGTAGAAGTACTAGTCAATTGCCTATTTCCTGATAAAATAGTTGTTACATAGAACTTCCCTTAACTGTACCTGAAGTGGTGCAGTTATTGTATTAAAAGGCTATGTCCTATGGGAGGCAGTCCTAATATATTTCCCCAACGAACTGCTGTATCTGAAGTAGTACAGTCTTGGAAGACTTCTATCCGAAGGGATAGGTAGTTAGTTGGAAGTGGTGTCCTATGAGGAACCACTAGTATTAAACAAGCTATATCCGAGAAGGTGCAGTCTTATAAGGCGTCTGTTCGATTTAACAGAATGTGTATTTTTGATTGGTATCTGATGTGGTGCCACTAGAAGCCAATTATAAAGGACTCTGTTCCTTGGCTAATTACTTCTTGTAAAAAGGGTTTGCAGGAGCGGTACGCTTCTTGTTAAGAAATGAATAAGGAAAAATGAGGGAGACAACAAAACAATAAGAGATTATAAATAGGTAAAGTAAAAAAAAAATTCATATAGGACATCATTGGAAACTCTAGAATAACAATAGTTTTGTACAGCCGAAAACATTAATTGTGTTAATAGTTGGAAATAGAAGTTTACTTTTCTTATAGAAGAATATTGAGTTTAGTTTATTAGTAATAGAGGTGATCATTGAAAATGGTTCGTAATTAAAAAGGATTGCAAGTGTAATGGTTATTGTTAATTAAACCTCATTATTTAAGTGAAGAGGTGGCAATTATTTTCTTTTATTTTGGTAAGAGGCTAGTGTAGCATTACATATTAGATACTACATAGGTATCTTATAAAAGGACTCATTTCATATTGGTTAGGCTACACAACAAGCACTAAGGAAGTTGTGAAGGTATACCACTACTTATATTTTAAAAATAATATATCCACCTCTCTCAAAAACAAAAGGGGAAAATTCAGCTTTATTTACAAAACAAATTGTTTGTTAATCCTGGGTGGTGCTTCCTACAAAAAGGATGTAAGACAGAGATTTCACCAGCCTTTCTGTAAGATTTAACTTTAAAATCAACACATATATTCTATTATCATCTATATATTATAGGTGGATAACGTCAACAGGCTTTTTACTGAAAGTTTTTATTGAACATTATCATCAAACATTTCCAAAATTTGGAATCTGTCAATTTGGAAACTGACAATTACAATTTATTAAAAACTGAATTGCAGCGGGTCCTGGATAGCCTGAATCAGTTGGCAGTACTGAAGTGCATTGTCAGTGTATGTCAAATTCGAGATTTGCAGGTTAAGTTTTGCGTCAGTATGTGTCAATTGACAAACAAAACCTAACCTACTAACCTCGTGTGTACATAAATTTACCATAGTTACGGTATCATTTTTACTTTAGTCCCTAGGGATTAAATGAGCTACTTTAGTCCCTGTTTACGGGGACTAAAGTATCAACTTTAGTCCCGGAAGTGCAAAAAATATATTATGGAGCTCCAAAGTTACAACCTTCAACGTAAACATAAATAAACTATTGTATTGATCAATAAATCTTCTTTAGTACTGGGTACTTACCAGATATAAAGTAGAATACTATAACAGTAATAGTATTTCAATTCTCATATTTATCCAAGTAAGTTTACATTAAGAATATATACTGTTTGTACATAAATAATAAAGAAGCCAAATACCATTAAATCCATAAAATGTAGATAGCAATAATTAAAATGCTTGGCACCCAACCTTTGCTTGTTTATTCTAAATATAATCCTATATGAAAAGGTGAAGTATAACAAAATCCCACATTTTTCTTTATACCCAACTGCAAACCATAATAGAGCTAGCTGGAGTAAGCTGAATCATTTAATAGTTATTTACTATACAAGTGGGATAAGAGCATCATTAATATACGTGTGTGTATTGTACAAAATTTTATCTACAACTGCCTAAAATTGTGAAAAGTGCATTAAGAGTAATGTCAGATCTGCCATTTTCAAAAAATTTTAGTAGGCACTTGTCATTATATCATCCATTTAACACTATTTCAGTTAGGTAATGAAGCTATTACACCATTCAGTTAGGTAATGAGTCCATTATATAACTGAGTGGTGTAATGAGCTTCATTGCCTAACTGAAATAGGTTCAAATGAGTGACGTAATAAGTTATTTATCCCATGGAGTAGATAAAGGTGAGTTATCTCACAGATAATTAGCTATTAAGTGGCACAATGGATATTCAAAACTCTTGTGCTAGTAGGTCTGTAAGAAGATATATCTATTCTGTAGCATACTTACAGATACCAGTAAAATTAAACAACATATTTGTGGCTTATTTAGAAATATATAAACTCTAGTTAAAACAACACTGACTCGCCCGCAATGATTAAGCTTAGTTTTGTTCTATTGGATTACAAGTCTGTTTAATGCAACTATTTCTGCAAATAATGTTTTGCGTGCTTACAACTTCCTTCAGGGATTTCGATCACTACATAAAAGGCCAGCATAAAGCAGTGAATCTATTTCAATGGTTAACATAGAAGTTTCGTTTTTATGCCAGCATTTAATCATACAGGTCACTTCCATAGTTACCAATGAAATCAATAGATTAGAGCGTTTATTTTACGAGTTAACATACGAATTTGAATTAGGTATTTGCTAATAAGAAACTTTAATTTTGTTACAAAAATGTAGGTATGCAACAAAAAGTAGATACGTAGGAACAACTTGTGTGTTGTATCTTTTCTTCAGTGGTATAACTTAGGATAACTTTTTATTGTCTTTTTGACAAGTAGTAATTCCTATGTTAACTCGTAAAATACACGCTCGAATCTATTGGTCTCATTTGTAACTAGGGAAATGACCTGTATGATTAAATGGTGGTATAGAAACGAAACGCTTATGTTATCTATTAAAATAAATTCCCTGTAGACAATTGTTAGTGATTACAAATGTTTCGGTCTAAGTTGCATCGTAACCAAGACAGAAAAAACCAATTATTCTACTGATGGAGCATATTTTCATTTTCCGTCCAAACTTACATCAAAATGTAGGACTGTTGAGCAATAGGAATTTATGCAGAATTAGTGGTTGCAAATGCCCTACTTTCCGTACAGATTTCCACAAGGAAATAATTCAGCTTAGTGCGGTATTTCCCTTCACGTCGAACTGCGCTTTTTATGTAATCGCCATGTACAGTAGTTTAAATCCCATTGGCAAATATCTTTTGCAGCTTAGAAATGTTGAGTACCGATAAGATTGCCAATAGTCCCTGCAGCGTGTTTCTTCAGTAGCGTTTGGCACTTTTAGTTTTTTATCTGTCAATATTTATCAAACGAAAAAAATGTCTATTCAATTCTAGTATATATTTAGTTCTTCATTCTTGTATGTATCACTTGAGATTTAGTATTGTACTATGTCTATATACAATATTATTCAAACGGAAACGTTTCAAAATACAGAATTAAATTCTGATCAAGATAAAAGATGAGAATAATAATAATAACAGCCTTAATGTATTTTCCGTGAGGGTTGGATGTTTATAGTAAATAAACAAAGACACAACATTACAGATTTCGTAAAAAACGCTGATTTCTCTTAGTTTAGAATAAAACTGAGTCATCAGGATAAACAGTCAGCTCTAATATATAAGGGCATATTTACAGTGGCGGATTATTGTTGGATAATACATAGGGACGCTTCAGAAAAAAGGTACCAACGAAGGTTTACTAAACGTAGTTTTGCTTCCAAGAAACGAACTCACAAGAAATAGAAAAATACATGGTAGTATGTTAATAAATTTTGTTGTTGTTCCTCCAGATGTGCATTAACAAACTAAAATCCTTATATGTAAACGTGCGTTGTGACTGCCTGGCTGCGTATTGCGTCTTTCACGTCTTCATCGTCAACGATCTTGCGCAGTTCGTTCGCCATCGGCCATGTCGTCAACGTGTCATTTACAATGCAACGATAAGCAAGTACGTCAAGTATTGGAATTTAACCCAACGCGTAAAGCGATTTGCTAACAATCGGATTCCGCCTGGAAGAGAAGGTTCGAATCCAACCGACTATTCGGATTAATTCACATTATTCGGCCGTTCCAGTATTACTAGAAACATTAACATATCTTTATCTATATTTTACAGAATTCTCAACTCTTTTGAGCCATTATTCGATCTAGCAAAAGTTGCTTTTTATTTATTACAGACGTTAAAACATTTTCTTCTGCAACTTTTTTATTTGCAATTCTTTAAAAATATGTAAAGGACTTTAAGCAGAACTTTCCTCGCAAGTGGACATGGTAACACTAAACAATTTTAAAAATCAAAGAAAACTATAAGCAAAAATATATTAACGTTCCTGATAATACTGAAACAATAAAAGGAGACACTTGATAATTCGAATTGCATCAGTTTTCAAATAAAAGAACGTTACCGACGCTAAAATTCGAACTTTAGCGCCTACGAATGCGATCTCAATGCCCGACCCACGCCGCCACACGGGACCGTTCGGATCTCTACGATGCAGTTCTATTAAACACACTGCACTCATTCGTTGCCCCTTTTTATCTCTTTTATTTATCCTGTATTTTTTGTACCCCATTTTCGTCAAGGATAAAGCTATGTGTAAATTATTACTTTTATTTATTTCTCAGTTAAAGCCAAAATAACCGGTTTTTTAATGTTTTTAAGGTGCTCACTCTGTATATGCTGTGTTCAAACTATACCCTTTGCCGTCAAGTGTAAAAACTTAATCCATGTGCAAAATATTATTGTTCTTTAAGTAATAGTTCTTGAGTTAAAGCAAAAACAGGCTATTTTTTTTTTGAAATGCTCACCTTATATTATATATTACCGAAATGTTTTCGGTGTCATTCCAGGAGAGCATATAATGCCCATGCAAAATAGCTTTCTCCAACAAATAGTTTTCGAGTTATGCCAGCAAGGGACAGACATACAGACAGATGGAATTGAGAAAATCTGTTCTTCGTCATCTAGGGACCCTGAAACGTGACGATCTGAAGACATCTAGTAAGGTGATTTTTTCGCAATTACAATACTTCCTTCGTTTTTTAGACGAAAGAAGTAAAACTGCAAAAATTATTTCATTTACAACAATGCTATTTATGTGCTGGCCTAAATAGTAAGTAAACAATTTCGTGAAAGAATATACAAAAAAACTGTCTTTTAATTTCTTTCAATTGTACTTAAACGTCATGTTATCAATAATAATTTTAAGTGTATTTGTGTATAGAAATAAAAGTATTATTTGAAAACATAGCACTTCGAGAATGCTGTAGTTTTCATTAAACGGCTGATATCATCGTATAATGTGATCGTGCTTTTCTCACACCATTCTCACATATAAACTATCTTTATACACACGTCACACTTTCGAACTGTCCTTGTTGGAAAGTTGCCGCAGGTAAGTCTTCCTTCTGAAATACTTTTGCATCCCAAAATAACCAGATGAATTTCAGAAGTTGCATAGACAATACATAGATGCTGAGCGAAACTTCTCAAAATATGGTAGGATTTCAAATACACATGTCGTCAAACTCCGAAAACAGCAAACTATGCAACCGAATGCGCACCAGCGAAAAAGTGGCGACCTAACCCACAGCATAGTAATCTAATATAGTGGAACTCAAGACGATTCTTGAATATTGAACTAATTTTAATTAGTGCAACATTTACACGTAATACATTATATCCTAATACCTCTAAAATGTGAAGCCACACACATTTTAATTTGTATTAATCAAGCTGATCGCCCTGTATATTCAAAAGTATTTTGCTATGCTAAAGTTTACACTAGGCTTATGTTTAATTTTTGGAAGGGTAATAATTATTACTCCAACATGAAATACCCTTTTCAATTAATAATCTAATTAAAACTCTAGTAAATCAGTATAAACGTTTGCTTTACTTGTATCCAAAATGTATCCAGTAGGTATTGTGGCACCAGCGCGTTTGTTGCCTTTCAAACAGCAGCATGCTAATAGAAAGCTATTTAGTTATAGTTTTGCAAATAAGAAATTTACTATACGTTAAAATTACATATTCAACTCTGGCATAAATTAATGAAAACATTAGGCAAATCATCTTAAAAATTCAGAATGAAATAAGCTCAAGTTTTAACTTTAAAAAGAGTAGGTATATTTTAGATCAAAGTCAAAGTTTTTTTCGGAAAAAATAATTTATATAGGAGCTATACAATGATTGTAAATACTTGACCGCCACGTGACCCTGTTTCTACTAACCAAACGAACATTCTTGTCTCAATAATGCAACTTTAAATATGACTAAATAAAATGAAATGCTCTTTGAATATATGGTCACTCTCTTGTCAATCATTTTCTATTTCTGCATATTAAAAATTGCTAAAATCTTTTTCTTATTAGGTTTTGTTTTATTTTATAAATAAAAGTATTTGCCGTTGGAGTCGATTTCGATCAATATAATGTACTTTAATCAGTGCATTATGAATGTAGTCGAGACTCTGGTGCAATTTAAGTCTCGAAGAAGGAGTAAGATTAGTCGATTTTATACAGTTTCGAAGATTCTGGTAGCTATTTTTACTTCCTTTTACGATAAATGAAGTATTGGATTCACCCCAAAAATTCGAAATTGAATTTTCAACCGATCTTCACTTTTAGAGTCCCCTGAACCCAAAAAACATAATTTTGTTCCTTGGTCGGTGTGAGTGTGCCTGTCTGTCTATCTGTGTGTCTGCCTGTGAACAGAATATATCAAAAATGAAAAGAGACATGGTGTTGAAACTTCATATATAAGTTTTGTGTACTATGTAGATGCGACAGCAAGCTTTTGAAGAAAATCGCATAGCCGGAAGTAGGTGTTTAGTCTTGTGATTTTTCAGTTTTTTTTCGATTTTTTCGTTTTTAATGTATATTGATGTGAGATAGGTGATTTTCCAGTTAAATACTTCTAAAATGGGTTTCTTTTGTTGTTTTAAAATTTTTAATTAACTTCTATTTTAAATAGAACACCCGGTATACTATTACAATCTTGAATTCAGCTTAAAATTTTAGAGAAAATTTGTCTCTTGTACTAACGCTCTATTTTATGCCGTTTTTGTGGAATTTGTAATTGTAGAAAATTTTGACAATTGCTTAAAAATTTAAAATCAAATTTTTTGCTAATTATAAGATCACTGTAAAAGGAAGTTGTGTGAGTGTATCACACCAGATTTTTTTTCTAGTTCTCGCTCAGTTCCACCAGGTCTCGAGTGAGAAACGAAAGAAAACCTCAAAGGTATTGTGACATTTCATTAACGTTTTGCATATTTTACTGATAACGGTAAATCGATGTTAAGCCGTAACTTGTGATACTGGTTTAGTTCGTCTATAGGCAATAAACTATATGTTTTAAGATGCTCTCAAATACGAAAATTCAAAATAAGTTGGAAAAAACGCAGAAAAAAAATTAAACAAAAACAGTTTTGTTTGTGAAAAACATTTTACAAGTGACAAAGTAGAATGCAAGTTACAGTTTAAAAAATAATCTAGAAACATTATGTTTGCGGTAATGTTGTATAAGGCACGAACACCTTTAATAAGATGATTTGCAGATAATAGCTAGCCATATTTTATTATATAATAATCATTTGGCGCACATTGTCACTTCATGTCAGTTGATGTCGATATTTGACGTATTTGTACGACACCATCATTGTTTACGCCTGCTTTAGTGGGACTTCGTCGTCTAATGAAATATTCATGAATTAGGCCAGATTTGAAAGAGAAGTCGATCCACCTATATCTTACACAGTAGTATGAACCACGATATAAAGTGTATCGTGGTATGAACCGATTGCCTATTATAATTTCTATATACTTAACTATCTACAAACAATCGCGTTAGTGGCACATTTCTAGGAATTAGCTAGACAATGTACTATCTAATTTTTAGTGAAAAATTACCCTTTAATATCTTGCTGAAACGGACAAGTAAAATTACGTGAAGTAATTCAGAAACATTTCTGGGAATAAGTATATGAGTAATTATTTAGTTCTACAAGTTTTTATAAGTTATTAGTCTTCTATGTAATAAGACACTCTAAACAGATTTGAAAATTATTTAAACGAGTAATTTCTTTTGTCTTAACACTATTTAACATAGCCAAAGTTCTTTGCTATTTACTGCTGTATTATTATTTAGCTTCTACGCATTTCCAGTAAAATCTAAATTGGTTTTGCGATTCTGCAGTTATAAGTAAAAGTGACATCGGCTGTTCAATGAGCAAAGATAAATAATACAGTTAATGTCGTAACATTAATCCTCTAATGGTCTACAAATCCCTCAAATTTATTTGGGAAGAACCCGAAAGGCAACACTCCACATGATTCCATTTCAAGATTAAAATAATTGCTGTAGCTTTCCCTAAATCTAGTAAAGTCCCTTCACAGAGCTATAAGTTAACAAAGCAGAACCGGCCTAATGTCGTATGCAAGGTATGTACAAACAACAATATGGGCTACGTACCTACTTCACGAAGATTTACTGGAAATCCAAAGCAAGGGGTAACCTCGAAAGCTGGCCCAAATTATATCAGCGTTATCACGCGTATTAAGGATATTAATGTTCCTTAATTGTCTCCTTGACGCCGTGCTCGTTTCCGGTTGGCAACGATTTGTCATTATAAGGAAACTTCATAAAAAAAATCGGGTTGGATATAGCTCAACATTCATATATACCGCATAGGACAGCAATAAATCCTGTGGTTTGCTATCGATTCGAATTTATTTGTTTTTCGACAATGGATTTGATACCGGACATAAGCTTTGTCTTTTAATATTGTTTGTGGGGTGAATTGAAAAAAACAATGATCATTTAGGGCAATTTATTGCAGTAATTGGATGGATTCGATTTTATGACCATACTATTGTCGCTGTGTATATATAGTGAATTCGGAATGAAAACAACAGCAATACAGCGATAATACAGAATGCGAACTAGAGTTAGTAGAGATTCTTATTTGAAACGTTTGCATCTTTTAAAAAACACAATAATAAAATTTTGATTTCAAGAACAGCTAGTTTGCTATTGTGGGATTAAAGTGTTAGGAAAGAAACTTATAGTGTAATCGTCTAATCAGATTTCTAATATTAATTATCATCTCGTCTAGCAAATTTGAGATAACCAGATGACCAGAAGAAGCGAACATTTTCTCATCTCACTAGCATCACTCAAAAAAACAGATCGAAAATTGGATATTTCAGTGCTATGTAGAATAATAGATGGCGCAAATCTCAAAGTACAGATATTTGAGAGGAAAAGTAAAACATACAACTAACCAGTTATGGCAATAGTTTCATCAAATTTAAATCTTTCTCGAAATGCACATACCTGTCAGGGAAAGTTGCATAAAAAAAATATAGTTTCTGTATGAAGCCATATAAATATAAAATATACAGCGAGTGAATTAATAGTTACCACCAAATATTATATTTCTGTCACGTTTTCAAAAATATGAATCTATCTTACTTAATTATTTTATAAAATAATATACAGCCCCTAGTTAAAATAAATGTTGAAATATCTCAATATATTTTTGTTTAAACTTAAATGACATCATAAACGTAAGCTTACATTACGGAAGATATTTGGGCAAAATTAGTAAACTTCCTCCTAGAAAAATTTGTTATCTGCTAAGTTATATTGCCTATTACTCACCCCACGACACGTGAATGTAATGACTATATTTTGAGAATAATTTAAGACTGTAGGTACATGGCTGAATTATGCAAAATGCGACATAGGGCATTTACTTACTGTTACCATGATGTTTATAAACAAAATAACAACGTAGTGTCTATAGAAACTAATTGAAACGGGATTATTTCATTGTAATTTCAAAACCGGTAATTGTTACTAGAATGGGTAAAATGCTAAAATAAAGTTGTCAATTTATAGTCTTACATTATTCACACTGTATAACTGGTTAAGCAAATCAATATCAACAAATCTCGCATCTTAATACTGCGTAATGACTTCCAACTATTCTTATAGACTTATCCGTATCCGCATTTGCAATTGAAAACTTTTAATTATTTTAAGTATTCTTTAAGTTGCTATGTAATTGTTTGTTTTTAATTATGTTAGTTTCCAAAAGTTGTTGACGTTGCAGAAACTTAATTTGAACTATAACGGAATAACGGTACCTCCATGGGCAGTTCTAAGCGATCTGACGTCATTATAGTACATCTATCTAGAGGTACCTAATCACGAATGTTTGGTTTTCCAACATACAATGCTATCAGACATTCATATTCGTATGAAATTAAGAGAACTAAGTATACTCGAGTTTATTAATTCCATTCAAAAAGTGCTGGGCATCAGCATTCCAAGACGGATAGATTGAAAATATAGATCAAACGTCTAAAAAAAAGATGAAGAAAAAGTAGTTACTGATAAAAAAATTAATACTGCAATAAACTAAAATGACTTAAAAATGTCAATAGAAAATGTTCAGGCTGCATCTGTTTCATGGTGGACCGGCCGTAGTTGCTCAAATTCCAATTTTAGTTAAAATTATTTTGCGAATTTTGATGGCTTCTTTGTAATAGATGATTTTCTTATTTTGTGCAACATAGTTTTTTTGTTTAAATTCGTGCTCAAAGTTGGGGAAGACGAAAACGAAAATTTCATCATTTCCTATAATCTTAATTTTTTAAATTAGAATTTAAGTAGGTACTAGCGGTTTTGTTTGTACAACAGAAATCAGCGAAAACATTTTAAAAATATATAACCTTCTTGTAAGACATAAAATTTAGAAAATTTTAGGTTTTGTTTCAAAGATTCTTAAATTTCGGTTTTGTTATTTTACGTTTCAACCATTTTTCAATGATGTTTCGAAACATATTTTGTCTAATTCATCCGCTACAGCAATTCATAGCTGACAGTTTTAAGTATGCTACAGTAGCTATTTATGATGCAAGTGCTAAAAGTGACTGTTTATTGCACTTGATATGAAAATTACAAAACGAGGTCGCTAATATAATTGTCTCTCGTATTGATTTCGGAGAATTTCACAGCCATTGTCATTAAATAACAAACGACGTACGGGATTAGACCGTGTCATTATTGAGATCGAAGAACTTAACGTTTCGCCCAATTTCGTAAGGGGCTTCATCAGGAGGAAAAGCAAAAGAGCATGGTTCAGTGGCGGTGAGCGGTATACATACTTCCTATTCGACGCCGACGTTTGGAGTTGCTTACCACACATTCTTTTTAAATGGGAATTTGAATTCGATCGAATTAGGCCCTTGATGGAGTGCGGTAATGAAGCTCTTAACAGTACTAAAATTAATTTGATTATAACAACACCGATGAATATAAACAATATTTAACTATCTAAGTATTAATTTTAGAAAACGTACAAAAAGAACATATTTTTAAATTCCACATTTTTCTGTCGATCAATTTGATCGAATCCTTACAACTTAATTCTTGTGGCATAAGCAATCCGTATCCTCTTATTAAATCAATCGATATACAACTAACTCACATCAGTTAAGTATTGGAAACACGCTTCATTAATAAATACATGTAAATCTTGTTGGCACGTTTAACGAAAAAACACAGTAATTACGGAAGTTACTGCTCAGTATTCAATAATGCGATATTATACAAAAGTTGCAAAATTATCAATTGAACTAAAAAGACTATTCTTCTGGTTTTACGAAAGTCAGATATTTACAACGAATGTTCCGACTTTTATGGTCACATCAAGATTAAATGTTTTCCATTTGCATGTCGTTAGAGACTTTTAGATCTCACAACAATCAAATTAATTGCCCATGAAAGAGAAGACGCCCACATTTTCAAGATAACTTTGCCTCATAATTATGTTGTGCACAATTCTTTTACATTTTATTATGCATAGAGTTGTTACAGGGATGTAAAATTGTTTGCACAGTAATAATTATGAGATTGTGGCCATCCTGTACATAGTATTAAATTCTGATTTTCTTTGCAAGTGTTCAAACATTGAAGGCCTCAAATCTTTTAAATTTATACATTCGGTAACTTTAATGTGGAAATGCTGATATTTACATTTATTGCATATTGTATTTTTAATATAAGAATAAAAGGAAGAGATTTATAATTTTAGAGGCAGCTGTATACATTTTTTCTGTATTAAAAATTATGACTAAAAATATATTCTAGGTAGTAAACCTTGTAAGTAGAAAATACTGAAAAAATTAAATTTAGAATGTAACTTTTTAAAGAGAATTTCCCAGAGAACTTTTTGTAGTTATGTGGTTGATGATAAATTTCGGCTCATAAATAAATATAAAGATATGAACGGGAAAAGTTATATGAGTTTCTAAAATATTTATGCGTCAATCATTGGCTGAACCGGTGACACGTCACTCAAAACGAGTGACTGCCGAATACCTCGCATTTCAAATTTTCTAGGGTTTGCAGGCACAACGCTTAAATAACACACATCCAGAACGGAATAAATATGATTAATTTATAAAACTGTTTAATTTGTTTTGTGAGTTATATCCTGCGCGTACATACTACACATGGGGAAGTATCCATAAATTCTAGCAGAAATATAATCAGTTTTCATCAGTTCCTTTTTTAATTACAAGCTCATAAAAGGGAAGCCACTACAATTTTTCAAAGCTCATTTTTCTCAATAAATGATAGTTTTACCTGTACACATTAAAAACCTTTACATATAAAAATTCTTAAGCACTACTCATACCAAAACGTGTCAAAACTTTACTCGATGTTAACAACAATTATTGCTCACAAAAGTGTTAGAACACATATTAAAACCACTTAATCTCTTTTAAAGCACTTAAGAAATAGAGGAAAACTTTCAAAGTAGTGCCTGTTGCGTAGGTAACGCACAGGAAACTCCACCGGTCGGGGTGACATCGCGAGTGGTTGATGCTGGAGCACTGAGCTTTGGAAGAGCTTTCGGAGAAGCTCCCACGTGCACACAGACCCGCGCAGCGCAAAAACTAAAGCTCCGCCCTGCATCATCAAATCAAATATTGTTTTAAGTACATTAACTTTTTAAAAGTTCCTTGGCTTTAGCTTTAATCGTATACCCCCAGAATTCACCTGAGCTGTGCAAACTGCGATTATAATTCTGTAATGAAGTAAAGTTGTAGGCGCAGGAACTTCGGTAGTTCCAGACAAACAATACTTGATATCCAATTCACTTTCCTAAATGCTTGTACTATTGATAACATTTGAAATTTTAGTAGAACGACTCAATGTTTCAAGTAAAGAATTATACTAGTCAAGATTGTTTCAATGGACGTTTATAATCGACGAAACGTTATAAAAATGGCTTTTGTAGGTACAGCGGTGTGCATTCTAATAGTAGCATTAGAATGTAAAAACTACTTGGCCTATCTTTAGGTCGTGAAGTTGATTTTCTCCAACACGGGAGAGAAAGTAAAATAAACAATTTTCACAGTGGTAACTAATAAATTGCTAAGTTACCAAATGTGACTATTTTAATTTTGACGTTTTAAAGAGCTGTATTGTCAGGTTGGCAGTTAAAATGTTTTCGAAATGTGTTGGGAATTTAGGTATTAAGCCGTTTGGTAGTGCAAAAAATAGTATATACACCACGGAAACGAATCGTCTTATAACCTTCGTGCTTTAGATACTTCGCGCTGCGCGCTCAGTATCTAATATGCGCTCAGGTTATAATACTGCGCTTCGCTACCTTGATGTATAGTATACTATTATTTTTGCATAGTGATCACGAAAGTCGTCTTTTTTAAACGAAAAATAGTGAAGAAAGTATCACTTTTTTTAAAGCAAAATCGTAAAAAAGGTACACTTTTTTTAACTATTTTATTGAAATTTCGATTTGACAGTAAATTCCGTAGTCCTTTTCGATTAAATTTCGAGTAACAAGAGGTCACTATGCAAAAATACTACGTGTACAGCACGTTTTGAAAGTATTTTTTTTTCATTCATTTGTTTGATTAACTCACGCTTCGCCCTTGCTAATCAAACTGCAAAATTCATGAAAAAAGTATGACTTTCAAAACTAGTTATACAAATTACTATTCTGTTTTGGTTGCATTTACTTACACATTCGATTACTAACAGGCAACAATTCGCTCCTATACAAGTAACAAAACGAGATAAACGTCTTTACATGTTATTTTTATAAATTTAAGCATGAAGCTTTTCGCAAATTTGTTTAATTTCAAAATGAAGAATGCAGTGACATGAGTACGAGATCCAGCTGTCGCATAGACAACTACAGTATGACAATAAATATAGGATACCGAAGTTTGCAAACTTAATTTGTTGTAGTTGACAACTATCACTTTAATATTTCCAGTTTTGATGTCTATTGTATTGATGTATGACATGCTCCACGTGACCACCACCCCTTTGCAAGCATAGTTCCCTTCCAAGCATTCTTGAAGATTTCCTACATCGGTAATTTCTAAGTAGAGGTTTACGTAAATTTTGGAAGAATTGTACGATCCCCCTCTCAATTTCGCAGTTGCGACTGACTGGGGGAGTTTTATTGAAAATGTTGTTTTCCATCGTTCCCATTCTCTAGAAATTGAAATTTAACGTACTTGATACTTGGTCCGTTATTTCTGCCTTGTTCGTATGAACGGTTATAGAGGTTGCAAATAAAATGATTTTGCTCGGTAGTAAGCATCTTGTTTAACACGGTTATTGCATACTTTTAACGAGAAGGTGTCGACAAAAGATCGAAGTGACATTTTTGCAGCAATTGTCATTTAAATTGAAACTGATACGATGCTATTAATTTTGGTATCCTATATTTATTGTCATATTGTACTAGAGGTGCCGGTCAAACGGTCTATAGTTACGCAATGTTAGGGAGAAGACCGTGATTAGATAATATAAATTAAGTATAGCAACAATTGTAAATGCCCGTGCGCAATCTTTTAGTAAATATTTCACCTTTTATATTAAAAAATACAGCACCTATTAAACGAACCCAACAATTGTCCTCTACGCGTTCTACGCTCAAAATACTCCAAATATCTATTCAAATAGCTCAAATACTCAAATTAGCAATAAACGTATATTTCCGGTAAAGACAATGATAATAGACGTGCATACTATATCACGAAACGGATAGCTGTTTCTACTCTGCATTTATTTCCACAATAGTTAAACGGTATATCCGATTGTTGTTTCTATGACGCTTTTATGCTTACTAGTCGCTCTTCCACAGTGGTGACTAGCGAATGCCAGTTGCATAACACCTGAATTTCGCCTCCTTGCATAAGCTAGTTTCAAAATCAAAGAAACTGACATTATTGAGATTTTATCAAATCTTCATCGGAAATAGGTTCCAGTATCAACCTTGTCTATAAATTTGATACTGACATTCAGGTCGTTGAAGTTTAAATTTTCATCACTTACTTTGTTATCTCTATTTGATTTAGCGGAAGTTAAAATTGGTAAAGCATCGTTTTCAGCGTCATTCGCATCGTTGATGTAGATGAAGACGAAAAACTGAGTCACGAAGCCTGTCCGATACTAAAGCCTGTCCATAGCAATCTGAACATTGCAGTTCGACATGCTAACAAAGGAAACAACACTGTAGTGGTGAGCAGAAACGACCGCACAAAGTTTACGGACTTCCAAAGATCCACAAACCAGGAATTCTAATTAGGCCAATCATTAGCACATGAGAATCGGCTACATATGAACCAGTCGGATATCTCGCTAACACGATACAACAATGCGCAGGCAGAACAGATTCCGATATGAAGGATTTTGAGTACTTGGGCGACCAGATGGAAATATTGCCTCAATTTTAAGTAACAGATCAGAACAGGTTAATCAGCTTCTATGTGAAATACCTGATCACCCTGATATACAATTACACGTCGTTCATCAAGGGCTACGAAAATACATACCAGAGTTAGTAACAATTTGCTTCACGACGATCTACTTCTTTTGGGAAGGAACATACTATGATCAAAGAGAAGGCGCCGCTATGGGATCCCGATATCCCTAATCATTACAAACATCTTTATAAGAGCCTTGGAAAAGAAAACCATTCAGTCTTTCGATAACATATCTAAATGCTATTTTCGATACGGTGTCGACACTCACCTATGTGACCCCACAGAAAAGCAATTTTTAAAGTTTTTTTATCACACTTTAAACAGCCAGCATGCTAGAATAATATTCACTATGGAAACTAAAGAAAATCGACTACCTTTTTTACGGACATATTGATGAAACGAACCACTAACAACAGATTAGGATTAACAGTATATCAAGAAAAAAATCTAGACTAACTTTTACTGACTTTTATACACACGCTTCGTCTCATCATTGTCCCCTAAAAGAGAGCATTGATCAAAACCGCTATCTATCGGATCAACGCTGTTTGTGACAGGCACAGCAAACCACAAGAGCTAAAACATGTGGTAGCTTTACGGAGGAAGATCTACAGTCGATGAGATGCGATGGGAGTATGCAAAAGGAAGCTAAACATACGAATTACGCCCGCTTTGCCTACATTACCGGAGTAACCGGTAGAATATGAAAGGTTTAGGATAAGAAAAACGTCGAGGTTCGCTATGGTTCAATGAGAAATATCGAATAATTAATCTTTTGCAGCAAAAGCTACAGTTCGTCTGCCGTTTACCATCTCTAGTGAATTTGTGACAATCGTTACATTGAACAAATGGAAATAAGCACCCATTGCTGAATGCAGAATAAAAGGAGAGTGGAACTACACAGTGGCATTTAAAAGATCCCTTGCTAGGGTTGGAACTACTTAGTCACGGCAAAATTCTAAGAAGGACTTTGACCATATGACCAAAGCAGTCAGTGTCTAAGGTATCTGGTACTCCACATGCCTAGACCTTGTCCATAACAAACAAAGAAGAAAAACAAAACACACTACTTGGAAATACGCAAAAATCAGCCAACGCCGAGCACCAACTAAAACAAGGGAATTACACAGTAAAGTACGACTCCGTAAACATCTAGAAATTACTACTCTCGAATTATTACAAAATACTTAGGAATTATTAAAAATCCGAACAACTTCTATCGACAAAATTTTCATCGCCTTAAGAGCGTACGAAAGATAGCCCTGCAAAACAAATGAAAAGATAAATATGTTTAACGTAAGGTTGCAAGCAAAATAACGACAAGTCTCGGTAAGCCGGAACGACTCCTTGCTATATAACCGAAAGCATGAAACTACAACCTCAGTCTCAAATCGACGAACCCGACATAACCCGGAAGATTAGACATTATAAATTAGAACAATGGCAACAGTAATACCCACAACAAATATTCGTAACAGTAAGACTAATTTGTTCGAATTTTTATCTCAAATATTGATACTTCCTGATCTTATACATTCATACCATTACTACTTCAGGAAAATTAGTATGTTGGAGCAGCGTCAAGTTACTACTCGATACATCAACGATGCGAATGACGTCGAAAATAATGCTATTCTAAGTTTAACTTCCACTAAATCAAATAAAGCTAACATAATTAAATAATGAAAATTTGAACTTCCAGGGCTTAAATGTCAGTATCAAATTTATAGAGAAGGATTTCTGATGAAGGTTTGGAAAAAGTCTTAATAATGTCACTTTATTTAATTTCTAAAATATCTTAAGCAACGAAGTGAAATCCAGGTGTTAAACAACTGACATTCACTAGTCATCACTGTGGGTGGGTGATTTAATACCATATTTGGGTACCCAGTGCAGTAATCGAAGAACCTGAATAATTTCGAGCACGCAAGCGGGTGTATACGCACACTTTGCTGTGTTCAATGTGCACTGCGCTTAAAAATAGGCGTAGTAGTGACGTCCGAGCAGTAGACTAGTGAGCATAGAAGCGTCATAGAAACAACAATCGGCTGTACGGTTTAACTATTGTGGAAATAAATGCAGAGTAGAAACAGCTATTCTTTTCGTGATTTAGTATCCAGGTCTATTATCATTGCTTTCGCCGGAAATATACGTTGATTACTAATTTATGTGAAAAGAAATTGGCTTTTATTTGAGTAGATATTTGAAGCATTTTGAGCGTAGCACGGGTAAAAGTCAATTGCTAAGCTCTTTTAACAGGGGCTTTCCTTAACCACTACGGAGGTAAGTAAAGTAAAAGAGATCTAATCGCTACTGAACTAGCTAGAAAGCAGAAAGAAAAACATTTATTTATAACAAGTGTGTGGGCTACAAATCGTCCTGTTTCAATTTGACTGTACAACATTGGGTCTCAAACAGCAGCGTAACTGCAGCGTTATAATTTGGCCCCCAACGACGCGAAACCCTAAATAACCCATTACAATTTGGTGCTTAATCGTTAGCGCTTCATACGGTCCTGCTACTATATGAACGTTGGACGTTATTGGACTGCTCGAAAATTATTATTTTGTAACTGTAATTTTCTATTATAAAAGATTAAATGTTTACTAAGAGATTACGCTCGTGCATCTGAAATTGTTGCTATACTTAATTCATATCATCTAATGACGGTCTTCATAAAAAGTGATGGTAAAGCGAACTCACGATTTCTAAAATTTTCAAATAGCAGAATGGCTAGACAAAAGGCAAACAAAATCTAATTAATAATTGATTTTAAGCTCATATGTAACAGAATTCTGACTTGGTAAAGTATCTACAGTGAGACACTGCAAAAAGCAGATGGAGTGTTTCTAAAATCAGTAATTGAAACAATATATGGATTAAACGGCTAATGTAACATTCTTAACCACTAAGATGCAATACCCGCACAACAATTTCGTTTTAAATATGAATATTTAAAGGTGAATCTTAATGTGGGCTAATGTTTAGAATCCTTTATTCTGGCTATTTAAAATAACTGCACTGTTACGATTCAATTGCGGCTTCATTCGATTTTGAAGTCTGTAGTACTTATTTCATATTGTTACGCATCTTTTCGATTTAGATGTCTTTGGTACTCAGCTCATAATTCACGCACGTGTAGCACGCCTACTTTTGGCGGCCGCAATTGTTAGCTTAATGTTCTTTTCCCGGCTGCCTCGCTAGCAGCGTGAAGCCTGATTAAGTGTTTAGTAATATTGTTCTGTGAATTATTGAAGGCTTGCAGTTTGATTTTATGCATTGGTTGCCTGCGCCTTTCGGCGGTTTTGCTTTCCTGAACCATATTCTATGCTACTGGATTTCTTCTTTGCACGTGCCCAGATCATCATGGACTGAGAAAGATGCTCTCTTCAAGCTGTATGTAATTGCACTTGTATTCCATCGTGGAATCTTTTTCCCCTTATAGCCGTAACCGAGGAGCCGTTTAGGGCAGCTTTGGCAAAGGTGTTCGTTTCCATCAGGTTTAAGATGCGGTAGGCGCTTGTTAGCGTGAATTTGACCCCTATGTTTATCTTCCGTCAAATGGCCGCTGCACACCTGTGGCGTGCACTCCGGACGCTTCGAGTTCCGCTCAAGCATTCTGACCTCTGGATGGACTTTGGGTAATACTGCTCGCTCCGCCAGTTTGGTACATGGGAGCAACTTGTACATCGTCTATTCCTAATATTAATGTATGCGATAAATCTTGTATTGCAGTATCGTAACTTTTGTAAGTGTATGCTAAGAATGTATTAGATCTTTTGAGTTTTGTGAAGTGCCTCGTATTTTGTCAACCCATGTTTTATATATTGCAGTGGTATTAGGCCCTACGGCTCTGCCGTACAATATTAAAATTAAATCAAAACACGGAGTAGGGGTGTTTTATTTAGCTGCGAGACTATAAACTTATAGTATTCAGTAATTGCATTGAGAAAGAGATGCTTGAATTAAAAGAAACGATTTGAATAAGGAAAGCAACGGACAAGAATCGTTGTTCACAGGTTCAAATCGACATTTTAAAATTAATTAAATAGGTTTGTGCAAAATTAAAGCCGAACCAATGGAATTGATTTGTCACAGAAAGGTTTGCTAAGTGTATGGTATTATAGCGTATAATTCAAATAAACAAGCAGGAAACATTTATGAACAATTTTAAATAATGTACAGGAAGCCCGAATTATATTATCATATGTTGCAAAAAGCAAATTATAAGAAAGGAATTGGCAATTGTAAGATTAACCTGTAATACGAAGATTAGCAGGGAAAAGCAGACATTTAAATTTTGGCAACAAAATCACACAGGAGGATATGAAACAAATGTGAAAAGGAAGTGAACTCTTAAAACTAATCAATGCAATCACGCGTGTGAGACAAATTAAGTTATTATAAAACGTGCAAGTGGCGCAAATAAGACATTAATAATTAAAATGAACAGACATGATTTTTAGTTTTAGGCAATTTGTAAAAATGTTTATTTGTAAATAATTTTATGTTAAAAAGTATTGTAATTGACTTTGGTTAATATTCGTTTTGTTTAGTTATAGTTACCAATTGTTTATAACGGATTAAAGAAAAAAATTAATAAATGAATTATATTGATGCTGTGAAACTGTGCTCCTCTTTAAAATTTTATTTTATATAATAAACAAGCTTATTTCAACATAAAAAGTATACAGTTTCATTCAGTGCATTATCCAGTTTGTGTGGTGTTATTTGCAACGAATTGCGACACTAAAAATTAGAAAAACCACGAGGGGACCGTTCCGAGACCTTCGCCAACGGGCCAGCTGAAGATTTGGAAGTCTGCGTGCAACCAAAGGGTCCATTAGGGCTACGAGGTCAGCATTCTAGGGTGTAGCGCAGCTGTGTACGACCGTCTACGAGAGGTTTCATCACAAGGGGGCCCATAGCAGCGTCACAACATCAACGGTGTCATCCCAGCGAGTCGAAGTTTACGAGAGATACCAAGTTAGACCCTGGGAAAGCTACATGCATCATAAAGGAGACATTACTGAGCAAAATCCAAATATTGCACTGCCACAGAGAAGGTGCTGTTCGCATATCAAGTGGATTCCAAGTTTGAGGTTATGCGACTAAAAGGACACTTTTCCAAAACAATTGCTTACGTTTGCCCGCGTTATTTTCTGAAAACAAAAGATAATTATTGCCGCCAAGAGCGCATAAATTCAAATAGCTACCTTGACGAATGTTAATAAACTCCATTTATTAAAAAGCAAATCACAACGCAGCCTGCAAATAAAACCGAACTGTGATAATTTTGGCAGCATTACATTTCATCAATTGCGCAGTTGAAGTAAATTTGTTGCCAGTGGCGCACTAGATAAATGTATTAGAGGAATCCGCCTGGGACCAAAGCGTTTTTCTTGCTTTACGAGCTATCCTTCAATTATATTTAATTTGCAGACGAATAAAATACAAAAGGGCATACTACCATATTATTTTGATTGAATGAGAAAGAGAATTACATTTTAATCAGTCTCAATTTTATTTTAATAACACTGCAAACAATGGCTTATATAATATAATAAAATAAATTTTTAAATATCTATTATTATTATTGCTACAGTAGCCATTGCAATATTTATGCATTGATGCTAATTATATACTGTGAGCTTCTCTTTCAGATTATTTTGTGATACTTGAGTTTACGAATTCTCGTTTGGAATGCCTCGATACACTTGTCGTTATTTGATAATAATCAGTTGTCGCGCTTTTTGAGTATATTCAAAAAAATTTACATGCCGTCTTTAAACGAGCTAGTTTCGGCCGGCAATTGTACAAAAGTAGTCACAAATTTGTGTATTTTTCTTGAAAAAATAGCGAACGGAGATTGGTTATGATAACAACACAGTAAAAGAGCTGAAAATAACAACTATCTCAACTTGGAGATTAATAAAATAACTCTTTGAATTCCTCTGTTTTACAGGGTGTTCCGAGATATCACGCTTCTGTGAAATCAACAATTAGCTCCTACAAATTTTCAATTTTCAGAATGCTTGTATTTTCGTTACGCATGAATTTTAGATATAGGCTCATAAGGCATTTTGACTTAAAATGACCTCAGCAACACAATCCTAAGCTATGGAAGCTATGGCCGTCATGTTGCGGGACACCCTGTATATCTTGAAAACTATTTATTTATTCCTGAATCTTATTTGTACAATTTTTATATAAATGCCGTGTTAAATAAAGTGATTAAAATGCCACAGGACAGCTTCAAAGAGGAATTATGTATTCAGACTGCTAATTTCTTATTAATTTTGGAAATATTGCAGCAACTTTAAACTTTCAATAGTTGCAATTCAGGACACACATTCGAATACACTGATTTTTGTCTACCTCTAGTATTTTGCTCATAACTAGACATTACTCGCCTAAGCTATGTATCTTGTATACAGTTGAAATTTAACAACGCTTGCTGTTGATGTCGATCCTCTATTTGAACTATTAGGTGGTAGTGTCGTGCCATTTACTCTAAAGCAATGGATCACACAGGAATAGTGCTCTCCATTTATTTGTAGATAAGGTTTAATCGACTCGTCGAGCATTGCCCTGCGATTTTCATTAATTCTTGATCTCCAAATCCAAATTCTGTAAGTAGGGTCACGATTGCAGAACGTGCACAATGGTTACTAATTCTGTTCGCTATAGAGCTACACCGGAATTCTTTTTATTTCAGCTGCTCTATCTACTTCATAGTATGATCTAATCTAAAACAAATTAATTACTGTAATACCAAAATCATATCTCAAAAATGAGAGCAAATTGTTGTTTACACAAATGTTAAATAAGCCACAGATTTGACAGCAAAGAACGCCTGTCTGTATGCAATAATATTGAAGGATTTTATTTCTATTTACTACGAGACTTGTCAAAATGTTGTTAATGTGATATCATTGTTATTTGCTAATTTTTAGTAGTGTTTCTCAAAGAATAAGATGTTGGCAATTACATGCCCATTGAAATTAAATGGTAAAACCACTTTTCGGTTCAATATCATTAACAAGTAGTCAATAGTCACTTTGGTAGCAGCGACAAACATTGGCGACACGAATTTAGGTTAACTGAGTTGAAAGTTAGGTCCTCAGGGAGTAGCACTTATTTACATTTCACAAACATACAAGACTTTTAACTTTACTATTAGTTTTGCTGTAAATACACTATTGAGGGTTTCTGTACTCTTATTGTATATATTTGGTCGTTAAACAGGGAAGCCGCATAGTTAACAATTTCAGCACAATATCTGGTTCTTTTAGACCATTTCTTCCCACTGTATAAGAAAAACTAATTTTATAACTTATAACTTATTTTAGTAATACCTATACAGGATTTCATTAAATAAAACTTATTTGATTTGACAATAACGTGTTAAAAGTTTTAAAAAGTTGCTACCTGAGTACTGCCCGGTATGCCCACTGTAAGAATGGACAACATGGAAATTTTTACACGGCAAGAAATCAAGATTTCGGTAAAATGAGAGAAAATATGGACGATAAAACTTCTTGAATTTAACTTTCCTTGGAGTACACAGTGAAATCCACAAATTTTTATTATTAGTTGCTTAGTAATTTAAAACAAAAGTGTACACGATTCAAATGGGAATTAAAGTGTTATTTTAAACTTTCACTTTCTTTGATAGTTTTAGATATCTTTCTATTATTTTTTACTCAAAACAAGGGCTAAATCCGGATCTGCTACCTCCCAAAAGAGGTATTTTTTATCATTTCATTGAAATCTTTGTTGATCAACTAATCTGTTGTATTTGTTCAAGAAAATAGACAAATAAATGCTGCAGAAAGCATGCCTATTTAATTTTAACCGTGTTCTAAAATACATTTTTCTGGGTTATTTAATTTTATTCAAGTTTTGGCAATAGTAGTGACAGACTGCAATACTTTATAATAAGCTGTTAGTAGCTTACCCACATATAAATTTATATTAGTTGTAGTATTATCTTTTTCAATATTACACTCTGTAAAACATCACATTATTCGAAATACATATTCTACAAAAGGGTGTACCACAAGGGTCCATTTTAAGTACAAAACTGTTTTTTAGCGATAAACGGCATAGCTGAAAACTAAAGTTGTGAATCAAGTTTTCGATATGCGATCGACCTCGCAATATATCGTGGAGATGAGGACTTACAATTACTGCTGTTGTTTTCATAGAAATCTCTAAAGGACCTATTAAACAGTAGTAAGAACATGTGCATCCATTTCTCCAAGAAATGGAAGAAAACACATCCAAGAATATACTTTCTCTCACTCCCAAAAGACTACAGGGTCACTCGTGACGTGTCCCAGTTGATGTTTCCTTATAGATGTTGCCATGGCGTCTCGAATGTGACCGACGCCGTTGCTACTTTTGGACTAGTGGCCATCGTTAGTACCATAAGTTAGCCGTGTGGAAGTGCTTTGCAGATTTTTAGCACCGTTGGCTTGTTGCCGGATGCATATTCGTAAGTTACCGACACAATCAACTGTTTCCGGGTTTCTCGAACGAGCGTGAGTAAGTTATCGACGTATTAACAATTCACGTCTGTAAAATATCCGACCATTGTACGTAAACAACACACTCTGTCAGATAAATAAATGTCCGCAGGTTCAAAATAGTTATTTATTTTTTAACTAATTCTAGTAGAAAAACCGTTCTACATAATAAAATATGATTTAAAAAAAGTCATCAGTATAACCCGGGTAAGAGCATGAGAGCGCTATTGGATATGTCTGAGATTGAAAAAAAAGGTAATAATAATATTAATAATATTGCCTTTATTTCCCATATAACCAAACTAAAAAAGAATACATGTCAGTGAAGAACAAAAACATAGTTTGTTTTTTTATTGGAAAATCACAAGGCAAGGTAGGTCAGTTACAGCTGACAAAAGTTACAGCCTTTGGTTAGCAAGTTTTAACGTGTCAAGTATTATCAACACAAGAATTTGCATCAGTATTGCTCTTTTCTGATGAGCAGAAACGGTCTATGTTGGAAATTTATTTTAGAAATAGTAGAATAATTAATGGCCTATGAGTTTATTCTGTTCGAAGCGCTCTTGAAGATTTTGCAGAAACGTTTCCAAATAACATTACTCCCTTTGACAGCTTTTGCAAATGCATTCAGAATATTGTCGCTTTGTAGAGGGACACAGAGAGCATAACTCACAAAGAAGGTAGTGGCATGCCAAGAATGCGTAATGAACAAAATATTGAATCTATTAGGTAAGTAATGGAGGGAACAACCCCAAACCTTTATTATTATTATGTAGAAAACAGTATTGACAACCTACAAGTTTACACACTAAAGCAAGCTCGACATGGGGACAACTATCTAGCTACGGTGGGAGCGAAAAAACACCATGCGCAATACCTGTTGCAAAAAGGTAAAATGAAAATAGAATGGAACATGTGTAGAGTACACGAAGTAATGACTCCAACCAGATGCAACAACTGCTACGAACACGGACATCTTGAGAAAGGCTGCATAAAACCGAAAAGTTTTATGGACAATAGATGCATTAGGTGCAATACAGAAGGACAGATCCATGAAATGTACAAAGGATGCGGTATGCATAGAATGTGGGAAACCAGAACACGCAAATGTTACAATGGCCTGCGAAATGTATAGAAGATTGGTTGCGAATACGAGAGAAGTGTGATATAAGAATCAAAATAAAGCAAGTAAGCAGATAGGCATAAGCGACGGAGAAGAAACCCATAACAACTATGGCGAGGGCCTTTCAAGTCAATACAAATAGATGTAAGGCAGCTCAGCAACTCGCATATCATAAAGCGTGCGAGTTCGGGCCAGACCTACTAATATTAACGGAACCAAACAAAAAGATGATAAATGAAAATATATGGTTTGTTGATAATCGAAAAGACGTGGCTATAAGACAAATAAACAATACGCTAAACATAAGAAAGAACGAAAGTAAAAATGGAATAGCGTGGATCTCTACAGAATCATGGATTATAATAGAATGCTATTGTTTACCCAATATAGACATCAAAACCTTTAACATTTATATGGACGAACTAGAAGACTGTGTAAATGATAAAATCGTAATTGTAGGTGACCTCAATTCAAAATCGTGGCGCTGGGGTGCGAATAGAGAAGACAAAAGAGGCGAAATAGTGGTTGAATGGATAGATAGCTACACAATAAATATTGTTAACCAAGGGAACATACCTACCTTTGTTAGAGGTTAGTCAGAATCACATATAGATATAACATTCTATCTAAAAGGATTGGATAGTAAAATAATAAATTGGCAAGTCCATGAAGAGGAATCCCTGAGCGACCATAGATACATTACATTTATGATAACCAAACGAGCTCAAACAACACAGCAGGGAAATATACAAAACGAATGCAAAGGGTGGATAATAAAACCAAACCAAATTGATCGATTCAAGGACTAAGGTCATACACGAGGCATGCAACGACCTCTTCGTAAAGAAAACAAGAAGGAAACACAAAAAGAAAGCAGTCTATTGGTGGAACGACACCATCAGTGAAATGAGAAAAGAATGCATCAAGAAGAGAAGAGCAAGAATTAATAAAAAACAAAACTCTACACCAGAAGAAAAAGGCAGGTACAGACAAAAATATAAGACGCAAAGGAATGCACTCAGCACAGAAATTACTAATGCAAAAAACGGGTATGGGTTAATCTATGTAATGAAATAGAGAATAACATATGGGGACGAGCGTACATGATTGTAAGCACAAAATTACAAACACTCCCCACGATTACACTAGATAAAGAAGAACGAAGAAAACAAGCAATTAAGTTGTTTCTCAGCGATAATGATAATTGATGGGAACTTCAAGAAACCATACAAGAAGGAGATATACCAAAATTCACGATAGAGGAAATGATGACTGCATGCTCTAAACTTAATAAGGAAAGCGCTCCTGGACCAGACGGAGTGAGAACTCGTAGGTATAACAATTCAACAACACCCCGAATACTGCTTAAGTATATACAATAAACTGTTAACCGAAGGACAATTCCCTAAAGAATGGAAGAGGGCACGGTTGGTATTACTGGAAAAACCGAAAAAGAACCCTCAAGATGAAAACACATATAGGCCGATATACCTACTCAATAGCATGGGCAAAGTATTAGAAAAAATGCTCTGCAACCGCATAAAACAAGAACTAACAAAATACCAAGAACTGAGCGAAAATCAATACTGGTTCAGAGAAGGGCGCTCTACAGTCCAAGCGACGCTAAAGGTACGGAAAATAGTAGACGAAGCTAACACGCGATCATTGAAAACAAAAAAATACTGTTCAATGGTGGCAGTTGATGTGAGAAACGCATTTAATACGATTAAGTGGAAAAAAATTATGAGGGAACTAGAAGCACGAAAGATATCTATATATCTTTTAAAAATGGTACAAAGTTACTTACAAGACAGAGTCTTGCAAATAGCAGAAAATGAAGAAATAGAAATTACTAGAGGGGTTCCCCAGGGCTCGGTAATCGGACCACTATTGTGGAACATACATTACTACCGATTAGTGGAGATAGAGATGCCAAAAGGAGTGTCATCAATAGCATATGCTGATGACCTCATCGTCATTGGTACAGCGAAAACTCAAAAAGAACTGGAAAACAACGTAAACATAGCGCTTAATAGAGTACATGACTGAATGTATCAAAGGGGCCTACAGATAGCGACAGACAAAACAGCAGCGGTCATCCTAGCAGGTCGCATAAAACTTAAGGAATTAGACATAGAAATAATGGGGAATAAAATAGCCATAATGAACAGCATTAAATATATAGGCGTGGAATTTGACCGCAACATGGCCATGACAAAGCACTTAATAAACACAGCAAAAAAAGCAGAAAAAAATAACATATGCATTATTAACAATTATGCCCAGAACTTTTGGTCCTAGCTTAGTGAAGAGGAAAGGACTGTATGGAATCATAAACTCCATTATACTATACGCAGCTCCGATGTGCCACAGAGCATTGAGGAAAAAAGAGTATAAAGACATACTTACCAAAGTCCAGCGAAGAACGCTACTACGTGTGTGCTCAGCATATCGCACTGCGTCGACCATCGCACTACAAGTCATAAGTGGCATCCCTCCCATTAAGATGCTGGCAGAAGAAAGAATCGAAAAGTACCAAAACGGACCAGTCACCAAATCTAAATAAGAGAAAGAACAATCTCGAAATGGCAAGACAAATGGGAGGCAACCTAGGGAAACGTAGCATGGACAAAAGAACTAATCCCAGTTATAGGACCATGGGCCAACAGAAAGTTTGGAGATATAAACTATTACATCTCACAAATATTGACAGGACACGGCTGTTTTGGAGCATATTTACATAGAATAGGTAAGAAGGAAGCTGACGAATGCGATTACTGCGGAGAAAGAGACACCGTTCCGCACACAGTCTGCATGCCCCAGATGGGGTAATATAAAACGTGAAATAGACCTAATCTCAGGAGAGGAGATCACGCAGCACAACCTAATTCAAAAGATGCTCGAATCCAAGGAGATGTGGGATGAGATAGAAAAAATATTAAGGAAAATAATCACAGATAAAGAAAACGAAAAAGGAATACGACAGGGACAAGGAAGATAGATAAAGGGAAGGAATAACGACAAGAGAACAGAATACAAGCAAACTTGAAACACAAAGGTATACAAAGATTCCTCGAAGTAATGCAACTGCGATGCCGGGGAATCCCTTTACTATTAGCAAGAAGGAGGTGTTTTTTAGTTGGTAGGCGGCCCTGCCTCTTTCTAACATACCTACTGGCTTAACGCTTATCCCTGCACCCACCATCTAAGCGGGCTCGAATCCAACACAGCCCCGACAGAATTCGGGGTGTCTTTGGAAGATTTTCCTCCTCCTTCTATAAAAAAAAACCTTTATTCGGCATTTACAACAGCAAATGGATCCATCGCATAACACTTGCCAAGGTATTCTTAAACAGGACCTGCCACTCCATCCCTACAGAATGCAAGCGCTCCACGAAATACTCCCTCTTTACAGGCTACGACGACAAAAATTTTGTCATTGGTTTCTACATAATTTTGACCTTCGATACAGATTAATCTTGGTTCTACTTTTTAGATATGTCAACTCAAAATTAAAGAATATGGAGCTAGAACAATTATCATTTTGTTATTAAAACACTACTATAACCACAAAAGATTGGAGTATGGGCAGCTGTGAGTAAAATAATGTTTACCGGGCAATATTATTTTAAGGTAAAAACTTTTATCTAACTATTGACAATTATTATATGCATGTATTTGACATTTTAAGAGTTCTACATGGTAAGAGATATAGGTTAGAAATCTTGTCTCTGTTCATAAACATGTTACATGATCACGGACTAGTCAAAGGATATTCCAACAAGACGGGGCACGAATTTACACTACCTGAGTAAACCTGAACTTCTTAGCAGAATTCTGTGACATCATGTAGTAAGTTTAAATACGCCACTGCCATTACCAAACCGGTCTTGTGATATAACTCCCTGTGAGTTCCTCTTATGGTCATACCTAAAAATTCAATATTTGCAAATCCTGGAATATCTTAAGGAAAAAATTAGAAATAAAATAAAATGCTGGACGATGCTATTAATCTGTTAACAAACAAATCGAAATATGCATAGATGAAACTTGTGGTCGCATATCGCACCTTGTTTAGTTTAAGTTGATATATTTAATAGTTATCTTGTATTTGTATCATTTTTTATTTGCTATTTAAATATGAATTTACAGAGAATGATAGTGCGCTGCAAGGAGTGGACGTGTGTTTGGGTGCTCCGGCACAATTCAATATTTAAAATATTTAGTGAACATATAACGCCATATAAAAACCCAGTTAATCCTTCCCATTTCAAGTATTGATTTATTAATCATAATGGTACTCACGCAGAATAAAAAAACCGATATAAAATCTGAAATTGAGGAATATCTGAATACCAGCGCTTTTTCGATAAACTGGCGGACAAGCTTGCTGATTTGGGAAAAATATTGGAGCACGTCTTGAAGTGGCGCAAGGACAATAAAGTTTCATAAAATTGTAATTTTCGCTATATTTTTAAGTTTTTTTAAGAAGCTGTCAATTTTTTTTTTATTTGAAATACTGTCAAAAAGCAGTTTTTATATCAATAAATACATACAATTTTTTTAAAACTTTTTGCATTATGTCTTGAGGTGCCGCAAAAGGCGGTAAAGTTTTATAAAAACACACCTTTTGCAACTTCTTTTATGTGTCTCGATGATGCAATAAAAAGTTTCATATAGGCGTTTTAATATGAATATGCTGGCGGGGGGGCTTTACAGGACTTGGATGTAAGCACAGGGGAAGACAAAACCAAACTACTAGACAGGATGAAAATTAAACGAGCAAGATCAAAGAATCGAAGAGATCTCATTAATGACAGACTTTATGATCACATAAGAAAAAATAGAAGATTGTTTTTTTGATGGAAGAAAAGACAAAACAATTGTTCAAGAAAAGAAAAGAACTAGTACAAAAAAGTTATTTCAGAAGAACACGTTTCACTAATAGATGAACCAAACTCAAAGTTTTTAGGTCACGTAACACCTAAATCTGGCACTGAAAAAGAATTATCAGACAGTATACTGCAATTTCTTGAAGATAGAGAACACAACGAACAACTTTTGAACTTTACTGCTACTGGGTGTGATGAAATCGTTGTAAATACTGGACATAATAATGGTGTGACTTCTTTGATGGAAAATGAAATAAGAAGACCTTTATAATTGTTTGTTCCATAGAAATGAGCTACCTTTGCGACATCTTTTTTGTAATTTAGATGGTAAAACAAAGAGACCCAATGAGTTTAAAGGCGAAATAGCTCAGCAGCTGGAAAACTGTGCTGATCCTCCTGTGGTTACTTTCTTGCCAATTGAAAATAACCTTCCTCTTTTGGAGAACATAAATGATTTAAGTACAGCTCAGAGGTATTTATTGGATATGCATTGGCATGATACACTAAGGGTAGTTGCAATATAAAAGTATAAAATTGATAAATTTGGAAGATTATTACAATCAAAATTTGAGGTGTTTAGTTAAGATTGGGAGTTAATTTCAAAATGAATAATGAAAATTAATTGGGCCATGAGTAAGGTAATTTGATAAGTAAATAGCAATTGAGTATTCAATTTTGATGGTTGAGTTCAATTTTAATAAAGTTTCAAGCCAAGGTTACAATTGACAAATATGCTTGCGATAATAATAAAGAATTGTAGCATGCAATACTAGGACATTAATATTTTTAAGAATCCAAGAGGAATTGTAACTACGAGAGATATAAAAATTTGTTTAGTTAGTTAAATAAACAAACTCATGAAAACTGTATATCGAATTTTGAAATAACTAATTGGAATTAATAAAACCATACAATCGGTGAAGAGATTGTGCAATACAGTGAATTGGAAATAAATAACACAGAAGATTACATTATTTGAAGGGATTTGGATTTATTGGTACATGCAAGATATAATTAGGGTTCTTTGGTGACGTTGGTGGTTGCATGGAAAACGAGTCAAACATTTAAAATGAAGTTGTCGGAATTAGCTGCTTGATTTGGACGGTTATGTAGGTGTTGCTGGATACAGAGTATTATCTGAGAAATAAAAAAGGTTAGATTGGGATCATCTATAATACTGAAACTTACCAGGAATCGATTGGAGTAACGGTGACATTGATAAAGGGAGCAGGACTGGATTCTACGAACAATAGGAGTTATTGACAGGTTAGATGCGGTTTGTTAGTTGTGACTATTGGGGGAATCAGCGGTAGGCGTTGCAGAATGTGAAAATCGGAAGCTGTGAACGTTGGGAGCTGTTGGTATTTGGATATTTGCAGTGAAAGCTGGAGAAGTTTTAAGGTTTGCGTTAATAATTCATATAAAAGCATTTTGAATAATAAAAAATAAAAGAAAGAGTAAAAATAAACATAATACAGTACTTACTTTGATGAATTGATTAATAGATGTGTCAATGTAAAGGATAATTGTCAATACTTGGTTTGATTAAAAGTAGAAGTCAAGTTGACAGTTAATGTCATTCAGTAGTCAAGGATTTATATAAAATTTAAACTTCAACTAATAGATAACTAGATTGGCGAACCATCCTGATAAGAGTACTCAATTGAAATAATTAGTTAAAAGTAAAATTTTACATAATTGATTTGAAAAAGAAATTAATTAAGGGCTAGCTCAAACAAAAGAGCCACTGCAGTATATCGCTGTATCAAGTGGAAATTACCAGCTAGATTTATCTTTAAGAAACCCTGTAAAACTTTCTCACTCCAGGTGGTTTAGCAAACCGTATACTTAGATTGTATGTGGCAACTAAAAATCCAACTGAAAACCTTAAGATTCTGTCTGAGTACTTTGTTAAAGTGTATGCACCTGTGTGGTTTAACATTAAGTTAAAACCTTCATGTACTTATGGTTTCAAACATCTGTTTAAGCTTATCTCATATTTACAATATCTCTCTAATGATTTCAAGAACGTTCTAGACCCGGTTATTCAAAGAAATGGGTACATTGCTGCTGCAGAAAATGTCCTTTTGTCCTAGCTATGTGATAAGCACAAACATGTAATCGAACTTGGTTAACGATGTGCTTTAAAAGCAAGAACAGAAAGTAGAGGCGGAGTCAGGAAGTTTAAAGTTCGACAGATGCAAAGGATTTCATCGACATGATCTTGTTAAGTCATTTTGCTGTTCCAGATGCTTAATTGCATTTCACGCCGTTAGTTAGGTCATTTTGGTATTTTGAATAGCCGCCTAAGCTTAGAGCAGCGTGCCCGTATGCTAAGCCCTTTTAGCTCTTTATTTGGCTCCATCGCCTAATTCCAGAATCACGATTTCGCACATAGTTAGCCTAAAAAGCAGTATTTGTCGTCGGTTGGAGCTCTCCTCTGATGGCGTTTTTCTGAATTCTGAATAGCACGCTGTGGCGGCGTGATACCAGCGTGGCCCGCATTGGTTTGTTTCATTTAGCACGCTGTGGCGAGGATTTGGTTCAGCAGAACGAGTGAGGCCCCCATTATTTTCGTCGTCCCGTTGTACGCGTCTTGACGCGTCTCCCGTCGCCATTGAGGCGGTTATGCATTCACCCCCTTTCGCCGTTGTAACACCGAAGGTACCTACCACCTACGATTGCAGCTCGTCGCAACTCAGCTGTACCAGGCTCCCTCGCCGCCCACGCATTAAGGTATGTGCCTTTAACCTGATTACCGCTGTGAACGCGAGTGTTACTCATTACTACTCATTACTACGCTAGTGTATTCATTCAGACTGCAGACAGTTCAGGCCGTGAAGGCTAATGTAAATCGTCGCTGCCCTTGCATAAGGCAATGTGTATCTTTGTACCTATTCATTACTACGCTAGTGTATTCATTCAGACTGCAGACAGTTCAGGCCGTGAAGGCTAATGTAAATCGTCGCTGCCCTTGCATAAGGCAATGTGCATCTTTGTACCTATTATTGCTGTTCACTAATGTTCAACATCTGTCGTTAAGCTTAGAGCGCGCGTGCCAGCTGGTGCCCTTAATTATAGAGTAAGGTTAGATACAGGGCGACGCATTCTGCTACCCCATTGTAACTCGAAGTGAAATATATGATTGGTTAGTTAAGGGAACTATTGTTTGTTTCGGTTTGTGCATGTTCTGTTACAGATAGACGCCCCTTTATTGTACGAATTATTGTACGACGGAACGAGGAAGCTGTGAGCGTGCAGGTGAGTGAGACAGCTGCGTAGTCGTGGTCGGATGGACACCTTATCACAATCCTTGCTTAAGGCAATCCCGAAGTTGTTGTTTGACCTTGCAACTCTTGAATAATCTTATTGGCGGAGTATTTTTGCATGCTTCGCTCCCGTCTAACCGTCCAGGCCCGGTTAGCCGGGTTACGACAGGCTTGGTGGCGCCCTCATAATTTCGACATACCCTGTATATATTATGCCACAACGCGCTTGCCCAGAACGTATCGTGTGACTCACGCCCGACTCCCTGAGCGTTCCAGCCGTGGCCTATTAGCCTATTTCGAACCGATCTCAGGGCAAGTGTGTCATGTTTTCAGGACTGATTCCGTGGTGCGATGCTCACCTTGGGTGGGTGTCGTAAAGTCCTTTTCATACCGTAACAGGCTAATTTTGTCGCTCAACGCGGGGCTTTTCAGGCCTTTCTGGCTTTGCTTTGCTTGGCCTTGTTTTGTTTTTCTTTTGTCTCGTTAAGTCCGTTAAGTCGGTCGCCTTTTGGCGCCCGCCTCTGGGGCATTTTAGGCATTGTAGCCTTGTTGTGTCATTTATATCGTTGTCACAAATGTTTTTTTTTTCGTCATTTCGAAGTGGTATGGACTGGTAAACCGTTTTTTTTCTTAGTAGAATATTTTACCGAGCTTCTTTTCTTGTTTTCTATTTGTCTTTTCCTGTTTTCTTCTGTTTTCTATAAGTCTTTTCTTGTCTTTTCCTGTTCTTAGTTTATTTTCATTAGTTTTCTTGACCGTGTATATGTTTTTTTTCTTAGTTGTCATTTATCTTTACGTTTCTTTTCTTGTTTTCTATATGTTTTTTCTTGTCTTTTCTTATTTTCTATTTGTAGTTTTGTGTTTTCTTGTTGTTTATCGCCTTTTTGAGTTTTCTTTTTGTGTTTTTCCATGTCTTTTTATATTTTGAGTATCTTTTCCGTCATTTTTACCGTCGTTTCTTGGTTTCTTTAGCCAGTTCATACTACCGAGATCTCTCGTTGCATTTAGTGCAGATTTTATCCCGTATTAGTCGGATTTAGTACCAGATGTTGTTGAGTGAAGGTACCGACCTTGTTTTTTTTAAGTCTTTTCGAAGGCTTAGTTGGGAGTTTCGATTCCCTGTCGCTTACATTGTTTAGCCTTGGGCTAAGTTGACACTTTTGTTGTACCGAACTGACGTTTATCGATTTTGACGTTCACGTTAGCGAGGTTTATCGATTTTGACGTTGATGATTACCGATTTCGACAATTTTTTTTTGCTACCGTTTGGTGTTGTGCCGCGTTGATTTTTGGTGAGCAGGTTGGAATTCATTTTCATCTTCATTACCGTGTTTTGGTTTGTTGATCAGTTGTGGATTGTTGTTGGTGTGCTTGGGGAGATTCGCTCGTGCGGTTATTACGTCCCTCAGGCCATCTTCTTAGTTGGTTTGACGTAGTTGTTTTTGTTGGCCTTTATCTCATTCTCATTATTATCATGTACCGCCCAACTTTGTTTACCGACTTCTTCGTGGACACCCCTAACAGTTATCGCAGTGTTTTGTACACTTACCGTTAGCATTTAACGAGTCTTTACCGCTGGTCGGAATGCTTCGTACCTGTTGACGTTTTGTTGTCATTTACCGTACCCTTTTTGTCTGATGACGTCATGTTGTCAAGTTTCGTGTTCTTTATGAACAGTTTCGTTGAAGCTTCTGAGCTTTGTGTGGCAGTAATGCGCATGCTGTCCGCGCGAGGTTCCGTTGGTATTCAAGTATTAAGTAATTAAAGATTTTTTTGACTCTTTTTTTTGTAGTGATGCCCTGTTGTTTTCGTGGCCTAACGCTCTTTTACCGTACCGTTGGCCGTCGCCATTTTCAACCACCTGTGTGGGATTACATAAAGAGAGCGTGTTTCTGGTCATTTTGTTTCGTGCGGACCCTGTCGTCGTAAGGTAGTCCCTTTGGGCCGCATGGAGTTCTGAAAAGGATTTATTGGGCATGCGTCATCGAACGCCTACACCCTTGGAGGCTTGGTTCTTCCGGATTTTCTTTTGGTGTTCGGTGTTGGAGTCACTTTCGAGCTCGCGCTTTGCGGTTTAATAGTCGACTTGGCTCCGGCATCGGCATTGATTGAGGATTTCGGTGGACAGAGTTTTTCCTATTACTGATCATGACTATTTTGACAGTTTCTGTCACAACCATTTCCCTTTTTTTTTTTTTGGTGGTTCATCCTCTTCTCTTGGGTACTCATACCAGTTGTGGGATCCACACAATGCGCCGATCTCGTGACGCGCAGCGTGCCCTCTTCAGGTAACCCTTGGGTGGGACTTTGGACTTCCATTTCTATACCCCCCCCCCTCCCTGTGTTCTTTTGGAACGGTTGGTCGGAAGTGTCCACAGGTGTAAGACTTGTTTGTACCCGATTTCGACAAAATTTACGTATTTTCTACTGGCGTATCCAGTCTTTCTTCTTCCTCTTCTCTCTTCCCACCTTTGCACCCTATCTGGTGGCCAGTGTGCGTAATCCCTTTGGGGGTGCACTCTATCGTATCGAATGTTTTTTGTTTTGTTGGTTTTTCGTTGTTGCGTTTTCGTTTGTGTTCTCGTTACGTTGTCGCAAAATGCCTCGTTGTTTTATAAGAGACTTCGGGGAACTCTCTTTCAAGTAAGGGGAGTGTTAAGTCATTTTGCTGTTCCAGATGCTTAATTGCATTTCACGCCGTTAGTTAGGTCATTTTGGTATTTTGAATAGCCGCCTAAGCTTAGAGCAGCGTGCCCGTATGCTAAGCCCTTTTAGCTCTTTATTTGGCTCCATCGCCTAATTCCAGAATCACGATTTCGCACATAGTTAGCCTAAAAAGCAGTATTTGTCGTCGGTTGGAGCTCTCCTCTGATGGCGTTTTTCTGAATTCTGAATAGCACGCTGTGGCGGCGTGATACCAGCGTGGCCCGCATTGGTTTGTTTCATTTAGCACGCTGTGGCGGCGTGATACCAGCGTGGCCCGCATTGGTTGGTTTCATTTCATCGCCTTGCGATTCGCTGTGGTTTAGTCACGTGGGGGACGCGGCCAAGGTGACCTTTTTGCCAACGCTTCCCTAGGGGATTCAGCCGAGAGCCGTCGTTAAAACAAGAGGTCGGATAGTGTATGTGAGTTCGTGCGGCGCTCCCGCCATTGTGGCGGGGGCGTCAGTCGTTTTCCCGTCGGGTGCTGCTTCAGCAGTTATGTTGCGGGCGTTTTCGCCTTGAAGGGAGTCTTCCAGAGCCCGTGGCAGAGAACGCTTGTGTGTGGTGGTGGTGATTCGAGATTTGTCGAGTGATCTTCGGCGTAACGTGGGTGTTTTGGAGCCCAGTTCCTGCTACTATTAGTGAGGGGTCGTGCCCCCTTCATCTCGACCTACGAGGATTTGGTTCAGCAGAACGAGTGAGGCCCCCATTATTTTCGTCGTCCCGTTGTACGCGTCTTGACGCGTCTCCCGTCGCCATTGAGGCGGTTATGCATTCACCCCCTTTCGCCGTTGTAACACCGAAGGTACCTACCACCTACGATTGCAGCTCGTCGCAACTCAGCTGTACCAGGCTCCCTCGCCGCCCACGCATTAAGGTATGTGCCTTTAACCTGATTACCGCTGTGAACGCGAGTGTTACTCATTACTACTCATTACTACGCTAGTGTATTCATTCAGACTGCAGACAGTTCAGGCCGTGAAGGCTAATGTAAATCGTCGCTGCCCTTGCATAAGGCAATGTGTATCTTTGTACCTATTCATTACTACGCTAGTGTATTCATTCAGACTGCAGACAGTTCAGGCCGTGAAGGCTAATGTAAATCGTCGCTGCCCTTGCATAAGGCAATGTGCATCTTTGTACCTATTATTGCTGTTCACTAATGTTCAACATCTGTCGTTAAGCTTAGAGCGCGCGTGCCAGCTGGTGCCCTTAATTATAGAGTAAGGTTAGATACAGGGCGACGCATTCTGCTACCCCATTGTAACTCGAAGTGAAATATATGATTGGTTAGTTAAGGGAACTATTGTTTGTTTCGGTTTGTGCATGTTCTGTTACAGATAGACGCCCCTTTATTGTACGAATTATTGTACGACGGAACGAGGAAGCTGTGAGCGTGCAGGTGAGTGAGACAGCTGCGTAGTCGTGGTCGGATGGACACCTTATCACAATCCTTGCTTAAGGCAATCCCGAAGTTGTTGTTTGACCTTGCAACTCTTGAATAATCTTATTGGCGGAGTATTTTTGCATGCTTCGCTCCCGTCTAACCGTCCAGGCCCGGTTAGCCGGGTTACGACAGGCTTGGTGGCGCCCTCATAATTTCGACATACCCTGTATATATTATGCCACAACGCGCTTGCCCAGAACGTATCGTGTGACTCACGCCCGACTCCCTGAGCGTTCCAGCCGTGGCCTATTAGCCTATTTCGAACCGATCTCAGGGCAAGTGTGTCATGTTTTCAGGACTGATTCCGTGGTGCGATGCTCACCTTGGGTGGGTGTCGTAAAGTCCTTTTCATACCGTAACAATCTCATGGGCTGAAAATGATGTCACTGAACCCCCCTTGGTAAAACATGTTTCCAGTGACTCTCTCAAAAATGTTATACAGAAGACATCTGAAGCTCAACCACATAGTAAAGTGGACCCGCTTATCGACTTTCCCCGACTTCCTTGTTACACTCAAGCAGTGGAAAAAACTATGAAACTGATGACCGAATCGGCTCAAAATGTCGGTGGTTCAATCGTAAGAGAAGGATATATAAGAGCAAACATTGACTCACTTGAGAACATGCCAAAATTTGATTTAAAAAACAGTTTAATGTGTCAATGAAGTAGAAACAAACATTTTGCAGCTGTAACATTTGTAATTATTAAAGGTTTTTTAAATCATAAAAAGGAACTTTCAACGTATTTAAAAGTGTATTATGATATTTTTTACGTGTTCTCTAATAAAAAAATATATAATTGATTTGACGAGCTTTTATTTCAACCTTATTTACTACTATTTGTAACAACAACAATAGTTCGCAAAAGTTTCAAAATTAACAAAAATACAAACTTTTTGGCATTAAAAGATATTTTTTTATTATTATTATATTTTGGAATTAATAATTTTTTCTAATTCTAATGCTTATATATGTATTTACAACAATCTTTTGTAACATTATATGTACGACAAAACCATAAAAAATAATTTATCAAAGTTTATAATTTTTCAATTTTTTAGAAACTGCAAGCTCTTGGCGGCACCTCAAGATGTTGTAGTATAGCAACCAAATTTTTTTTCTTATTTTTGAACCTAAAAGGCAACTTTTTCCCACTATTACAAAACTACAATTAAAAGAAAATTTAAAAAGGCCGTTTTGTTCCACCCTACTGCACACATATGGCGGAGAGGACGGTGAGTCACTGAATGATATAAATATGCTAAACAATTTATTTGAAAATAATGTAAATAAAATAAATGTCAATATATTTCATATGAACATACGTAGAATACAGAGTAACTTTGACGAGTTAACTGTGTTATTACAAAGCTTTAAATTTGACTGCGATATTATTGTTCTATCTGAAACATGGGATATTAAAGACGTATGTGATTTTTCAATAGAAGGTTACAACATTTTTTATAATGAAGCAAAGTTTAATCAAAATTATGGCCTAATTATATATACGCGTGAGGGTATAATACCAAGTTTTAAAAACTGTAATTACACAGACGCAGCATTTACTAACATAAAATTTACATTTAATATCAACACATACTCGGTTTTAACGGTGTACAGACCGCCAGCTTCTGATAACGTTATGTTTCTGAATGACTTATATACAGTTTTAAATATTGTTGATAATTGTCAAATAAACATATTGCTGGATGACATAAACTTAAATCTTTTTGATACAACTGACACATAGGTGAGTAGATACACCAATGAGCTAACTGGTAGGGGTTATGTATCTTTAATTAACCAACCCACTAGAGCCAACAACGAAGCAAAAACATGCTTAGACCACATATTCTTAAAAAAACAACAGATTGTAGCAAATTGAACATTAGTTCCAGTGGTATTTGAATCGGCAATCACAGATCACTACAGTACTTTATTAAAAATGCAATATTTTAAAAACAAAGACCATACTCTATCAAACGATGAGTGCACAAGAAAATATGTAAACTACGCACGAATAAGTGAGTGCCTAAAAACAACAAACTGGGTCGATTTATACCAAGAAAAAATGTAAATAACGCTTTTGATTCATAACGTCAGTAAGTAACATCATTAGTATGTGCACAGAACACCAAGTAGTTAAACCACAGAATAGAAAAATTAAACCATGGATTACTGTTGCCTTAATTAAATCAATTTCCAGAAGGGATAAATTAAAAAAGAAACTGTTACGCAATAAAAATAATATTCAGTTAAAAAATGAATTCGAAACATATATAAATCTTTTAACAAAATTTATAATCAAAACAAAACAAAATTATTATTCCCCTAGATCGGGAAAAAAATCAGCAACACCGGTGAACGCACTCTGAACGTGGAAGTAAGTGCTTTACCTTTCAACTTCTACGTTGGCACAGTTTGAGGTAGCGACAGCACAATTGAATTGAACCTACCGTTTGTTACACTTGCTTACGATACATCTGATTTCATGTACATGAAAACAAAACACAAATGTGCGTGCAAACGGCAATAAAAAACATAAATAATTAACAACAAACTCTATTGAAATCATAAAAATATGTATATGACAATGAACATGAAAAAGTTTACTGGTTACAGTTAAAAATAATATGCCAAATAGGTTAGTCAGGTTAAATTGCGACGTTTAAATTAAACACAGCGGTACAATGACAACCAAACGGTAAGGCTACATTCCAAACAGTATTATCTTTAAAACCTCCACAAAAGGACTACTTTGTTAGAAATATACTCGAAAATTAAAATAAGATATTTATTAAAAATACAATAATAGGAATACACATGATGTCTCGAGCATGGTTTTCTGGAGACTGCCCCTCGATACCTCCTGACGAGGACGTAATGTTTTGTCTATGTTTTGTCTCCAGATAGAATTTCGGCAACGCAAGCACAACATTAGCGCGGCGGAAGACCTTGGCCGTCGCATATTGTGCTCTCGTTGCAGATCTCCAACATTCTACGTTACGTGATCAACACTAGTAATAATTACTCAAATAGTGGTACAACAACGTTAACTTGAACTTAAAGCGCAAGAAAACATGTAGACCATAAAACTTGACGCTATTGTTCAACATCTTACGAATTAAATCAACCAAAAGCGCAATTTGCAAAGACAACACGTCTAAAATCACTGCACTATAAAGTTATCGGTGTAACAAGTACTAGGAACTAACAAATACCTAATAGGAAGTCAGATGTTCTAAATTACGTTGTTCTTGTTCAACTGCAGATCGCATACCAAGCCATTGCCACGAAATGCGAACATGAAAGTAAGTTGCTGTTAGACAAATGCTGGCCGGGAGCTGCTATCCCCCGTGGTTAAAAGCGCCGTGGATGCGTCAGTAATTGAAGCGAAGCCATTCCCAAACTGCAGGAGCTAGCAAGCTACCGAGGGCCTTGCAACAGCTCACGGACATTGTAATCCCTAGAAGAGTTTTAACAACCGGGACTACTCCTTGTCTGGGAAACCAAGTAGCTAAAAGCTTCCCAAAATCCGAAAAGAAATCGGCAACGAACAGCACCATATATATAATTGAAACATTGCTTCGTGTTGTTTACTTTGAACACCTTGGTAAGTCACCTTCAGTTTATCAACGATGTCAGCATGCGCAAATTGTACGAAGCACATCGCCGATCGAGAAACTTCGAAGCTGCAGTGCGATGGTTGTAAGCGCAGTATGAATTTGAACTGCACTGACTTGAAGTCCGAAGACCGCGTTACCCGGCAGAAATTGCGAGGCATTAAAATCGTCTGTAATCAATGCAGCTCGAACATGGATCAATTTGCTGAACTTAAATTATTGCTAAAGAGTTTCAGGGATGAAATTCAAGGAAAATTTGATGATATTCACAATAAGTTGGCTGCATTCACCGCAAAAATTGCCGCTGTTGATTCTTTCTCTTCGCCTCAATTTACTGATAAGATAGCAAATGAGGCCCTTGATCGGATAACCAGAGCAAAAAATGTTTTTGTTAGAGGTGTGCCAGAAGTGCAAGATTCTATCGATGTTAAAAAAGAACATGATAGCAAAGCAATAAGAGAGGTTCTTTCGACTGTCAATTGTAATTCTAACCCGGTTACCATGTTTCGTGTCGGAAAGCCAGATAATCAACGCCCTCGTATGATAAAAGTAATAATGCCAAACGAGCATGATGCCAAACAAATATTGCGAAACAAAAGCAAACTACTGGAAAAAGCTTCAACGAAAAACATGTCCATCGTCGATGATAAAACTCCCGTACAAGCACAATGTTTAAAAGATCTTCGCGCTGAACTTGACATGAGAAAAAATAATGAACCCGATTTAACCATCAAATATATAAATGGAAATCCGAAGATTGTCACTATGTTTCGGAAATAGTAAATTATTATCAACTTTCAACGACTGGCTGCTTTTATATACGAACCTTGGCTCTCTTAAGGCTAAATTCAATGAATTTTTGTGTACCGTCCAACAACTTAAACCGCAAATTATGCTTATTACTGAAACCTGGCTTAAACCTACTGATCCAGATACTCTGGTTAATATTCCCGATTATGTAATCTACCGGCAAGATAGAGAGCGTACTGGAGGTGGAGTTTGCATTTATCTGGCAAAACACATAATCCAAAATTTCTCAGTTACACAAATTGATATTTCCATACCTTGCATTGAGGCTATTTGTCTCCAACTGCGTTGGAAGTCATTTTCTCTTAACTTAGCATGTATATACCGACCTCTTGATTCTCAATTAGTTAATGACATGGTTCTTTTTCAAAAACTAGAATATCTCTCCTCACTCGAAAATGTTGTTGTTACCGGAGATTTTAACTTCCCCGATATATCATGGCCAATAATAACTATTCCTGCAACAATAAATTCACAGAGTCTCTTTATTGAGTGCATCCAAAACTCAAATTTATACCAACTTATATCAGAACCAACTAGATTTCGTATTAACAATATACCTTCCATATTGGACTTAATATTCAGCAATGACCGTCAGCTTATAACAAAACCCAGTATAGAAGCTCCTATTGGTATCTCAGATCATGCTGTTGTAATTTCACACCTTCAGTTTACCCTCAGTATCCCTAATAAGCAAGATAATTTAATTTCGTATGAAAAAACCAATTATGACAGCATCTCGCAATGCTTGGAGCAGATAAATTGGCAGAACCTTTTCGGCAAAATAGACAACCCAAGCGAAATGTGGGAATTATTTCACAATACGTTGTCAGAGCTCAAGAATAAATACACAACAAAAAGAAATATGTACAGAAATTTTATAAAACCCTGGATTAACTCTGAACTGCTATCTATGATCAAATATAAAAAGAGTCTATGGCGCAAATATAAACACACAAATCACACTGTTGATTACCAGGCGCACAGAGCTTTTTCAAACAACGTTAAGCTAGCAATAAATCAAGCTAGGTATATGTACGAAGAATCAATAGCCAACAGTGGCAACAACAAGAAGATTTTCAAGTATATTCGCACTTCATTAAGTACCAAAGTATCAGTTCCCCTCCTAAGAACAATTGACGGAACTCTGTGCCAAAATGATGCCGAAACAGCTGAGATTCTATCCAACACCTTTTCGAATGTATATTCAGATGAACCGACTGACAACCGCCTACCCGATATTATGTCTCCCCGCACTCAAGCCACTTTAAGCGACGTAACTTTTACACCTGAGATTGTCTTAAAACATCTTACACTCTTGAAAAGCAACTCATCACCAGGTCTGGACAGACTTTCTTCGTATTTTCTTAAACGATTTGCAAATTCCCTAGCATTTCCCCTGTCTTCAATCATGAGTGCATCTCTCAAATGCCATATTCTGCCACCTATATGGAAGAATGCCTCAGTCACGGCTATTTTCAAGAAGGGGGACAAATTAGACCCAAGCAATTATCGTCCCATCAGCCTCACCCCCGTTGTATGTAAAGTCATGGAGTCCATAATTGTGGGGCAGATGTCGGAGTTTTTGTTGCGAGAACGTGTTATACCGAAAGAACAGCACGGTTTCGTAAAAGGTCGGTCAACAATGACGAACTTACTACACTGTGTCAACGACTGGAGTAAGGCTTTGGACGTTGGTAATCCAACAGACGTCGTTTATCTTGACTTTTCGAAAGCGTTTGATAAAGTGCCAAAACGACGCCTGCTACAGAAAATAGAGCACTCCGGCATTCGTGGAAATTTATATTCATGGATTTCTGACTTTCTCTCTGAAAGAACGTTTAAAGTTAAAGTGGGGCAGACCTATTCCTCGCAGAAACCAGTTCGTAGCGGAGTACCGCAGGGGTCTGTCATGGGCCCCTTACTTTTTCTGATATACTCTAGTGATCTGCAATTTCACATCAAAAGTAAAAAATCTTTCTATGCCGATGATACGAAGATCTACACTAATCCACTTCTCCAGGCTTGGCAACTTCAAGAAGATCTAAATTCAGTAGTTTTATGGTGTACTGATTGGATGATCCCCCTGAATGTAGATAAGTGCGTTGTGCTGCATATTGGCAAGAACAATCCATGTGTTCAGTATGTTATTGACAATAACAAAGTGCGAAAAGTAAGCTCTCATAACGACCTTGGTGTGACAATAAACTCTAATTTAAGTTGGTCCGAACATATAACGCGAATCTGCAAAAAAGCCAATAACCTGCTATTCCTGCTGAAAAAATCATTTGTTAGTGTATCAGTCCAGACTTACATACTACTTTATAAAGTCCACGTTCGTCCAATTCTTGAATATGCGGGTCCGGTCTGGTATCCTGAGTTGGTTCGTGATCAAAACTTGTTAGAGAACTTACAACGTCGCGCAACAAGACTGCCGTTTGGTGTTGTGAGGCCTTCTTACGATGAAAGACTTACTCTGTGCAATTTGCAGCATTTTCTTGAACGCCGTATTCGTGGAGACCTTATTGTAACTTTTAGAATATTACATTTTGATTTTGGAGCTTTACGTGAAATATTCAATATTAATAACGATAACCGTTTACGCGGGCATAGATTTAAACTTAAAAGAGAAAACTTTAAATCAAGAGCACGACAGTTCTTTCTATCAAACAGAGTTTTCTTAACTTGGAACAATTTACCTGAGGAAGTGGTAAGCTCCGACAATGTAAACACGTTTAAAAATAGACTGGACAATGCATAGTTTGTAATTTTTTTTTCTTTTGTTTTGTCGGCTTTGATACTTTCATAATTATATTTTTTTTTCTAATGTATAATTTTCTTGTTATTTGTACATCTTACTTGTTACCGTTATACTAGTTTAACCTGTATATTTTGTATTTGTGGGGTTATATAGGACTTAGTCCTCCCCCCTGTATTTTGTTTAATAATAATAATAATAATGAACTACTGGAAAACCACATGAAGGAGCGACAGTCGAGCGGAAGAGCAGCGTTACATCCCCATTCGGGTACAAATAAAGCACCTTTAGGATAAGCAGGTTCGGTATGACGACTCGGGGCTTCATTACACTGGCAAGTTTAGAACACGGTTGAGATATCTACTTAAAATCCCGCTACGACGGTACAGAAGATGCTAGCTTCACAACACGGAAATATCGGCTAAACGTTACCACTACTACGCACTGGCTCAACAACAGCAACAATGTAGTTTCACAATTTACAGCAATTTCGACTTACGACGAGGTCGAAGCCTCGCCGCAATCAACGACCCACACCTCTGAACATTCTGCGTGTCGGTCGCTGGGTCCGGGCAGGATTTCTGCAGTCAAATGAATTGCGCATCCGCTACTTAAGCTGGATCCTTATTCCACTCATAGTATCGCGGACAATGTTCCAGCATGATGAAACTAAATTTCGCTTATAAAGGGGACTCCCAAGTAAATCACAGCCGTCAGGCTGGCGTCAAGAACTCATTAAAATGCGATAAGAGCAGATTGGCATGCGAGGGCAGAACAAAGCTTGGTTTGTAAAATAAGCGTACGGAATTAAATTTAGATGAACATAAATGAACTGCAAACGTTAATACACGAGATGGGCAAACAGAAGGTTCGAATGGAGTCAAATTTTGAGGCGGAAAACACTAGATTCGGGAAATTGTCCTTACAACATCTTTATGTTTCAGGGTCACTAGATGAAAACAAACATGGTTTCTCAATTCCGTCTGTTTGTGTGTCTGATATTATGGTGCACAAAAAAAATCCATTTAGATACCGCTTAGCCTTCATTTCATGAATCATCAGTGGACACCTCTATTCTCTATCATAACATACATAAAAGCTGCTACATCACATTTATCACTTACATGTATTTGACTTAAATTCCCCATTGCTTTCACTTACATACTTCTACGTTTTAGATAGATTTCTATGGTCATTGAATTCATTTTATTGATTGAGTAATAGATTTGAAATATAAAATCAGAGAGTCTGTGTTAATACACCTCGTGATGTATAGTATGAGTATGTTGCAGACGTTAACTGTTAATACGTCAATAACTTATTGGGAACCGTTAGGGATGCGTTCAGAAAACCGAACGGTTGATTCTGTCGGTAACTTTACGAATGTGCTTGCCGCACAGATATCACCTTTCCCAAGGGCAATATTACTTGAAGCTCTGTTCACGTTCCATTGGTATATCGTACAGATTTCGATCCTTATCGTCATTACAAGCAACGCACTGGGCATTCTCGTGTTGGCACCGTATTGTAATATATTCCTACTAACTTTTTCAAGCCATATTATATTTGTCGAGATTTGTAATCAGTGCTATAAATGCTTTACGATAGCATGCTTGTACTAAAACTTTAGAACTTATTATATAATTTCGTCTATACCCTAGATGCAATAAGTTATTATTCTTGCTTAAGCTACTTTCAAATTATTTTATTTCTTGTTTGCTAAATAGAATTTAGTGGGACATTTAAAAATATATCCGAACCTTAACAGCAGTTTCAGGTAGCGCAAACTGTGTAATAATATTGATAAAAAATCCCCAGCGCGTACCAAAATCTGATTAAGTAACCAACGCAAGCCTTAAATCTTATAAACTTTGCTGTGCATAAACTTAAATTAGTTCTAGGAAAAACCTGGAAACAAGCAGCATCTATATTCCAACTTAATACACCGAAGTCTTTCATAGTATAATGTCATGTGATGAAATTTGCAGCAATTCTGGTGAGTAATGGGCGAAATATACTGCTATGTGCTAGACAAAAGCGATTTGTGACCCAATTCCAAGAGCGTTCAATTAAAAAATGTCCGGCGCTTCCTCAATGCCCCAAACGATTATTAAGGGGTTTCAAATTTGAGCTGGAGCTATTTGTTGGAAATGAATCGAGAAGTTTACAATCGCCTATAAAACTGGGTTAAATCAATTACTTCCTTTTTGACCCTACATTTTCTGCGCCATTGGCAGCTAATTTGCTGAGAACGGAATAAACTAATTGATTCCTTGGCCCTTCACTGAAGGCTTCCGAAAACAAATCATTATTGAGAAATAACAACGAAAAGCATTTAATAACCTGGATGCAAACATTTATTTCGCTGCACATTAAGACATGAAGTGGGTAAATTTTGGTAAGGTGTCTGCCTAATTAATTTTTACATATTCTTTCTCAAAGTATAAGTCAATACGGTTAGCCGCAAAAAAATTAATAGCTAAGCAATAACTAAAGAGCAATGATAAAACACGATCTGGTAAAGATGTATTTATCTAGTTATAAGGATTTTGCTTATTGATCTTATTCTTCATCCTGTTAAATTTTTACTTAATCAGTATTATCGTATAAATTGTATTATTGACGTTTGTCTCTTAGCAATTTGGTAAAGTTTAATGTTATTGTTCGTAAGACTACATATTACAAGTATTTTTCCGGGTTAATTTTAATCAATTGTCAAAACTATAACCGTTAGAGTTAAAAAAACAGAAAGATATCCTAAAAAAATATACTGTAAAGCGAAATTATACCAACAAACGTTTTCAAGCAATATCATACTTCTTATACCAATTTTTTTTTTAAGAAGCAGATAAATTAATAATGGACCTGTGTAAACGAGAACGGAAACATACATAAACTCTGTTATTTTTTAATTATGACGCAGAATAGCTAACACTACAGTGTGAACACACTAGAAGGACACAATGTAGTTATTGCCCATACCTACTCAAAGCACAAGCTTTCACCTTTTTCGTACCAGTGCAGGTAATTGATGTCCACATCGACAGCATTTAAGGACCAGGGTTATAATAGTGCCCGCGTCATAATTGTTATGAGGGGAGCTGTTGTTTTTCGTATTATATTAACGCTACGAAGAGTTAAAGTGATAAGTACTGTTGTGATCTACTTTCTCTATGCTTTCTTATCACTGGCAGAAATTCTGTACAGTACAATCCTTCGGTTACCCAATGATCTTTTCGATGACAAAAACTTCACCCAACCATCAGACACATTAATGTAATTGCTTGTATTCAATTTAAAACAATCAATTGGAAATTAAAAATGTCTCGTTACTAAAAATATCACACATACAGCTTGCAGATTGTAGATTGAAGCGCAGTGAAAATCGGAACTAATGTTAGAATCTAATAATTTCAAAGTCTTGTATTGGTATTGGTATTTAGGCTAAATGACACAATAAATCAGAGGCGTACTCAACATTGTGATATGGCCCGTTTCAAAACAGAATTAACAAAACACACAAAAATAGAGACAATAGCAATAGCAATAACAAAATAACAGAATTAACAAAAATAACAGCAACAGCAATTTTCAAACTTTAAAATACAAAGAATCTGTCATATGGCATTAGTCACTGCGCAAATTAAATCCCTCTACCCAGCGCTACTGATTACTTGCTATTTCAAATATAACCAAACTTTGTATGTTTAACAATTACTTGTTTCCACATATTGCCAATTCAGTGAAACCAAATATGATCACAGCGCTTTTCATGGCCTACCTTGAGAGTCAATCTAGATTCTGTAAGCTGTACTAGGAACATCAAACCTAGTTATTTAACTCCACTCAAAATTATTCAACGTTCAGAAAAATACATGTCGCTGGAAGGTATCATTGGGACAGTCAGCTATGATCGTCTGAAAACCGCCTACTTTCTAGATTAATACACGCTTGCATGCTTTCATATGTTGATTTCATTTTATTATATTGTTTACGATTATGTTGTTTTTATATATAGGCTTCCCCTTCTTTCATTTCTTTCAGTTTACATCTTCCAAGTAGGAGGAAGAACCACGCTCAGCGCCGACACAGGTACTTCGAGGAATATGATAAGTGTTGCTGTGTGTAAGTTTTATACATTATGTATTACATGTTCTTTGTTAATAATGTTAAGGATTGTTGAAAAGATCCAGGAGGTTTTATAGCTAAATATAATATTTTTGAATGGTTCACATCCGAGATTATACTAGCTTTTCTTAGTGGCACCCTCCTTAGTTCTCATTTTTTGGAGAGGGGGGATGCTGTGATTTACGCCGTTTTGGGTTGCCAGAGCAACGTGGTCAAACAACATGTGCTTAATAGTAATTTACGATACAAGTGTGTAAAGCTAGTCTTTAGTCACGAGTGGGGCAGAGTTAAAACGCGAGTGAGCGAGCGTTTTAAGCCCAGCTAGTGACTAAAGATGTTTTACGCATGTGTATTGTACAATATTCTATCTACGATAGAATCTAGAAAACACGCCAACAAAATTTTTTTAAATATAAATTAGGATTACTAACAACCGGTCGTAATTTTGCGTGGTTAAAAAATTTAAAACACGTTGATACTGACGACGTATCTAATAAAATCATTTTAAACACGTTGCTACTGACGACGTGAAAACATCTTATTAAACAGTCGTCTTACAAAGTTAAAACTTCAAACTAAAAGTCAATTGTACACATTGTCGTAGATAAAACAAATTTATTATATTGGTTCCTGAAACAAGAAGTGTTTTCTTTGACCTTGTGTTACGGTTTACTTTCGCGTTAGTTGAATTGCTATTTTTTTCTTATTCCCGAACGCTCGTAGTTAGTGGTTTCATTATGCGCATGAGGCAGTGTCGGGGAACGAAAATCGGTCTTCTGCATCCAGAACGCTCTTGAAGAGGTCGTGTTTTTCCAGACCCATATGACAATGCTGAGGTTATAATTCTGCAAGTGGCAGAATTAATTGTCGTAAACGTTAATTTACGGATTTATCAGTTTGGTTTAATGTTTATTTCGTGGGGACGAATTGTCGCTCGGGTATAAAACCATTGTAAGATGGAATTTAATGGGTCGAGAAACAACGTGACGCAGTTGTAAAATTACGGCGCTTCCATTATGAAGGTAGGCACATTAGATTTGAATAAATACCTCGCTAACGCGTGGGTATTTGTTCTTAATTAGCGCTCCTAGTAAAGCCGCAAAATTCTAAGCCACATTTGAGAGAATTCTGCATGCACTCCGTTTGAAGTTGCACACCTGTTGTTTGGTTAAATTGCACCGGTCCAGGTGAGCAGAGCCGTGAACACAAACTCAATAGAGCAGCACACCGTCGAGCATTGACGTTGTTACATCATTACTGACCTGCTAGGAAATCTACGAACTATTGTATTCAAGAATACAAGGCGCGAATTTAGCATTTGCTTTGCTTACTTTTGTAAATGGCAATTTCCATACTGCAAGCGATGAGGTACTCGTTTCGCAAATGGTAGCTGTAAATAACTGTTTGATATTGCAAGCGATGGCAAAGTTTTTGCCATAAGGAGCTTCGATGGTAAGAGTATTATTTGACTAAATGTGTGAAAGGCGGAATGTACGTAGAATGAGCTGCTAGTCATTAATATGATTACATCCCTCGATTATACAAAATTAAGGTGTATTGCCGTTAGATATATATATTTACTGTTTGTGTAACCTACTCGCTTCGCGATGTTTGAAATGTGGCTTGCTTAAACTGTTGTTTTTGGGGTCATTTTCACTTTATTGCTGTTCGCGACTTTAATGTTTTAATATAATTTACTTCATACTGTAATTCATACTTTACATTTACTGTAATTATTGCATGTAAAATTAAATATTTTAATTAATGTGGGTCATGGGTATAATTAATCATAAATTCTGTGTCTCTAATTAATTGATACGAAATAAACCAAATATACTGACCGTATTTAATGTTATGTAATTGGTTGTGCTCTTGAAGCAACGTTACGGGTTGTAATAATCTTAGTTCGCCACAGAAGATTAAATAGCAGCAGTTAGGTGATATTGCAACGCATCCCGTGCGATTCCAGTCATAAGGTTTGATATACTGAATCGTAGTAAATTGTATTTCTTTGGGGCTTTGTCAAACCTGGCTCCTAAAATAAGACCTTTTGCATATTAATGATTTGTTTAATTGTAATAATTCAATACATCCACTCTCCGATAAAACTGAGTAAGCCATTGAAATTTCACTTAGGGATACATAGGTTATTTGTACAATAACCGCCGTGCTGTTCTGCACACTTTATGTTTATCCACCACCCCTTTTGTTACTGGGTGTTCAGATTTTAAGGCCAATGATGAATATTTGGTATCACTTTATAATTAAGCCTATAGTATTGTGAGTTCCAGATACTATACAGCAAGATCAGATTATGGAATCAGTGGTAACTTTAACAGAGCATTCAAATCAACTGCAAAATTAATCAATCTTCGCAACAAATATGCTGAATTATTGAATTATTGTAAAGCTGTAGTAGTGCTGTGAAACCTCAGTAATTAGAGAGTACATAAATTTCAAATAAAAAATTTTTTACTTTCATAAAGTAAGTTTCTCCGTTGAAGCTTACACATAGCGGACAAAATTTTAAAATTACACAGTAAGTGATGAACCCAAATTAATTGATATAACTTACGAACGCTTGATACTATTAAACCAAGATATTATTTAAAGAAGTAAAGTAAGGTTAATTCTCGGTATTATAAAACTTTTTATTTCCTAAATAAAATATACTTTGAGAATAAATTTATTTATTCCTTAGATTTGTATGTAGTATATATAATCGATAACCTCGTTTTACCTTTCGGTGTAGAGGCTGGTGCTTTATGTGCTTGCATCTGACGGTACAATGCTCAACTTGCCCCGTATTCGAGATACAAATTTGGATCGCCTCTAGTGTGCTTGCACAGCAACCATTGTGTGAGGTGTGTACGTGTGTTATGTTGGCCTTGTTACTATATCTCTTATGTCTGTGGTTCTGAGTAGAGCACAGTTAATTTGGTACCCAACTGTGAATGGTCTCACCGAGCCCGGTTCAAATCGCCAGGAAAATTCCGGCCCTCGCGGGATTCGAACCGAGGACTTGCTTAATGCAAGGCAAGCGCTTACCCATCTGAGCTACTCGGCTTCTGATTTGCATATTATAAACGCAAAATAATTTTATTCGGCTAATAAATCCATACAGGTTAACTTTAATTCGTTGTTAAAGTAAACAAAAGCGAATCAAAACATTAATGCTTATGACATCTTATTCATTAGTCGACAAATTTTGATGCGCTTTTGTTTATTTGCCTATTAGTTTACTGGGGACGTAAATTTACTCTACAAATAGTTATCTAATGATTTATTGATCGTTTATAATACTGGCCATAAATCAAATTAAATTATATCATGCATATAAAAATTATGTTGGCAATATTTGACGAATAGCTTCCTGTAGTGAACGATGTCACTGTTGAGGTAGAAAAACGCAACGTTTCGTAAGAGGTTTCATGAAGAATTCCTTACATAATAACAATGGCTAGGAACGTATACGAAAGCATATGTTACTATTATAAATAGTTATACATATACAGTAATACAATGATCGTTTTATTTCTATAAAGACGAAGTAACTTAATTCTATACACCTACCTACTAGATTCCATCCACTATTAAAAATCTTATTGGATCATAATATTCGACTTAAACCCTTTGCTCTTGTTTTGGGATTTGTATCTTTTCTGGCTATAAGATATAAGGTATGCCCACCATATGGCAGCATACCTTTCAATATGTTTTATACACGAAAGATAAAAACCAGCTAAGTTACATAATATATGAAAGGGATTCATAGAGGAAAGCACATTTGAGCTTATACAGAAATGCTACGCATAAAACACAAATATTATGTTGCAGTAGTTTTTATTCTTCTTAACGTGTTTCGAACTGTCATCGTGTCATCTCGGTCTTCCGTTGTTTTACATATCTTTTTACTCCCCTCTTCTAAAAGGCGATAAAAGTGTTGTAATAGTGAAAACACCGCCTTTCGGGATTTTGACGTTCCAGGGCCCCTAGATGACGAGATACAAGTTTCCTCAATAGTTTCCCGCCTGTCGGTCCGTCCGCTAACAGTATAGCTCAGAAACTTTTCGCTGGAGGAAGACGGTCTCTTGCATGGGAATCAGATGTCTACCATGCTTGAAACCGGATATAATTTTGGTCAAATACCTATATACAGAATGAGTAAAAAATAAAATTTTGGATATTCTTTCTCTAACGCAGGAATCGATAAAACGAATAACTTGCACATAGCTCAGGTTTTTACTACTAATGAAAATGGAACCCAGCAGATTAGAGTAAACATCGTTAAAAGGAGAAAAGAAAAACGATAGCTGCGGACAACAAAAAAAGTTGTCCACATATAATCTACCTTGTAAAGCCACACTGTTCTTATGATACTCTGTATTGCTATTCGATTTGGTGTCGAACTATTCAGCCATATAGATTACTATTTGTCACTGCTATCCCTCTTCTGGAATTTTGTCCCAATTTAGACACTGATTCATTAGTTAGATTATTATTCTATATAATTTCTGTGTTCCTGTCTTTCAATTCTTTATCCCTTTTATACACTTGTTTACTTTATCCACAGTGACTTCTATTCACTCTGCATCTGATTCTCTGATTTTTGTTTATGTAGTAGGATCAAAAATTATTTTCGTCTAGTATGGCTATGGAATACTTCCCAATTTATGAATGAAAGTATAAGTCACTTAAAAATCAAGTTTGACATTTAAGTATAAATGTAGTGGAAGTCATAAATCAGGAACTATTCCATAGCCATACTAGATGAGAATATTTCTTTATCATACTTCATCTGTTTTGTATTTTACAACTCTGGTCTGTATTCTGTGGGTAATCTTTTGAAGTAATTTTCCCATTTCTTAGTGGATATGTTTTACTGCATTTGTTCCTTCCGCACGTGAAGCTTTCATATTTCGTATAAATTTCCATACTTTGACTGTTCTTCTGCCCCGTATATATTATATATCTACTTGCACTTCTTTACATTTAACTTCGGCACAATCTGCCGAAGTATTATTTTAAGGTCCGTGCCGTACCTGGTTAATCAATCGCGATCAAATTAAAATCATAAAACTTGTTACGGTATTAAAACAACTTTACGACACCCACCCAAGGTGAGCATCGCACCACGGAATCAGTCCTGGAAAACTGGCACACTTGCCCTGAGATTTGCTAAAAACAGACTAAAGGCCACGGCTGGAACGCTCAGGAAGCCGGGTGTGAGTCACACGATACGTTCTGGGCAAGCGTGATGGGGCATATATAGGGTACGTCAAAATTATAAGGGCGCCACCAAACCTGACTTTAAATGGGCTCGGGTAACCGGGCTTGGACGGTTAAACGAGGCAACAAGTACGCTAGTTACTACTTGATAAGCGAAACAGTTTATCAAACACTTGCTGAAGCAGCACGAGAAGGGAGAAAGACTGGCGTCCCCGCCATGGCGGGAACGCCGGGCCAACACCCACTCTGCGACCTCCTTGATCAGCGGCCTGAGCTGAACTCCCAAGCAAAAAGCGTTACGACGCCGGAAGTGGCGTGAGCCAAAAACGGCGTTACCACGTGACTCTCGACAGCCAATGGCGATGCGCCCAATAAAACAAATACGTTCCGGTGACAAAGAGAGCGCGAGGCCTCGCAGTCACACGCGTTCAAAAGGGTGTTCCAAAAGATCCAAGCGCGTCTACATACAGGGTACTCGAAAACGAATAAGCACGGAATGAGCTTGCGTTTGTGACTAAAAAGTTAAAAATAGGTTTTCGATATAACTAAATGGCCCTAAAGGCGTGAAATGTAATTCAAATTACTGCCGACGGCAAAATGGCTTAACAAACTGTATAACTTTTCTTGAAAACAGCAACCGCTTTAACTCCAAAGGAAAGTCGAAAAATGTAGTTTAGTAAAAGTGTCCCGCCGAATAGATGTAAACATATCTCGCGAACGAAATAGCCTAACAGGATGAGTCCTGTGCCACTTCATGTGGAATATTAATGCAAAGAACTAAAAGCATCTAGGCGAGATTTGGCGTTTTTCTTTGTGTGTGTTTTTCTATTTGTATTCAAAATACCAGTAATAGCCGTTAAGCGGCCGCGTAACTACAGGGCACGGTGGTATAATAATACAGAGTTGGACTACTAAGCTTTAGGCCACGACTCAAAAACTGGGTACCAGATGTATATTTTTAATTATTGAAATTTTTTTATACAAGGTTCTATCCATTTATTAACTTGATTTTCACATTATAGGCATTTGATGCTTTAACAGTAAAAGCAACGTTTTAACAGATTCCGAAGAATAAGCTAATGTGTCTAAAGAGCGGATAGTACAAGCCACTCCATCCCAACGTTCTTCCGAAGCATCAATAAAGCGCTTGAACCTTCTCATCTTACTTTTTCTCAGTTTGTTGTTTTGTGCCTCCTCTCTAGTGCTTCCCTACTTCTCTCTATATCTGTATATCGAGTGATCAGGTAAATTTCAGATCGAGTTGGCTGATGTTACATTATGTTTATATGAACCACAATAAACTATATATAAAAGTTACTTGATCACGGGATCTACCATATTATTTTTTCAATATCCGTTGCTGTCTTTTTCGCACCTTTAAGCTAATTATGTTCTTATTCATTGCTCTAATCTTCGTAATTTTTTGCGTTTCTGTTACAATTTTCTGTGCGTTCCAATATTCATATTCCAATTCCGTAGCTGTATTCGCCTTCTTTAAATTGCGTTGGGCTTATTTGTGTTGAACGTGTTAATAGATGTGTGTGGCCGACTGGTAAACCATTTGCGTTAGCAGTCGGCAGGTAGTGGGTTCGAGCCCCACATCCGAACATCGGTAACATCGAACCCTCTTCGGCTATCATACTAATACCTGTGATAGTCGTGACCTCTAGAACGGGAATTCTTCTTACTAATTAAACGGGATAGGCTAGCCACCTACCTGGGCTGCGACCGAAAAAGCGGTAATAACCGGTTCTCCGGAGCCGGACATTTGGGCGCGGCCGTTTGGGCGCGGCCGTTCGGGCGCTGCCGTTTGGGCGCAAAGACACTTGGGCGCAGAGCCACTTGGGCGCGAGACATTTGGGCGTGAGGAAATTAATTAACGTATATTAGTTCTATTAGCTAGCTTTACTATTCATAGGTCTGAAAATTTATTTTAAATAACGAAAATTACCTAAAGCACGTCCGAGGAGGTGGCGGGCGGCAAAAATTTAGTATAGAAATATTAATTGTCAAAAATAGAATATTCTTAATGCAAGTAGGTTCGACGAAAACAAGTTAGAAATTTTAACTTTCCGGTAAATACTAAAAAATTTTTTGCGGAGATTTATTACATTAAAATAATAAGTAACAAAGAATAAATGAATAGAGATTGGGTACAAATAGAGCTATTGATGAACCATCTAACCATTTGGAGATTCGTCGACGGCCTGGAAACTGTTCAACGAGGGAGAGATGTTGCTTATGAACAGTTACTTGCGGTAAACGAGCCCACTGAACTAAAAACAAAAACTTATCCAGGCTGATAGGAAATAAAAAATTTGGTTGAAGATTATAATAATCAATATAGTCATGTAGACGGCGTAAACAATAGGGGCATTCTAGAATTTTTAATAGGCATTGCGTACAATTTTGAAATAAATGCGTAGATGCTTCTTGTTTATATTTTAAACAATTGTATATATTTACTTTAAGAATAATATGTATTATAATGGTAAAAATGTCAAAAATAAATTTTGATTAGTAAAATTAATCTTTTTATATTATTATTTATTATTATTCTTATTTCTGCTCTTATCTTCAGTTAGTCGGTTCATAACATAACGAAAATAATGGATTACTTTAAAATTTAAGGTTTATTGTTAACTATTATCATTATAAACAAAACTCGAAGTCGACTAGTTTCGGCCAAAACAGAATACATATTAGAAACATACTAGCAACCAGTGAGACAAATGTCTCATTTAATAAAACAAAAAAGACCGTTTTTCAAATAGAACGCGTATTAAATAAAAACAATAATATTTTTTAAAATCACGTGATTGAAATTCGGTTCCTGACCTGACAAGACCATTCCAAACATATAACTTTTTTCTCTATCTCTTACGGTTTGGCTGCTGAAACAGCGTCCCGGACGGACGAAAATCACGTGATTTCTCGAAAACCGGAAGTGTCACGTGACTGAAATTCGGTTCCTGATCTGACATGATCATTCCAAACATATAACTTTAATAACTTTTTTCTCTATCTCTTACGGTTTGGCTGCTGAAACAGCGTCCCGGACACACAAAACAGCGTCCCAGACAAGCCTATTATATATATGGATTAAACATTAGAACCATCAATCAATTAAATATAGCACAGCATTATTCATTTACTAGTACAATAAATGTATTTCTATTTAAAATTATTTTCAACACCTATATATAATCTATTTCCATCTTTATTTCAATTCAGAATTGTTATTTCATATCTAACATAGGTACTGCCTTTTTTATGTATTCAGAATTATTTCAAAACTAATCTAATATTCTACCTTCTTTATTTCTATTCGGATTTATTTCAAAATTTATTTACTATAGGTACATACTACCACCTTATTCAAAATTAATCGCATGACGGTTTCAATAAATAATTGGATTATTCTTTTAATATTGTTTGATTAATTACATTAACTTCTCAGTATAAATAATGATTTAATAAATGTCCCAGGTGTCTGCGCCCAAGTGTCTCGCGCCCAAGTGTCTCGCGCCCAAGTGTCTCGCGCCCAAGTGTCTCGCGCCCAAGTGTCTCGCGCCCAAGTGGCTCGCGCCCAAGTGTCCCCGCGCCCAAACGGCCGCGCCCAGACGGCCGCGCCCAAACGGCCGCGCCAAAATGTCCTAGACCGATCGGGACCATTGAGCTTCACCGTATCTGAATATTCTCACTTAGTTTAGCTTGTAGTCAATGCAGTTTACCAAGTTTGAGCTCTCTACGGGGACCACCTCCTGTCTAAGACACTCTAGTGCAGTGGTCGCCAACCTCTTCAATGTGTTGAGCTACTTGTTAATTTTGGAATAAACAGCGAGCTACCCACACGGAAGCCACGTAACGCAACGTAAATGAAATAATCCACAGTTAATTTATCATTATATGTATTTATTTTACTATTTATTTAACTGGTAATACATAATACATAGGTACTAATAATAACTACATTCCTACCTACCAAACGAAGTTGTTTGAAAAATAAACACAAACTTTTATCCAGCCACAACGGCATGTCACGTAAGATTTAAAAATAGTTAATAATAACAACAAAAAAGTAACGCACTATCATGAACATAAACATTGAAAAATAAAAAAGCACGTTCAATGAGAAGGCTGACACTCAGACTCATCGATAATTTTTTTAATGTTTGCAGTATAATTTGATACAGCCATTCGAATACAATTATCCAAATGTTCATCTGTAAGTCGATTGCGATATTTGTTCTTAATAAACTTCATATTGGAAAAAGAAGATTCACACAAATAGGTTGAACTGAATAATGCTTTCACTTTCAAGGCAACACGGCATAGAACTGAATATTTGTCTTTACTTACAATAGGCCAGATACATTTGGTACTTGAGACTAACGATTTTAAGGCTAAATCATTTTGAAAATCAATTACTTCCATTTCTGTTGCAGCGATGTCTTCGCCAAAGTTCTGCATAACACAAGTTGCAAACTGTTGGATATCAATTTCCATAAAGGGTGAAACAACAAACTGCGCTACTAAAGCCATTTCGTTGAAATCCTTAAAACGATTTTTGAAGTTATTCTTCAGGGTAGAAACTATTTCTACATGATATTTGCTGTCATAGGGTTCTAATGGATTTTGAGATATTTTTTCTGAAAGAATAGGAAAATGCTTGGCATCGCTCTTAATTAGGTTTTGTTCCCAAAACTCCAGCTTTTTGATAAATGCTTTTATATCAGAAATCATTTCTGCTAGTTCTTTGTCTCTCCCCTGAAGCTGCAAATTAAGTTCGTTTAATTTCTCGGTAATGTCCACGAGAAAACCAAAATCTCTAAGCCAGATTGAATTTTCTAGTTCCGGAGTCGGTTCATTGCGTTTTTTGAAAAATTGTACTATGCCAGATAGGACATCATTAAAACGTTTCCGCACCCGTCCTCTACTTAACCATCGGACTTCAGAGTGAAGGAGTAGGTCCCCGTATTGACAGTCAACTTCATCGGCCAAGGTTTTGAATAATCTTCTTTGTAACGCTTGAGCTCTAATCTTGTTCACAATTTTTACCACCAGTTTCATAACGTTGTTTAGTTTCAGGAAATTTCCACATAATGCTTCCTGATAGATAATGCAGTGGTAAGAGAGAAATTGCGGAAAAGTTTCATCTTTACGACATAACGCCACCAGACCCTTATCAAAACCCACCATAGCTGGAGCGCCATCGGTTGTCAAGCCTACCATTTTCGATATTGGAATTTTCTCGGAAGAAATAATATTTTTTAAATGAGAAAACAACTCCTGTCCGGTAGTGTGTCCTTTCAGTGGAATAAACTTCAAAAGATCTTCTTTAATCGTAAAATCACTAAAAACCATCCTGACGAACACGGCCATCTGGACAGTGTCAACGACATCTGTTGATTCATCCAGTTGAAGTGAAAAATAAACACAGTTATCTAAGTCAGTTCTTAACTGTAAAAAAATATCATTGCTCATTACTTCTACACGTCTCATCACTGTATTAGCAGAAAGTTGCATAGATTTTATAGCTGAAACTATCTCGTCTTTGTTTCTAAAGTTGGCAAATAACGAGTCAGCAGCTTCTAAAAACGCCTGTTTTATCATTTCCCCGTCTTCATAAGATTTCTTTTTTTGTGCAATTATCTGGGACACACGGTACGATGCTTCAGTTGCAGCCTTATTTTTGTCGATTGTTCTTAAAAATATTGATTGTTGTCCAATTAACTGCTTTTTTAACTGTTTCAGTTTCTCCTTTCTGGCGGCAGAATGTAGTGGGAATGATTTTTCAAAATTAGAATGTACAGTTTTATGATGTCTCTCAATATTTCCTTTTTTAGCAACGGAGACCGAAGTATTACATAACAAACACACATTTTTATCTTTAACTTCTGTAAAAAAGTATTGTTCTTCCCATTCCGAATGAAAGTGGTATGTCTTTACCTTCTTACAACTGCTTGCCATAATATTATTTTTTGTTGTTCACTACTAACCCAACCGCTGGACGTTGGTTACGCGTTCAGTTTTAAACTAAGCGCAATGTCGCCGCGCCGTGCGTATTTATCCCGTTCAAAGCAATCCAGATCGTTCTCGAACACTAACGCACTGGTCCGGCTGGTCGGTTCTAGCCGATTCTAGCCGATTCTAGCTTGATGGCGTCAGCGGCAGATCGCTCGCCGCAACGTTGCCGCTGTTTATGTTTAATATTATGACAATTAGATTTTTTTGTGGAATTTTAGGAAGCTTCTCTGATTTTGTATTTTTTAAATTAAAATCGTTGTGAGAGCTACCAGAATTGCCCCCGCGAGCTACCGGTAGCTCGCGATCGACAGGTTGGCGACCACTGCTCTAGTGTAACCATCCTAATCGAAAAGCACTAACTCCCTAGTGTGGACACCATAGAGTCCTTTAGTAGATTTAACTTATGAAAATCTTGCTATTGAGCAATATGGATATTAATCGTGAATTTTTCAGTAGATTTACATAGTTATACATTTACCATACATCTACCTCAGATACGAAATGCTCAATAGAACGCTCGGTTAATATTGGGGCGAAAGAATGGACTACTTTAAAATGGTAATATATTCATCAATGTCGAAATATCCGATAAGAAGGAATACAAACTTTTATTTGCTATTATTATTATTAGATTGTTATTTAAATATATGACTCTATCATCAAAGGGTTGGGTTTTCTACATCCTAGCATATTTGATTGAATGTATAATTATAGGCAATACATTGCCTATTAAGATAATTATCGTGGTTTTTATGATTTTTAAAAGTAATCCTTTTGGCCACCGCTTATTTATACAATGGGACCGCTACAAAATTAGATATTCCAACTGATGGGAACAACCTTACAAACATGGCGCTCCAACCTCACAATTTATCAAAACAAGTTTCCTTCGTATTAATAATTACATCAGCGATTACGTAAGAGTGCGGTGCCTAAGTGATTTAACAAACGTAAGTAAACAGATGCTACAACAAAACACTCACGATGCACTTCTTTCAGAAATGTACAAAACCTGAATCCACTTTACAAATTTCACCAAATTCTATTTTAGGGTAATTTTCTAAACTTATTTGGCTTCCCTGCTGAAACGACACTAGGCATACCCGCAGCAAGTCCCACGACTGGGGGGCTCCTCTTTCTCTCCGTTGGCCTGCTGTAACAAGCCAGATACCTCTTCGAACGCAGCTTGCAGCTTGCACCACTCCAAAACTGCTTATAACGAACGTCACTGCCTCCTTCCCGCTTCCAAGGCTATGCTAACCTCGCAACCGCTCCAAATACTGTCACAGGAACACCAGCTACCACTCGACGTACTATTCAACACTTTTAAAAACTCCTGTAGGGGTGCAACGAAACAAAAAACCCTTCTACAATCTACTCAAAAGACACTGCACTAATTATAAAACACTGAAGTGTGAACAATGGGTATTTATTCGCTTTCAAATGTATTATTTGTGGGAAAGGCAAAATAACACACCCCATAGCCTGGCTTCACTTCCCCCTTCCTTTTTTGCTTCTATTCATCTTGCATTGTTATTAATTATTTCTAAGCCTGCTCTAATTACATTTTATGTTTCAATCAGGGCTAACGCTATTTTTAATACGGTAATCACAGTCAATGCTGTACGTACAATTTGCAAAAATTAAACTAGTCAATTTATGGAATACTTTGTAAAACAATATTTGAAATGCTTGAAATGTTATTAATTCTTATTATAATTTTAGTAGCTTTAAAAGTCGTCATTGCAATAGATTGATTGGATAATACCTGCTACGTGTTGTTATTTAAGTCAAAGTAATCTATATTTTCTTATTCATTTACGTATTGCCTTTCCATACAACACTTTTTACAATTATTACTCTGTTCTTTGCAAATAGTTTAACTATTACAGTTTTCAGTGAGCTAAATTGGTAAACTGTTAAATTGGTGAAGCTATAAGGAAGTACTTGTTAAATACTTCCACGCTATTCCATCAGATTGATTCACATCTCAGTTATTATTGGAGCTTATATGAGTACCTGTAAACATTTAAGTGTTCATTTACGATGTGAGCATTGCCCTCAATGCAGCAATATCCAAACCCACTGTTGGCAATTAGTATATAAACGAAAAAAGCTACTTACGTCCAGCATTTTTTTAGAAAACCTTCTATTATACTTTCTGTTTAAAAATGTTAATGAACAACTATCTAGCTTTTGGTTTTCTACCAACAAGTCTAGGAAAACGAACGACCTTACAATTTCCACATAATTTACACTACACTTAAAAGAAGAATAAAGTAGTGTAATAAATCCATGTCTTTAGTAACCTCAGTGGATATAGTGCAGATACAGCCCAAAGTTGATTTGTAATTTACTTGTATATATATTACCTGGATTACCTGAATTAACAACCCAATAAATAATAACTTTTAAATTTTAAAAATATGGTAGGCTATAATATTACAGCCGCTTAGTAGTTTAGAAATTATATCATCTTGGTCCATTCACTTGTTTGATTTTGTAACAATATCCTTGCAGTACCTTAAGAGCCATCATAAAACCTTAAACAGTTTGTTGTAATTCTTTAAGTAATGTCGACATCTGTCACTACTCGTTCTCTGTAAAACCAAAGATTTCCAAATTACAAGGAGTACTATATAAAAGTATTTGTGAAGTTGGGCTCTCTCAATGCTTCGGCAATCGCGTTAACATTGCTATGGTGGTTTATATTACATTTTTACTTGTATATGTTTGAGCATTAAATTAGTGTTTGTTATTTTGTTGTACTTTATTTATTTACGTATGAGTGAAGCAATAAGCTAAAATTTCTTGTAATATATATAATATAATTTCGCATAAGCGTCTTTCAATGCTAAACAACTTGCTTATATAGTTTTTTTCATATTTTTACTGCATCTCTGGTGTAGATACTAAATAGATGAACGTAATTGATCTTCCAAGAGGTTAAATATCCGCTCCTAAACCTCTAGAAAGTTATCGGTTCCGATACTTGTTATGGTAATGTATTATTTATTAATTTCTAAGCTATAAAATTTCTTATTCTGTATTATTCGTATCTACATACGGCAGAAAGTGCAAAAATTAATAAACTAATGAATGTCAGAAAAAGGTAACAACATTGTTAGGTGGTCAAATCAAATGATTACTTTTGCGTTCTAACAGTATTCGATATTAATATCTTTGCAAAAATATGTGTTGTAAACACTAAGAATTTCAAAAAAACGTAGTGTTTAAAATTGTCTGTAAGCGGTAAGATGGGTAGATAGAAGCTCGGTTTAAATGACTTGGTCTCTTTTGCTCGGATTTTATAGTTGAAGGGTACATGTTTACACTACTCAGAATTAGGTTTTCCCGGAATCAAAAAAATATGTGTGGAAGAATAGAAGGTATTACGGATTCAAGTATTTCGAAAAACAATCTTTCTATTTGCCTTAACAGAATTTAGTTCAAGAGGGATTCAAATGATTTGCCAAAAATCGATCATTTACAACTAGGACTTTAATCACAAACATGAGACTTATTTCCAGATTTAAAAATGGGAGCGCAAATTTCCATTGTTTTAAATAAGTCCTTGTTTCAATGAACTATTGAAAAGTAATGTTAGGAAATAAGCCAAAGTTCTGAAACCAGGGTGAATTCTACTGGTCCAGCAAATTTGTTTGTGTCGTTTCTCTCTAAAAACCTTGGAATTCTGAAATTGTTACTGTAATTGCATGTAAACTATTAGTAGTTCGATATTGACAAGCACAGTAATTTACGAATATACTGTGTTCGTAAACAGATTTTGAAAAAATGCAAAAAAATTTACAAACACGGTAGGAACTTCAACGCGACTGTTTTTCAAATTTATTACTTTGGATATAAAAGTTTTCTTTATTTTCATTTACGAACGACCATAATTGATTGGTATTACCTTTTTAAAATTCTTCTCAAAATTGGGCACTTATTTTATAGAACATTCATTTTTTAACTTTTTCTTTTTTGAGTGTAAAATATGAAAAAACTATATAGTCTGGAACATTTCCATTCGTTTTAAGGATTTATAAAACTGTTTTTCTACGACCACTACTAAAAGTAAGCCTTTTAGCACTAGCTTTTTTCACTAACAATTACGTTTTATAAATCAGCGTGTTAAAAGTGAAATCAGCTGTTTACTTTTAACCCATGTGCTAAAAGTAAACAGCTGGTGTTGAATTTAGAATTTTGAACTGGAAATGAAATTATAAAGTTATTCTAGTTACTTCTTTCGTTCTAGGTAAAATGTTTTTTTTTATAATTAAAGCATTATGTAATGAATCAAGTCAAATATGTACTATTATAATTACCGTTGATAACTAACTTTGACAGCTACCCACTACAGAAACAGTCACCTGCGCCTTCCTCGCCATCTCTTTACTATGACATAAATTATAACTGCCATAAATGCAAACCTTTGTTAAATCGACATTTATGGATTAAGTCGATAACGAAGATAACAGATGTAGGCATCAAGATAGCACAACTAAAATGGAATTACGCCGGACATGTAGCTAAACTTGAGACAAACAGATGGAACCGCGAGATTATAGAATGGAGACCATATCAACATAAAAGAGGAAGAGGAAGACCGCCTATGCGCTGGTACGATGATCTCAAGAAAACGAGGGACTAAAGTGGATTTAAATAGCACAGGACCGTGAACCCTGGAAGGAATTAAGAAAGGCCTATGTCCAAAAATAGATTTAAGCAGGCTATGAAGAAGAAGAAGAACAGTAAATTTAAGGCCGTAGAAAAAATATTGTGTGCAAAATCGTGCATAAACATCCACTTTTAGCAAGTTAAATAAAAAGGCCGTCGAACGACTTTTTAAAAAACACTTTTATTTTAGAACGGCAATGCTACACGTTGGAGCTCAAAGACACAGTTAGATAATTTCTTACATGTAACATGTGAACTATGAACCAAAGATGAACTATCATACACTAGCTTATATAGCATTTCTAATTAGCTAAGATAAGCTTATATAGATGTGACAGCAGAGAAATAGGTCGATAGTTCTTTATGTTGCTCCTGTCTCCTTTTTTAAATAGTAATATGACGAGGCTGTTAGTCCATCCTTTAGGAATTTTCCCGTTGTGCAGACAATCGTTAAATAAGTTTTTTAACATTGGCAATATAATGTCTTGACCTTCTTTCAACAACTCCGCTATTACCCCATCTGGTCCTGGAGATTTATTATTCTTTAGGTCTTTTAGAGCCTGCTCGACTTCAAATTCTTCAATGTCTGGTATTTCCTCTGATCCGATGTTTTCATAGATATTATTTTCTGGTTGCCGAGCGTTGGTCTTAGGCATTTCATGTTTTTATTTCTTTCTATAACTTTTTCCGCTAGAGCTTCATTATATCTCTTTAGGTCTTCGTTGAGCTCATTCTTTATGGTCTTATTGAGTTGTCTATATTCTGTCGTGTTAACCTTTCCTTGTCCTACTAGTGTTCTTCTTTGGGCCATTAGTTGTTTTGTTCCTTCGCTTATCTTTTCTTCTTTTGTTTTAGTCTTTTTAGCAATTTGCATTCCAGCCTCTAGAATATGTTTACTTATTTTCTCATTAAGTTCATCCATATTATTTTGATCGTTTTTACAATTTTTATCTGTTTCTCCATTCATCCTTAATTTCTCAGTATCTATTAGTGTTCTTTTTTTGAACAACTTTTTTCTCTCGATTTTTCATCTATGCAGATATTGGATCTCACCATTCTATGGTCACTTCCTGTTGTACACCTGTTGATCACTGTTACATCTTTGAAAATTCGTTTGTTTGTAGTCAGGAAGTAATCGATTTCATTTTTAGTTTTCCCCTCAGGTGATATCCACGTCCATTTTCTGTTAGGTCTTTTTTAAAGTAGCTATTCATGGCATATAGATTTTCTTTTTCTAGGTATTCATAAAGTTTATTTCCCCTTGCATTTCTCGATCCATAACCGTAATTTCCAAGTCTATTATCTGATTCTGCTTTTTCCCTAGCTTAGCGTTAAAATCACCCATTATTATGGTTGTTTTCACTTTTTGAGTGCAGTCTTCTCTTGCTGTTGTTACTTCCTCATAGAATTGCTTTAATTCTTCTTCGCTACTTGTTGAAGTTGGGGCATGCACTTGAATGAGTTTGATATTAGCGTTTTTATTTACCTCTATGACGACATATCCAACTCTGTTGGATATGGACTTATATGTTTTGATATGTGATTTTAGCTTGTCTCGAATTAGAAATCCTATACCACCATAAATTTCGTCTTCTGGCCCTCTATAGTAGAGAGTATTTCCCGATTTCAAGTCAATACAATGCTCTCCTCTTCTTCTGAAAGTCCTACTATATCCCAGTTTATAGTTTTTAATTCTTCTTCTAGTTCCATTAGTTTTTCATCCTTCGTCATAGATTTTATGTTATATGTTATTATCTGGAGTTTGGTGTAGGTGTGAGTATTTTTATAATTTCTACTTGTCAATCCTTTGCCTCCCCCAGAATCCATGAGGCTGACCGGATATCCGGTGTGGGATTATGGATTTTTGGTCCTACCCCCCTGGGGTACTTTATTTCGTGTTTGTAAGGTTGACATGTTTGGTTTTAATTAGAAGGTTTTGGCATTTGAGTTACCACGCCGGCCATGCGTCTTGGTAACCGGATAGGAGTGTGGATAAGGTTAAGGTGAGGAGAAACGAGGCTCGGGTGGGCAGGGTCGCTTCCCTGAAGTAGACCTATTTCTGTCGGGATCACAGAAAGTATCTACCCGCTACCCAGAATATAAGCTCTTTATGAAAATTATTAATAACAGATTAACACCAAAAATGGACAGCTGCCAAACAGTCGAACAAGCCGGGTTCCTCAAAGGGTACAGTACATCCGATCACCTCTTAACTATAAAGACACTAATAAAAAAAACAAATGAATACCATCTCCCCTTGTATCTTGCTTTTGTGGATTATGAAAAGGCATCCGACAGTGTTGAGATGTGGGCCGAAGGAAGGGCAATGAACAACTGTCGAATCGATTCGCGATATAGAAATTTGATACACAACATCTACAAAAATGAAACAATAACTATACAAGCAGAGGAGAGCACAAATTCCATCCCAGTTATGAGAGGAGTAAGACAGGGCGATGTAATGTCCCCAAAACTGTTTACGTTGGCAATGGAAGATAATAGGGAGTTTTTGCATAACGTTCCGATAAAATGACGTACCGTTAAAGCTTATGTTACCTAGCGACGTCAACGTTACAGCCAATCCAAATTAAATATTTCGAGTTTAACGTAACGTTATTTTAACGTGACGTGGTGCAAAATCTCCCTATTTTTAAAACACTGAACTGGTCGGAATACGGCATTAACATAAACGGCAAGAAACTAAATCACCTAAGATTTGCCGACGATATCGTCCTGATTGCTGACACGTTTGAGGAAATTCAAACCATGATTAACCAACTAGCAACAGCATCTAAAGCAGTTGGACTAAAAATGAATATGCAAAAAGCTAAAGTAATGACAAATACAGAGGAAATCAGGGATATAGACGTAGACAGCTGCATTCTATAAATGGTAAAAGAATACATATATTTGGGACAAGTCATCAAACTAAACAGTGAAAATCAGACTGCGGAAATCATTAGAAGAACTAAGCTGGCATGGGCAGGTTTCGGAAAATTGTCATGGGTCCTCAAGAACCACAAGATACCACAATACCTAAGAGGTCGAATTTTTAACTAGTGTATCCTACCAATCCTAACATACGGGTGTCAGACCTGGACATTCACAAAAGCAAATATAGAAAAACTGGAAAAACAGAAAAAGCCATGGAAAGGGTGATGTTGGGAATTGAATTGTCAGACAAAAACAGAAACACCTGAATAAGAGATCGAACAAAGGTGGAAGATGTAACAGCAAAAGTGGCCAAACTTAAATGGGGCTTTGCAGGTCACACAATTAGACAAAAATACAACAGATGGAACATGATGATCCAACAATGGAGACCGTATCTGGGACAAAGGGCAAGAGAACATCCCCAAATGAGATGGAGTGACGATCTAAAGAAAATTGCAGGATTATGTTGGAAACGACTGGCTGGAGATAGAGATCGATGGCGAGAATTAGAAGAGGCCTATGTCCAAAGATGGATGAATAATGGCTAAGAAGAAGAAGAAGAAGAAGAAAGATAAGCTTATCTTCCAAGGATGTATGTGACAGGATGCCCGTGCTACAAGGTTACAAAGTAAGCACCTTTAAACAATAGGGGACTGGTTCTACAAGGTTACAAGGTAAGCACTTTTAAACAATAGGGGACTTTTTCTATACAATGTAACTAGCACTGATTGCAAAAATAGCTATTGTATAATATAATATAATATAATGCACAGCTCTAATTAAAAACATCTATAGGAACGCTGCGTTAACTGTACGGTTACGTGATGACACAGAAAAGGTCAATATTCATCGAGATGTAAGGCAGGGAGACCCAATTTCTCCAAAGCTTTTTAACACGGCTTTAGAGGACATATTTAAAAAACTTAACTGGAGCAAGAAAAGAATAAACATTTATGGAGCAACGCTTAATCATCTGCGTTTCGCCGATGACGTTATAATTTCAGAATCCACGGAAGAGCTACAAACAATGTTGAATGAACTAAGTGATGTTTCTAGAGAACGAGGCTTAGAAATAAATATAAGCAAAACAAAAATAATGACAAACGAAGTTCAGGATAACGCTCAAATAACGCTTAACAACACAAATATAGAGAAGGTGCAAAAATATGTTTATCTTGAACAGGAAATTAGGATGGGGAAAGATAACTTAAAAGCTGATGGATGGCGTACGGAAAATTGGGATTACATAATGAAGATGCATATTCCACAAAAACTAAAAGCCAAGACCTTTAATGAATGCATACTTTCTGTGCTATTGTACTGAACAGAAATCTGGGCCTTCAACAAATCAATTGTCAGGAAAATGGCTATCACACAAAGAGCTATGGAACGCAAAATGGTGGGAGTAACTATAAAAGACAAAAAGAGAAATACCTGGCTACGTAGTGTATCAAAAGTGGACGACATAGTGGTGCGAATGGCGAAGCAGAAGTGGGAATGGGCAGGCCATGTAGCAAGATCGCAAGATAGATGGACAAAAATTTTATTCAATTGGAGGCCATGGGGGCAGAAACGACCAACTGGAAGACCTCAAACGCGTTGGTCGGATGATATGAAGAAAACGAGTGGTTTCAACCGGCAGAACATAGCGCAGAATAGATCGAGGTGGAATGATGTTAAGGAGGCCTATGTCCACAAATGGACTGAGGAAGGCTGAGAAGAAGAAGAAGAATATAATACTATGCTACAAAAATCTGGACTATCCTCATCATCATCATAGAACAGCATTATGCTGTCCACTCCAATTTTGATCATATGTCTCCTCAAGATGTTTTCACTCTGTCCGGTCTTGTGCTGTTCGTCTTCATTGTAGTCCTGCCCCTACTGCTCTCGGTCTTCCTCTATTACGTTTACCTGTTCAAGGTCTCCAAATGGTCGTCTTCTTACTCCACCTGTAATCATCTCTACGCATCAGTTGCCCCGTCCACCTGCATTTTCGTCTTGCCGCTCCTTCGGCTACATTGTCGACTTTCGTCCTTCTTCTTATCCATGTGTTATTTTCCTATCCAAAAGCGTAATTCCTAACATCGCCCTTTCCAGTTTTTGTTGTATCACCTTTAGTTTTTCTATGTTAACTAAACACCCAAGTCTCTGAAGCGTATGTTAGGATTGGAAGAGCACATTGGTTGAATACTTTTGCTTTCTGGGTTGGTTCATTTAATGTCAATTTTTGTCCTAAATACGTATACTCAGAAGCAAACTCTATTCGCTGTCCGTTCAATAATACCTCTCTCCCGTGATTTCTGTTTGTCATTAACTTTGTTTTTGGCATGTTGATTGAGAATCCTACTTCCAGTGTGGCTTCTTGTAGCTCTTTTGTCATAGTTTCGATCTCATCCATACTATTGTCAAACAACAGTATATCGTCGGCGAATCTCAAGTTACTGAAATATTCAGCATTCCCTTTTGTTGACCACTGGAGATTTTTGAAGACATCTTCCAGCAGGTTTGTGAATAGTTTCTGGGAGAGAGTGTCTCCCTGTCTTGCTCCTCGCTTGATATTAATGGGTTTGGGGGGGGGGGAGACTATCCTCGGCATAAATCAAAATTCACTATGGCGGAAATTAAATTTGTAATGAAAATAACTTGAAACTAGACGGCTAGGAAAATAAATTCAACTTTCAGAGGGCAACTGCAAGTACCGCAAACTGCAATAGAAACCAAGCAATTTAAATGGTATGGGCACACAAAAGATATGGCTAGACACCGAATACCAAAAAAAGTACTGAAGACAACAACGCGAAACAGACGACCAAGCGAAAAACCGACAAGAATAAGAACAGATTACATCAGAGATATAACACGGACAAAAGACAAACGATGGTTGAGGTAAACAGAATGACAACAAACAGAAACATTTATAGGAAGTTGATCGATATACCTAACGCCGTTTAGGCAAATAGAAAAATGAGGAAGAAGAAGAACGTATTGTAGCTTAGATATTCCACTTACACATTCCAAAAGTCTATTTCGGGAGATTGGAGGCATTTACTATTTCTGTCAGCAAAATTTGGAATTTCTGCTCTGTACGTACTGATGCTCTCAATAATTGTTTTATCAATCTTCTTCATTGTGTTCCTAGTTAGCCATTTCTTCCACAATATAGAATTTAAGTTTTTAATTAATTTCTACCTTGAGTCACACCCTATCCTTTTCTGTGCTCTCGTCATTTGTTGTCGTTACGGCCAAATATTTACAACTACGACATGCTTTGATTTTATTCCCATCTATCTTACATTCTCACCAATCACCATTTATTATGTTTTACTCATATTTATTTCGAGTACCCATTTATCACTTTCTTATTAAATAGTTTACATCCCGTTCATTCTCTGCCAGAACTACATATTTGGTCGTCTGCGAAATATGAGAGAGAAAAATAAACCCTATCAAAACTATTACATAACAAATGATAATCTCTGCGGGAATGACACACTACTGGAAATCGATAATACTATAAAAACAACAACAGGTTCGTACATCTATCTCGGCCAAAAAATACAATTCTCCAGAGACATTTTGAAAGCGGATATTTCTGGAAGAATATCGATGGCCTGGTCAACTTTCGGTAGGTAGGCTTAAAAATATCTTCATCTCTAATATAGAGAACACCTTGAAAGAATGAACATTCTATCAATGCGTAATACCAATGTTGACCTATGGAACGTAAACTTCAGGTCCCAAAAAAGAAATTGTCATTAAGATGACAATTGTCCAGAGACCAACGGAATGATGTTGGGCTTATCGCTGCGAGAGTTTAATTGAAAATTGGTGTAACTTGCATTACCAAGTGTTGCATTTTATTGTTTTAGTATTATTAGAAACGTTAAGACATTTTTACCCCCAGTTTCCTTCGATTTGTCAAGATCTTTAGTGTCAGAATTGCTACTTACAAAGTTCTGAGTAAAGCCCTTTACAGAATTTTTTTCGTTACTTAGAGGTGCCGAGGTCGCCTAGTCGGTTAATTGCAGGATGCAAGTGTTTTGAGTCAGATTTAGAACCCCTGTAGTTATATACTAAAATTAAATATACAGATATTCTTAACAGAATATGGCATAGAATAGTATAAAAAATGTAGGCGATCTACATATCTCTTTTCTCGGGTGTAAGGAGTGACGTTATGACATTTCATTTATATCTAACCCACTAATTTCAACATTGATGTGGTTTAATTAAAAATATATTAATAGTTAAAAATAGTGTTTAGTCCATGTGCTTGAGACACATTGAACTAAATATATTTTAAAAGCTAAGATTGTTCTGAAGTTTTGAGTACGTTGTTATATTGGATTAAACGTCATATTTGAAAAAAAATGTAATTATATAAGAAACATCCGTTTACATCTCATATAATATTAAAAGTATCAAGTGATTAATGATTTGCTTGTCAAAAAGGGTAGGCTGTACGAAAATTCATATATTATTAACAAATAACTACATCGAGCAACACTCCCTGTAAGACGTTTTTCGTCTTCGCAATTTCTAAAGCGCATCATCACTTTCGCCGTCATTAATTATATTTCTTCTACGGGGGCGTCAAACTACGAACGGTTTTTACCTTACGCACATTTCTTGTCATAATTTTAACTACACCATGCGAGATAATGATCTCAACTGGGAACGCCACGCCAAAACCAGCACAGAAATTGTGTTTCAATAAACAAAATATTTTGAAATGTAGATTAGTGTTCACACTACATTAGTCGAGTTTCGCTGTGATTATTTAATTTCTACATTCCATAAAATTTAATATGAAAGTTGTAAAAACTAGAAGTAAAACTGATTGTTGCTTTCAAAGTAGTTGAAAAATATTTCCTTCTCTCAATTCGTGCCATGCAAATTACTACATGAAATTGTGGCTATCACGATGCCTGGGATTCTTAAGTACATTTTCCATTATTCAACATAACTTTTTATCAGTACACCCTCAAGATAAAGTTGCGAAGCTCACAGTCTGGTGTGCTCTAAAAACAGACATCCAACTGCCATCACAATAAAAATAAAAGATCCATCACTTTTATATCCTATATTTAGATAGCATTAGTATAATCAGTTTGCTTGAAAGTAAAATTTAATGCAGCCAAGGTTTCTTTATTTAATATTGCAGCTGGTAGGAACGCTAACTACCCGTTTCATCAATCGCTTAGCCTATATAATAAGCATTAACAAATGTAGCATTATAATGCATTTATCTTGTATTTCGCTACACTTCAAAATTAAAAGCATGTAAATAAGAGGGTTTTGCGAATAAATCTATTCCGGTGATCAAAGAAATCAAATTAGTAGTGCTTGCGGAACCTTCAAAAAGTCATAAATCTGAAACAATAAAAGGAAACACTTGGTAATGCAACTTACATTACCTTTCAAATTAAGAAAATATTACCGGCCGTGGGATTTGAACTTCAGCGATTTCAATGCTTGGCAGCACCCTGCGAGCAACCCGCCCGTTTGTTGCATGCGGCCACGCAGGACCTGTCGAATCTGTGCGATGAGGCTGCATTAAATATAACAGACATATCGGTTGCCCCTTTTATTTATTTTACAACATTTACTCTGTATCTGTCGGAACCCATTTTTGTCAAGGGTAAAGCCTGAGCTATCTGAAAACTATTACATTTATATCTATTTCTCATTTAAAGCACCCTGTCCGAATTTTTCTCTGTTTTATCGTAGGTAGGCATATAATCTACAAATAAGACAGACAGACGAAATTGAAAAAACCTCATTTTTGTCATCTAGGTAACCGATTACAATACTTCCTTAGTTTTTTTAGACGAGTGAAGTAAAAATGAACACATCAGCGGTTTACATTGCTTAACATTATAGACCAAGCCGTATACGTTTGAAATGAGGATTTTCAAAACAATTTCATAGAAGATAAGGAATTTGTAGACATGCTTTCTTCAACTTACTGATTAAGATTCTATACGACATGCTTTCTTCAACTTACTGATTAAGATTCTATACATTTTTAAAAACAAAAATTGCACTCAAGCCGCCATATTAGAATATGGAAGGCTAAATTCGGTTTTTGACGATTTCGTGGAAAACCGTCCTCTCGATTAAAAAAATATTCAAATATAAATTATTGTTAATCATGTTATTGGAACTTTTTTGCAACAACCATAGAGGCCCCAAACCGCTTTGAGCTATTTATTTCCCCATACGAATACTGTTGGGGAGCCTTCTCAGTTTTCCGTTATTTGGAAAATTCCTGATTGCCAGCTCGCCTTGGAATTTAATGGACTGTATGGATTTATTTTCTTCACTGAATTATACACTCGTTGAAAGCAAAAGTAGGTAATTTATTTGCTATAAATTTACACGAACAGTTTAACATTTAAACATGTGAACAATAATTACTTTCGCAGAGCGGACCTTTTCGCGTGCTGTCTCGACGACAGACGGATTTGTAAGTGAGTTTTTAGAATCGGACCCGCCCGGCAGTCTACTGCGCACAGTATGAATTCAGAATGCAAGAGAGGCGGCAAAAGTTTATAAAGTCCTTAACATACCGCCCGCCTTGGAAAGGGTAACCTTTCAAATAAAACAGTACAGAGTTGACATGTAACAGCTAGAGTAAAACATGCAACATGAACACACATATATACAAAGCATAATAGTACATGGATCTTAATCGAGTACAAGAAAACCCGAACAATGGGGAGCCAAAAGGCCTTACGAACACTGCGCTGAACGCTAACGCACTAGTTCACAACACTAGGTAGCGGGCACAATTTGGCGAAGGATCGTTTCACTATTCCTGACACAGTGTTCACTGACGCCACACGCGTAACGCCGTCAAGGCCAGGGTGCAGCTCGGTGACCCGGCCTAACCTCCACTTCAGAGGGGGTAGATTGTCATCCTTGATGAGGACCATGGAACCAGGCTGGAGGTCCGAAAGATGCGTGCGCCATTTGGTGCGCTGTTGGAGTTCCGAGATGTACTCTTTACTCCATCTCTTCCACACATTCTGGTGAAGTTGTTGTATTCTCTGGTATCTAGACAGCCGAGACTCGGCTATCTCAGTAACGTTGGGATCAGGCAGTGACACCAACGGACGACCAATCAGGAAATGAGCAGGAGTCAAAGGCTGAAGGTCGTTTGGATCAGAGGACAAAGGAGACAGGGGTCGGGAGTTTAAGGTCGCTTCCACCTGTGCTAGCAAAGTGCTAAATTCATCGTAATTTAGACTAGCGTTACCTATAACGCGCCGTATGTGATGTTTGGAGGACTTGATTCCGGCCTCCCACAATCCGCCAAAGTGGGGACTGTGCGCGGGTATAAAATGCCAAGCTACTCCGTCGTTCGCGACTGATTCGGAAATAGAAGGGTTTTTTTCCGCGAGAAAATTGCCTAATTCGATTAACTCGGAATTAGCGTCTACAAAGTTAGTGCCGTTGTCTGAGTAGACATGGAGCGGTTTGCCTCGTCGAGCCACAAACCGGCGAAAAGCCATTAAGAAGGTTTCAGTAGAAAGATCAGCGACCAATTCAAGGTACACTGCCTTTGTGACGAAACAAACGAATAGACAAAGGTAGGACTTTACTAGTTTAGAACCACGTCCCTTGCGATCCTTTATCATGAAAGGTCCACCATAATCAATACCAGTCGTATGAAATGTGGGCGATGATTGAGTACGAGAGGCTGGCAGGTCTCCCATTATGGGTTCAGTTAACTTAGGAGAGAATCTAAAACACCGTAAGCATTGATGAACCACTTGCTTGACGATATTTCTGCCAGAGGTGATCCAATATCGTTCTCTGAGATTAGCTAACAGCATTTGAGGTCCGGCATGGAGAAGCCGAAGATGCTCATGCGATACTAGGAGTTTGGCGAATGGATGTTTGCCAGAAATCACTAGAGGAAACTTCTTGTCAAAGGGTAATTGAGAGTTGTGGAGCCTACCACCAACTCTTAGCAGTCCCTCGGAATCCAGAAAGGGATTCAGGGATATCAAAGCAGAAGATTGCTTCACAGGCTTGCTCTGTGACAACAGTTTAAGTTCGTCAGGAAATGACTCGCGTTGGGAGAACCTGGCAAGCCTTACAATAGATGCTTGCAGTTCATCTGTAGAAAGGGGCCCAGAAAGACGATCAGCTTTGAGGGTCCGCGCATTGTTATAAAAACGAAAGCAATAAGCTGTAACTCGTTGTAAGCGAGCCAAACTTGAATACTGATTGAACGGAAATGGTTCAACAGAGATTACAGAAAAACTCTGAACTTCTTTTTTGAATTCTGGAAGCTCAGCAAGAACATGTTTGGAAGCAGGCCAAGATGCCTCGCCTTCGCTTAGCCAGGTGGGACCATGCCACCAAAGGCTTAACAGACCCAGCGGGTCAGATATCTGCGATCTTTCAGACAAGATGCTACGCTTGGTAGCCTTACTACTTGTAGAATTTGAAATATGGGATATTTCAGACAAGCTGCTACGATTGGTAGCCTTACCACTTGTAGAATCTGAAATATTGAACATGGAAGTAGGCCAAGATGCCTCACCTTCGCTTAGCCAGGTGGGACCGTGCCACCAAAGGCTTGACAGTCCCAGCGGGTCAACTATCTGGGAAATTTCAGACAAGCTGCTACGATTGGTAGCCTTACTACTTGTAGAATCTGAAATCTGGGATATTTCAGGCAATATGCTACGCGTGGTAGCCTTACTACTTGCAGAATCTGAAATATTCTCTACTGATAAGAATCTTTTCGGAGAGATTTGCAATGAATCACCCAATACCTCTACAGGTTCCTTGAGAGGGATAGAGACAACGAATCGACCATTCGCTTCTCGTTGAGTATTTTGCACGAAGTGTGCCTCACAGGCGTTCTCTTCATTTGTGCGGACCTTTTCCTCAGGGTAATGTTCGAGTTGCCAAAACCTAGCAATGGGGTCAGAAGCATCCTCGATCGTGCCAAGATTGCACTGTACAGGGTACGCAGAAGGAGGGCCTGTAGGGCCAGAAACAATCCAACCAAAACGAGTTTTTTGGAGGATGGGAAGATTTGGGCCTAGACCAATTTGTCCAATACAAAGGAGCTGCCAGAAAATGGGCGAACCAATCAGAATGTCGATGGTGCCCGGTTGGTCGTAGGACAGATCTGATAACTTGATGTTATCAGGAACCTTGAAGCTGTTTCGCTGGACGCGAAAACTTGGGGTAACACCCGTAATCTCATCGAGAACAAGACAGGATAGGCCAATACTGTATGAGGTGTGAGGGGCTTGCAGCTTGATATCACACCTAGCTTTGATTTGAGAAGTGGCTTTACTTAAGCCAGAAACAGTAACGTTGACTTCGCGAGTTGGAAGCTTCAACCTTTTACACAAATCTGAACGTATGAAGTTCGATTGGGAACCGGAATCCAGCAGGATTCGCACAACATGAGGCGTACCATCATCAGCGATGAGTTTAGCGGTAGCCGTAGGTAAGAGTACCTGAAAAGCATTCGAACAGAATGCCGAAATCGATTGGTTTAGTTCAACAGGGGTTTCTGCCGACATCGCAGATCCTGGTTGACTAGAAGAAGCATTTTGAGGTTTATCCTCATGAAGAAGTGTGTTGTGCCTTGATTTGCACTTTCTACCAGTGTTGGGTAAGTTACTCTAAAAAAGTAACTAAGTAAGTTAATCAGTTACTCGGCAAAAAAGTAACTGAGTAAGTTACTAAGTTACAGAATTATAAAAGTAATTTGAATAAGTTACTAAGTTACCATAAAGTAACTCGTTATTTTTTAAGTTACCTTTTTTATGAGAGGTTACTAATCTACATGCAATTACTATCAACAGAAACACATAGGTATTTATAAACAATTTACGTTACGGTTATTTTTAAATAACTCGATTAATAGTTTTGTCTTCAATTTTGTCATTTTAAACTGGCATTATTATTATTATCTCTATAGTAGCAACCATAAGTAACTGTTTATAATGTTTATATGCTAGCGAGTTGTTCTTAAATCGCTAGTGAATTAATAGTAGATTGTTCTACAAGTTAAGAAAAGTGAGAGTTTTACAGCTAATGTAAAAGTTTTACGTGAGCATGAAAAAATCACTTTTCCAATGTGTTGAACATGCAATTTTTCGTGTAGTTGACAATAATTTCTTTTAAATCATTTTGGTCAAAGTATGAAAGTGCAATGATTACTGTACTGTAAAATATAAAAACCATTATACATTATAGACCTAACTTGAAAATGAATAAATCTGTTATTAATTCATGTAGTTTAAATTTAAACTGCAGTATCCTATAGCAGCTACATCACGTATTCGGTTACTTATTTTAATTTTTTGTTAAAATATTGTTTCGTTATTATTGCAATATAGAGACGGTGAATGTAGTTTCGTCTGAATTACACACCCCCAACCTGCGCACAGGCGTTGGGAATGTACTTCCCAGTAATCCATATACCTGCTCAGAGAGCTTCTCGTTGTTAAAAGATTAAAGATTACTGGAAAAAGCTGTCACCACCCAAATAGGATCCGTCAAATATTATTTATTATCAACTAAGTACAAGAAGATATTCCTGCGGTCGGTATTAGCATTTGCATACTAAAGCATTCGAAATTTCCACAAATTCTTCAGTTTCAGGTATAATTTCTTAAATACTACACATTAAAGACAGAAAATTTTAAAATATTTTACATTTGTAGCATGAAAAAGTAACTTTTCATATTTAGTTACTTAAGTTACTAAATAATTGTAACGTGTTATAATTACAATTACTGAAAACACAAAAGTAATTAAGTTACTATTAAGTTACTGAAAAGTAACTAGTTACCAGTAACGAGTTACTTTTACTTAGTTACTACCCAACACTGCTTTCTACACGTATGTTTGGAGCTACAGAGGCTCGATAGGTGACCCTGAGTTAGGCAATTAAAGCTAACGCGGAGCTCTTTTGCCTTTGACTTTCTGTCAAGAACAGACAGCTTGACAAACTTATCGCATTTGTACAAGGAATGAGATCCTTTACAAAGTGGACACGAAGGGGTACCCGACACAAATGATTTAGAATGTACCTTGGAAGACCTTTCGGGTACAAGCTTGCTATCTTTTACCTCTAGAGTTTCTAGAAGATTTGCTGTATTTTGTAAGAATTCCTTGAACTCATCAAGATTAGGCAGGTCAGAACTTGACCGGTTTCTAAGGACCTCCCATTCACGAAATGTAGTGGGGTCCAGTTTTTTAGAAACTACATAAATTATAACAAAATCAAGAAGCTCGCTTTCGGTAGCTAATGATTTGATTGCTGCAAAGTGTTTGAATAACATATCGCTAATCGTACGTAATTTAGTTGCAGATTCCTTACTGCAAGATTCAAGCTCGAAAATAGCCTTGAGGTGGTTATGAACCAGAATTTTTGGATCATTGTATCGATTGCACAATGCCTCCCAAGCTAGAGTATAATTACCCGCAGTAAACTCTAAACTTTTTATAATTTGGCTTGCATCACCCTGTAAACTAGCCTTTAAGTAATGCAGCTTTTGAATATTAGTTAGCGCTTGATTCTCATGAATTAAACTAATAAAAATCTCACGAAATTCCAACCATTCTGACACGTTCCCTGAATATTTGGGAATGGAAATGGTAGGAAGGCGTACAGCTCGATTATTGCAATGTGAGCTGCAGTTTGAATGCGTTGATCTTACGCTACCATTAGGAGATCCAGAACGATCTGGTGCAACATCAGATTGCTTGTTGTATTCATTAATCAAATATTCAGCTTGTGAGATTGCACGAAAATAAGAGTTTTCAAATTCGACTTGTTGCTGCATTTCAGATTCTGTATCCTTACTGTTGTCTAAAATTTGTTCATGAACCTCATAATATTCTGATAACACGGTGGCTATAGCATCCAATCTTTTTTGCAATTCAATAATTTGAGTACTAGGTAAAAATTGATCTTCATCATGAATTGTTTGCAAAGATTGCACGTGACTTGCGAAGCGCGTAAGCTTGCCTTTGATAGAGCCTCGTACTCTTAGAAGTGGATCCATAATTGTTGAAATTAAAACAATTTAACGGATAGAACTAACTTTTCGTACGCCACTGGCGTGAATTTTGTACGCTTCTGGTACGCGGACCCAACGGGTCAACTATCTGTGATATTTCAGGCAAGATGCTACGCGTGGTAGCCTTACTACTTGCAGAATCTGAAATCAGCGATATTTCAGGCAAGCTGCTACGCGTGGTAGCCTTACTACTTGCAGAATCTGAAATCAGCGATATTTCAGGCAAGCTGCTACGCGTGGTAGCCTTACTACTTGCAGAATCTGAAATATTCTTTAATGATAAAACCTTTCGCACGCCTCTGGCGCGAATTTGGTACGCCTCCGGTATTCGGAATGAATCACGACGCGGATGGCCGTGTACTACGCAAGACCAAATTGCGCCACGAACGCGAGACTGTTTTAACAACGCAAACGGCTCTGCAATTTGAAAATGCAGGGGTTATTTTAATCACGCATGGACAAAGCAACTTGGCATTTTACGCGATTACCTTGTTTATATAACTCATAAACCATTTGTTTATGCTATAATACACAGCTGAAATTAAGCACAAATGCAAACACAGACGAAGTAAACCAAATTTATGCATAGGAAAATCAGGCTTACATTGATATTGGTGCGTGCCTCCTTTTCGTTACTGTGGTCTGAACGAGACGCCGCAGACTGCCGGCTTGCAGCTGCACGCGAATGGGCGGGAAACGTTAGCGTTGCTCAGCGCTCTCGCTTCCTCTCTTACGGGCACCGCATGTGCCCTCTTCGTTCCACGCGTTGCGGCGAATATGGAACGCTGCTTCCTTGCGGTTGATTACATGCAATGCAATACACAACTGAATATGCTTTTGTACTTGCCAATGACCAATGTTGTCGAATGCTGTCGCTGTTGATTGGACTCGCAATGACCTAATGTGGTTTAATCGTGGCTCTGTAGGACCAATGTTGGGGAGCCTTCTCAGTTTTCCGTTATTTGGAAAATTCCTGATTGCCAGCTCGCCTTGGAATTTAATGGACTGTATGGATTTATTTTCTTCACTGAATTATACACTCGTTGAAAGCAAAAGTAGGTAATTTATTTGCTATAAATTTACACGAACAGTTTAACATTTAAACATGTGAACAATAATTACTTTCGCAGAGCGGACCTTTTCGCGTGCTGTCTCGACGACAGACGGATTTGTAAGTGAGTTTTTAGAATCGAACCCGCCCGGCAGTCTACTGCGCACAGTATGAATTCAGAATGCAAGAGAGGCGGCAAAAGTTTATAAAGTCCTTAACAAATACCGTAATGTAAGTCATCATGTTGGGTTTAATATGCTTATAGCATAGTCTGTCTAAGCCATATATATAATACACATACCGTCTGTTCTATAAAAAGGCCCCGCCTTCTAGCTACTTTATTATTTATTTTAGACCCAATATACCTCATATCAAATCAAATGGCACATAAAAACCTACATTTTAACACTATCAAAAAATTTTTATCTTCAATTGTTTCAGAGTGGTGACGTCACGTGCAATTTTTTTAAATGACACTGTATATATTTTTTTACATTTTCTGGTGGAGGTTTTTTTTCTCTTTTCAACAATATAAATATTTTATGCCCTTACATAAGAAAATTTTCGAGAATAATTAAAAAACTTTTTTATCGGTGGGAGGCCACCATACAAAACTATAAACAAAAGTGTAACTCAGAAAAACAAAACAATAAACACTTTAGATTATTCTGAAATCTGACAGTTAAAGCGTTTGGCTACTATTTGTTTTGTTTTTCTGAGTTACACTTTTGTTTACGGTTTTGTATCATGGCCACCCACTGTGAAAAAGTTTTTGTAATTTTTCATGAAAATTTTTTTTTGCAAGTGCATGAAATATTTATATTGTTGAAAAGAGAAAAAAACCTCTACCAGAAAATGTCAAAAAATATATACAGTGTCATTTAAAAATATTGCACGCGACGTCACCACTCTGAAACAATTGAAGATAAAAATTTGTTGATTGGGTTAAAATGTAGGTTTTTATGTGTCATTTGATTTGATATAAGGTTTATTGGGTCTAAAATAAATAATAAAGTAGCTAGAAGGCGGGGCCTTTTTTATAGAACAGACTGTATATTGCTAGTAGGGCCTGGAAACGTCAGAAAACATTACGGCGCCGACATAGTCTCACTTAGAGTATAACGCGTCTCGTGCGCATGCGTGAGAATTCGAACTCCGCCTTTAAAAGCGAATTTTAAACTTGCCCACTTCCCCATTGGCCGGACGACGCCGCCGCGTTTGCACACAGCTCCTCATTATACATTGAAGAGTTGGTTGTCTGTCTCACTTCCTTGGTCAGTTTCACACTCTTAGCCGCTAGCAATATAGTAAGTATTAGATATATGGTCTAAGCGAAGATGCTTTAGGGGAGTGATTATGATTGTTTTAGGAACATTTTGAAATGGCTTTATTTAGTTTTTTGAAGTAAAAATAGTTATTTGTCTACCTCGGCACTGAAGTTCAACTTTTTATCACGAATGTGGAATTTTGTTGTCGAGGCCCAGAGAACCGATTTAAATAAATGCGTAGGAGTTAAAAAAAACTTCAGGGCCGAGGGGCAGGTTATGTTTTTTGTAAACGATAAATCTTGAAATAATAATAAAGTTAACCAATATCAATAGTAATAATACAATATTGATTATTCATTATAAGCTACAGTGCGCTTGAACTAATACCAAAATCGGTCGATGATGGTAAAGCAATAAATAGTTTGATTCCATGTTGTAACCTCATGGCTGTTGCAACAAAAAATGGTAATGACAAATGTAGATAATTACGTGCTTAACAATTTTTATTTGAATTTTCTTTTTGTAAAATAGACGGTTTTAATTAATGTATGTCCCTCATTTAAAACTAATTATGCTTCAGGGAATAATTATAAAAATGTTAATTTTAAAAAGCTGTCAATCAATCAAAATGTAACCATGAGCTGTCAAAGTTACCAAAACTTTTACTAACATATAAAGGCCCGAATGCTTCAACAAGAGCTGTTACATTGTACGAGGGGCGTTTAAGCCAAACTGGGACTATTACCTTCACGGACATTCAGCGGCAGCAAAACATTTGAATGAAGCAAACGTTTTAAAAATGGCCGTACGTCTGTGAATGATGATCCCATATTGTTCACCGCTCTATCTGCACATTACAGCAACTGGGCTGAGAGTTATTGTATACCACCACATGAACTAAGCCGCAGCACTTTCGCGTGACGTCAGCACAGACCGGTCGCATTGGCCAATTATTTAATTTATCGAGTCTCGAGAGAAGAAGCTAGATTAATTCAAGCATTGGCAAATTCGGCCTTCTGTGCTGACGTCCCGTCGGAACGCTGTGGCCTCATTCTTCAGGTGGTATTGGTTATTGTCACATCCTCCCTACAACCCGGACTCACGTCGAGGGATTTTCATCTGTTTGGCTTTATAAAAGCGTTCTTCGAAGGTCAGTATTACAGCAGTGACAACGAAGTGGAACAGGTTGTTCGAGAATGGTTTCACCGTACTGACAAATAGGGCACTAGTCAAACGCTGTGAAAAGTGTATAGTTTTAGCAGGGAATTGCATCGAAAAATAACTATAGTTTTCACCACTCTAAATATTTTCTTTTATTCCGTACACCCGAAAGTTCCGGTTTGGCACATTGCTATTTTTTTCTTGGCAGTTTACGTGAGAATTTCCATTTACATCATTTTCAAGATTTTCAAGTGATCTTCTGTAGCCTTGTTGCATCCAGTATGTTCGTTAGACCACAAAAATGTATTTTGTCAGGGGGTCTCCTATCACGAGACTCCTTTATAATCAGACAAATAGCAGAGCAACATCGAATGAAATCATTGGTAACAGTAAAATGCACATATGCACACACCCTTGAACCCTAGCAGTAAGGATCTCTTCCAGGATGCTCTCACCGAAAGCTTGCTGACCATTAAGCCAGAACTACGCCTTAAGCAAGCTCCCGTTAAAAGTTCATCTTTCGGCTTGAGGTTGGAACACACATTTTCGCAGTGCAACCGGACCACGTAATGCTACAATTTTAGTACACAATTTGAATAATTTTCTGATATATACATATTGTAATGGATCGCTGGCCATAGAAATTCTGATTGCCTAATTAACTAAATGAATAGGGTCAACATGAGCACATAATTAGATATTTCATCTATTGCAAAATAATAAATACTTGAGGGATAAAAGTTAGCATGAAACAAAGCAGGTTACAGAAGGGTTACATTCAGAGTTTCAGATATGATAACTCTTCGGAAGGGTTAATGCAATTTAATTTGTAACTCACGGAATTAAGCTTATTGATGTCAGACATAATGTGAATAGAATAATACGAAATGATTTGTTAAATACAGAAATGATATGAGCGTTATGTAGTAAAACTGTATAATCCAGCAAAAGGCAGATTAGTTGAAAGGTAAACGAAACCGTGCTAACAAAATAATTATTGCAAAGAGCAATGAAAATGGAAGTTTACCGATAGAAGGACAATTAATGAGACGTTAAATGAACTCCAAGTGTATCAGTGCATTATAAAAAAAGTGATTTAACAACAGAGTAAGTGTAGTAACAATTATTCCCAGAAAAAGGCAATATTAGTGGTTAGGTAAAGACATGGCATCAAAACTGTAGTCCATAAGGTTAAACATGTTATCAGTCCTAATTTCCTTTATAAACATTTAAAAACCTGGTTGCTAAGAGACCTGGCTGTCATTTTTATTAGGAACTAAACAAGCTTGAAAATACAATTACCATGTAAAATTGTAAATAATAGTAGATTATGTTATTAGGAGTAAAAGTGATACTTTATGTGGCGAAGCTGAAGTTTATTTAGCCGAACGTTAGTGAGGCAAATAATTCAGCTAAGCCACATAAAGTCACTTTTACTCCGAATAACATATACTATTTTATCCGCAAACGTATTCAGGTAAATTTCAGGCTAGCACTGTACCCCTGCGCCAACCTCTGTTGTTCAGATAACGCGCAACTGTAATGATATATGAACATACTGAATCACCCGTGCTAATAGCACACGGCCACAGCAGCTGTCACACCATAACCCACGGCGACAGATGCTCCGATCCGCTGCTTAAAGGTTTATTTAAATTAAAACTTTTTCGTACTTTTTTGAAAATAAAAACCGGCCTACGAACTAATTCTAAAAATTAGCAAAATTTTAAGCCATCATACAATTTAATCGGTCCAGTATCTTCGGAGGAGATGGCGAACAAACATAGAAAGAAAGAAAGAGAGCAATCATTTTGTGTGCTTAGGCAGATAAAGTACGCAAAAGTCGCTATTTTGTCTGCTTAGGCAGATAAAGTGACACTTTTACCTTGTCAATAAAGACAAATAAGTTGTCACTTTTGTGACGTTTGCGGATAAAAAAAGTTTTTAGTTATACCAATTGTGGTTAAAGTCATTCACGAGTGTGCGAGCGAGAATAGCCCCTGTTACATATACGAAGGACATGCAGGAACCAGTACAGGCATAAAAGCCAACCAACAAGCAATTCCCAAGTTTATAATTCCCTTGGTGTCATTTGAAAGAGTAACCAGCGTCCTAGAAGCCTTCAATTAGGGTAGAATTTCACAGGGAAAGCGTTACTGTAGGTCCATTATTTTTGGACTTCAGCAAGATAAGACTGTCTAGGCGGTGGAGAGCCGTATTCCAGTGGTCCTGAGCCGTCCAGTTTCCAGAAATTTAAACGTCACACTAAAAACCAAACGAGTTTAGCAGTTGCTACGTTACAGTATTAATATGATATGATCCGGAGACACGCGAGGGCCTCCATTATCATATGTAATTATGTTATGCCCTCGTCGCGCAATAAGGATCAGTACGCGGCATTAATTACTAGATCGCAAACCAAAGACGCAGTTTTCACAGCTGCATAACAAAAGCCGTTTCAACGACAAAGATTGCAAGGGGCTCCAGCAAGACTGCCTGGCGAGTAACCCTCACAAACCCATCAAAGTAAAGATGACAGCTTGACAAAGGAAGTGCTCCGGACAACAACCCGCCCGCGAATGCAGGGAAAGCCGTTGCATTAATTAAAAGAGCCAACATTACGCTAATTTAGGTGCTGTTTTTTATTTTATAAGGTCAAGGGGAACATAAGCCTCGCGAGTATGAAATAATGCGAATCAATCCGCCGCCCTCAGCAGGAGAAAGAACGTCTCCATACACAAATTGGCGAAATAACAACGCAATAACACAGTAAACGCTTTCGAAGGTTGCAACGACCAGCGAAATATGCAGTTTTGGATATAGGAACAAAGTCCACCAATAAAACACCGGCGCCGAATAGTCTGGAGTAGATCCGCGTTTCAAACTTGCGTTCAATCGAGGAACATTAAAAAACCATGTCGCGATGGTTAATTAAGCAAGAAACAAAAGCCACCCTAGGATTCGGAAAAGCAACCGCAACGCCCGCCGGGCAAGCTGAAAAAAAAGAAAAAAGGAGCCGCGGCGCTCGCCCCAAACGCGGATAAATTAGAGCAACGGAAAGCAATGGAATAAAAACGAGATTTGGTTACTATATGAGCAAACTAGGGCAAGCTTGTACTTATTGGCAAGAGCGAAAAACAACGTAACCGCTGCAAGTACGAGTGATCAATTCCGACCGCTAATAAGACCGCAAACGCTGCTGCCTATAGGAGATCAGCGTCACAGCCGTGCTGCTTCTGTTTTAGAAATAATTTGAAAATCTTAACTTTGTTAATATGCGAGCAAAACATATCGAGTAAAGGCTCAAAATTCAAGTTTTTAGAAGACGGAAACCATGCACATGTTTTTACAAGATTGAACTGCGCGCCGCGGAGATCGGACCCGCGAATTAGTTTTACATCAAATTTGCATGCGTCCCACCGCCGTTCAGCCAATAGCAATCGAGAAGCCGGAAAACAAAGTCACCAAGCCCTTTATAAACCCCGGGATTTTTGAGCATCGAAAGCATCGAGTGTCCAGCAGCCATCATCGAAACCAGTCCACTCCAGAACCAATAAAGCTTAATCTCCAGTGGTGCTCACCGAGCTCTTGGAACTTAGCGAAGTTGAACCAGTACAAATTGAACTTAGTCTCCAGTGGTGCTCACCGAGCTCTTGAAACTTAGGGAAATTTGCACCAGTGAAGCCAATTGAACTTAGTTTCCAGTGGTGCTCTCCGAGCTCTTGGAACTTAGCGAAATTGAACCAATACAAATTGAACTTAGTCTCCAGTGGTGCTCACCGAGCTCTTGGAACTTAGCGAAATTGAATCAGTACCAATTGAACTTAGTCTCCAGTGATGCTTACCGAGCTCTTGGAACTTAGCGAAATTGCACCAGCGAAACCAACTGAACTTAGTCTCCAGTGGTACCCACCGAGCTCTTGGAACTTAGCGAAATTGAACCAATACAAATTGAACTTAGTTTCCAGTGGTGCTTACCGAGCTCTTGGAACTTAGCGAAATTGCACCAGCGAAACCAACTGAACTTAGTCTCCAGTGGTACCCACCGAGCTCTTGGAACTTAGCGAAATTGAACCAATACAAATTGAACTTAGTTTCCAGTGGTGCTTACCGAGCTCTTGGAACTTAGCGAAATTGCACCAGCGAAACCAACTGAACTTAGTCTCCAGTGGTACCCACCGAGCTCTTGGAACTTAGCGAAATTGAACCAATACAAATTGAACTTAGTTTCCAGTGGTGCTTACCGAGCTCTTGGAACTTAGCGAAATTGCACCAGCGAAACCAACTGAACTTAGTCTCCAGTGGTACCCACCGAGCTCTTGGAACTTAGCGAAATTGAACCAATACAAATTGAACTTAGTTTCCAGTGGTGCTTACCGAGCTCTTGGAACTTAGCGAAATTGCACCAGCGAAACCAACTGAACTTAGTCTCCAGTGGTGCTCACCGAGCTCTTGGAACTTAGCGAAATTAAACCAATACAAATTGAACTTAGTCTCCATTGCTGCTCACCGAGCTCTTGGAACTTCGTAGAATTTGCATAACTTGCGACTTCGTCTTCAGTCTGATCCAGCTGCCCGACGCACCTAATGTCCTCAACCTCCGCCGCAATTGCCTGCCGAGTCAACCGCCCTCTAGCAACGTCTCAGGTCGCGACCAGCAGCCTTGCCGCCCCCCGCCAGGCCCCAGCCAGTAGAATCAGCGGAGCCACCCCCGAAAGTTGTCACCCCCTCCATGGAGTAAGGTCGCCCCCCCCGCTTCACGAGACGCCGCCTCCAGCCTTCTCCTCAGAGGACGCTGCCCCCCCCCCCCCCGTACTAATGCCTCTATTTTGTTTTCGTTTCGCAGACTCCAGGAAACCTTCCAGCGCTTGTTCAGTCCCTCACCCACCCCCGACCCCGAGTATCCATTAACCCTCGCGGTTCGCAGGTATCTACAGGTTCGACCGCCCCCAGCAACGCCCCTCGCCGCCGCCTTCCGGACGGACGCCGCCTTGCCGCAACACTGTCCCCGGACCCCGGACCTCCAGAACACGCCCACGGGACTGGAAACCCTGTACGCCCGCACCCCGACAGGCCTCCGCCCCCAGCGCCGCCGCCAGAGCCAGGTCCCTGGCCGCCCCCGGAAACTAGACGTGGATCTAGAACTGCATCCTGGCGCCGAGGAGACGCGGGAATTGCAGTCTTTGTGGGAGGCCTACTGCTCCCTCACCGAGCCGAGTCGCCGCCCCCAGCTACCCAAAGTGGCTCTACCGATCCGAAGCGAGGTCAGGGTTACCCCATACTACCACTGGAGGGACCCGCGGCTGAACAAGCAGCTCCGCGACCGCCACCCGCCGCCCCTCCGTTTCTCGCCGGCCCGCATTCCGCGCAGCCACCGCCCCTCCCCACTAAAGTGAGAACACCGGGCCATCAACCGAGGACACCGCGCCGAAGGATTCTACAAACTTTACTTACCTATATAGCCTTACATGTACATATTAGAAAAATAAACATCTGTAAATATAATTTTTTCTCTCTCTCTCTCGGCGCTCTGGTCTGACCCCGCCAACCGGGGAGAACGCCATTGGCCGACTGAGTTGCCAGGGCACTATCAACAACAGTCGCCACTAGCAGGAGTTAACCCTCGCCCGCCCGCCAACAAGGCCACGGGATCGAGACGTGTTAAATATTTACCTGAAGAGTATTTACCATCTTGGTGGTTTTAGGATACAATTTACGCTGCTTTGTGCACTAGCAGATCTTTGGGTTTGTTGAGTAACATTTAGAGGTTAGCTAAATGTCAGATTAAATTGTGCATTTGCCCGAACTATTTGAGTGTATTTGTCATACAACAAGTTATTTGTCATACCACGTTTTTCCTTAATTTTATGAATCCATGCCCCTGAACTAAGATTGTCTCATTTTCTACCGAGCTAGGCCCGAATGTTTATTGTAAATAGATAAAATAAGAAAAGGACAATAAACCATTTATTTGTCGTAATTTCTGTTACACTCTTTTAATTTGCCCTGAGTATGACAGGTGAATTTCAATTGAAACTTAATAATTATAAAGTGTAGTTTCCCTTGCCATTAATTAATAATTTTATTTAGAACCCCTATTTATTATTAGGAGCAAAGGCTATTGCAATATATTTCTGAGTTACTTTGCATATCAAGATATTGATATACTGATACTTGTTGAAAGCTAAGTGCAAAATGTACTTACGTACTGTAGCTCCGATGAGAAGTTGAAGCATATATTTCAATATTTCTTTTGTCTTCATAAAATTCCACATGTTCTCTAATTTAAATTTTCCTACTTTAATAACATGTGCATTTAGTTATAGAAAATACAACAACGCTATAGGTAAAAAGTGATATGAGAATAAAGGATTTACTACCTGTGCAATGATTGCAAATAAATGGTGGGTGACTATTATGCTATATTTTTACGTTTTCAGTAATGAAATATTGCTGACTGTGAGATTGACGTCTACTTAAAAATTGCAATAAATAAAACTGCTATTTAAGAACTGCTGATTCTGCGAAAAATAAGACCCATTTACAATATGTATGCAATATTCGCTTTACGCCCTCTATTGGTAATTACAAATTAATTCAACAATATAGTCTGAAATCTTCTCTTGACATTAGCGACAAGTAATTTCCATAAAAGTTCCACTGAATACATGTTCAACTCATCATTTCAGACCGAATGAAAAATAGTGTAATTTATTGTTAGCTAAATTTCAATTACCTTTGCAAGTATACCAGTTTTATTCAGCTGTGATTAAAATCAATTCACTCGACTGGGGCAAGGTTTGCTAACAACGGCACGTATTCCGAACACTGGTGTTTTAGAAGTTATTTTGTACTTCGCAATTAAAACTGACGTGCAGAAGCCTTCCTCTGATTACACTGTATCCGCTCCATGCTTTCAGTACGAGTCACGTTCGGCAATTACTGAAATAACGAAAACTGACACTTCTGAATTGAACTTCGACTATAAATTAGTAATTGTTTCTGTAATTGAAGCAGGCAGCAGTTGCAAGGGTTACCAATAACCAAGTATTTTTTCAGCTGCACAGTAAAATTTAGAAACTAATGTAACTATGACAAGACGATAGATATCTATGCATAAGGGAAATGTCAATATCTGTGAGACAGCCGAAGATAAAAAACATTAATATCTCCAGTGGTTCAGACAAGATTTTATTTACTAGCATATTTAAAAAAAACGCACGAAATTTTAAAATGCCATTTACAATAAAAATATGTAAGTAACATCGAAGATTGCCTGAACGTATGGTTAATTGTTTAAGTTGCATGGTTGCCATGAAATTGAAAGAGGAATAATTTCAAACATCTCTATGGAGTTATGAGTAGCTTTTCATATTTTTTATCTCTGTCAAAAATGAACAATATCAAGTTTTTCTTCATTCAATTGTTTTCTGTTACTTGCACCAGCCTCTTGAAGTTTAGCATCTCCGAAACAGTTGACGTTAAATCCATACAACTTGATATCAAAGTGATTATTGCGTAGTTCAATTGCAAAACTGTTAAGCTACCTAAATATAGGACAACTATTAAGAAAAAATCAATTTGATTCGCCACACTTCTCTTTGTCACCCTGTATAATGCAAATTATTTTAGTAATGTGCACCGCCTTTGTACCCTCAACTTCTATACATATTATGTAACTCTCACAGTTTTAGAAATATCTTCCACTCCCACATCGTTGCCTGGCCCTGTATGTATGAGGAATATAAAATGTTAAGTCTTTTTGATTAAGTCAAAGATTAATCTCCAAAATAAACAAATATTAGTACCTAGAAAAAGCGCAGAGAATTAACATATATTGTGTAATTACATATGTAAATCAATCATCGAGCAGTAATTATCATTAATCAAACCCAGTAAAAGTTAGCAAAGAAGTGGCTTGCTTTAAAATTCAAATTTTGCCGCAATTAAAAAAGTAGTTCCCTCTTTAAGCTATTGATTTTTTTGGGGCTATGTAGGAGTTCAGCATTAAACGGATACAAAATACGTGATTGGAGGACGATAACAATGTTATTTGATTACCCATTCCTAGCTAAGACAGAAGACTTTTAATTTTAATTTTGAAGGATTAACTAGTAGAAGAACGACTATATAAAATGGTGTACGTATCTCTCTTGTGATTGTTTGGGAAAAAAATTGATAGAAATTCTTGACTTCTCATATTTTGATTCGACCCAAGTTTCAACAAGTATGAAAATTTACGTCTATATCTTCTCGCAGAAACTATTTGAGTATAAAACTACTTCTGATAAAAACCTAAATTTGTACTCATAGAATCACAATAAAATTATTTTGAAAATGGCCGTAAGTACAAGCTCTTATGTGTTATTCAAGTGCTTAGATAATTGGAATCAAATGATTATTTTATAATTACGAAAGATAAAACTCAAATCTTAACCTCTAAAATGTAGTTTGAACTGATTGTTTCTTCTTTTTCCAGTTGCCCTTGTACTACTTCTTTTATATATTTCTACTGTCGTCCTAGTCTTTATATTGCAATGATAGTAGATTACGACCTGCAAATTTTTTTAATTCGAATTTTGTAATAACCACCTTAGTACATATTGATTATTATTGAATGTGGATTAAATAATACAAACATTTAAGTTTTAAAAGTAAAGTGAATTGTATGTATAATACTAATCACGCATGTGAATTAGGTAATGTGATTTATCATGCCTGTATATATATAAAATAATTGAGTATATTGCCTTGGAGATACTTAAAATATTGTTATATATACACGTTACTGTGCTATTTCTTAGATATGCAGCTCCTTTAAGTAAATCTATGACTATTTAATCTTGTATGGGTTGTATACAAAATCACCGATGTTGATCGCCACCGATATGGATTTCTTCCGACTCCTGACAACTGTATTGACCACTACCGACTGAAACTACCACCGACTTGGTTTACTACCGACTTTTAAAGTTTGTAACAAATGTATGGTATGTTACCGAACTAATATACCACCGACTTGGTGTACAAACCAACTTGGATTACCACCGATGTGGATTTACATCCGACAAGAACTACTACCGACAAGAACGATCGGCGATGTGGGCTACCACTAGCTGCTGAAAGACTTCATGTTTCGTCAGTAAATTGTTTCTACTGTAATGAAATGTCAGTATTATGTTTTAACTCGTACATAGATTTAAATTCTTTCAAAAGAAATACGATCTTGTTTGATTAGCGTATGGCGTATTTTGGCCAATAAGCATATGATACTAAAAATCTGTAAGTATTAGAACGTTATATGTTATATAAGACAGGCGACTGCGATAAATTTCGTACTACCCACAAAGTAACTCAAGATAGTGTGTTTTGTTTGTGAATTGGTCTGATATGCAGCGTGTTTAACTTCTCACCTTCACACCCCTATATCTTTATTATTTATCTTCTGATTAATTTAAAATGTTGGTCGATTTACCTACTCGTTAAAGCAATTATCTTCATAGTTTTTAAAAAAATTTACTGCAAAGCGGTAGCCTACTACGACAAAAAAGTAACTGCAAAAATTAAAAAATTATAGTAGGCTTAGTTTTATCAAAAAAAGTTATTTACAAAAGTGGTTCAGATTTAGAAAAATAGCCAAAATGTACATTTTAATCGAAATAAGTGTATTTATTTTCGGCAGAGTAAATACACCATTTCTACATTTTCAGCAGTGGTTAGGCGTATTCGAGGCATTATTTAAATTTCCAGAATGCTAAATTAACTGTTCATAAACTTATATGACAGTTCGTCAACGTAATTGACGTTCATAAATATTTAGTTACCTATGGAACCTCTTATTAAGACAATAATGGATTGTTAATTATTTACATAATAATCTTGTACACTACATATTAACAATACAACAATTTCGAATAAAATATAGATTTCGACTGCCTTTTTCACGAAAATATATAAAATTGTGACTTATAATACCACGAGTAGTCAAAGTTATGTCGACTATTTTTGCGGTGGTATCACGAATGTTCATTGCGCTTCGATAGGAAGTGTATTCATGAGTAGTAATACCACCGCAAAAATAATTTAATTAACTGTGACTAACAATGGTATTCAAGGAACTATTCATCAAACTGAAACCATTTTTTAAAATTTGTTATCCTGAAATTGAGTTATGCGCTATTTAATTTCCATAACGACAGTAAACAAATCTTAAAACCACTAGTAAAAATTTTCGATTATTTTCAGTGATGAAAATTGTCGATATAGTTCATTTTTATTAGCTCCAAGACGTCAAATCTTGTATTTTGATTGGTCAGTTCCTAACAGATGATAAGTGAGTTGAATAGTCAGCATTATTAATATTTCGGTTACGCCGCTTATAATAATGGTGAGGCACTAACACCCCATGAAGGAGCTTGGCCTGCAAGGTGGAAGGTCAGAGCTTCCGTATCCTCGCTACGCCGCTTAATGTACAAAAATATTTCATGCTAAATCGTTGTATATAGTAATACCTCACTCCCTCTTTCGCCTTACTTCACTAACCGTTTTCTGGCGATTTCAGATAATAGTATATTAAAGTATGAGTGGATAACAAGGTCTTTAAAACACGCGCGAGTTTTCGAGCACGACGGCGTAGCCGGAGTGCTCGAAATAGAGCAAGTGTTTTAAAAACCAGTTATCCACGAATACTTTACGCTATTTTTTATTATACCTCCAATACTGGAAATAAATTAAGCACTAAAAACTTAGAAATAATTTTTGTCGTGATAAATCGAGAAGGCATAATAGTATTGCTACTATAGTTACGAGAATTATTTACGTTTTTGTCGCGTCCATGTCCGTTGTTGCATTCAGTCGTTTCCTTGACAACCTTTAAAGCTCGGCGAGCTTTAATCGTCTGTATTCGCACGCTCAGGCGTGCTTTAAACGGCGATTCTGATGCAGGTATAAATATTTAAAAGTATAGAAAGTTTTGTTAAATTTCTTATTTCAAAGTAGCCTATATATAAACGCGAAAACCATTTTAACAACCACGAATTTAAATTTATACACTAGGCTGGAACACAAGCAATATGACTCAATTGTTTTAAGAAACTGTTTCGGAAAATAAGCAATTAAAAATATGTCTCATAATTACTAACAATATAGAACTAAATTGTTACTAATAATTTAGATGCTTTCTTATATTATTTTATCTACTTTGCATAAAAATAATCAAAAACTTAGAATCTTAACATTTTTTAAATATGACAATCTGTCAGCTGCCCGAATGAAATAAAAGAGACTGTTTAAACGTTTTTCATATAAGAAAAAAAAACATGCAAAACAGTGAATTACAGTTATTAAGGTATCAAGGGTGTTATATGTATAATAACGCGCCGATGTGTACACCCCGAGGGTTTGGCCCAAGGGGAATGTATGTCGCCCGGGGGCGTTATTATTAAAAGGAATATAAAATAAAAGTAAGTAATAAAATTATTATACAAAACTTTGCAATATAATAATAACTTCTTCTCTTCCAGAGAAATCATATACAGGGTGTTTCATAAATATAACGACAAACTTTTAGGGGTGGTAGGGAACATCAAAAAACATGTTTTGCTTTATAAACATATGTCCAAAAATGCTTCATATTCAAGATACTGGGTATTAAAGTTTGTAAAATAAAGTAGTTCAAATTGTTTTTCTCAAAAACGAAGCAAGATACGCAAAACCCTCAAGTGAAAAAAAAGTTGTTATTAGTTGCTTCATCTTAAACACGTTTAAAAATTGCAAAAAAAAATTACTGGGTGTTATTTCTTTATGCAAAAACACTTACAGGTTGACCCGTGAGCACGCCCCTAGAATTACTGTATCAACTGTAATAGATCCAAAAGATGCCTCATAAAGTTCCCAAAAAACTGTGAAAACTTTATTAAAATCGGCTGAAGCGTTTTTTCTACAAATTTTAACACCCTGTATGTCGAAAACGAAGCGTTTTCAGACATATGTTTATAAAGCAAAAAATGTTTGTTTTAATGTCCCCAACCACCCCTAAAAGTTTGTCGGTATATTTATGGAACACCCAAATGGTGAAGTACACCGGTGACAAAAGACGAGAAATGTTAAGAAAACTATTCAACGAAGTAATGAGAACTGGAAAAATCCTGGAAGACTGGGAACTATGAATAATGATACCCTTATATAAAAAGGGAAATAGTAAGGAATGCTCCAATTATAGAGGAATTATTATACTCAGCACAGTAACGGAAATGTACGAGCAAATACTTGAAAGGAAATTAGAAGGAATTATAGAACCGCAATTAGAGGAATCATAAAGCGCATTTAGGAAAGTAAGGGGGGTGCAGGATAATATTTTCACAACCAAACAACTAATAGAGAAAAGCAGAAGCAGCATGATATACGTCGCGTTTTTAGAACTCGAACATTTGACTGTATACATAGAAATCAAATATGGAATAGCCTAAAAGCAAGAGGGGTAAATATTCAACTATGTGCAGCCATAAAAAGCATATACCAGGTCACAAGGTGCTATGCAAGAACAGAAAACTGTGCATCCGAGAAGTTTAGAACAAAAGAAGGACTTAGGCAAGGGGGAGTGTTAAGCCCAACCTTGTTTAAAATCATAATGGACGATGTGCTAACCAAAGTAAAGGAAAAGGTAAAGTAATATAAAGTGGGATACAGAAATATGATACTCACGGAAATATCGGAAAGCACCTATGCATACGCTAAACACGAGAGATAAGTACAATACAAAATAGAGGTCTCGAAAACAGCACTACAAAAAGGCAATTTACGAATAAATATAGATAAGACCAAGACAATGACAATAGGCAAAAAAGACGAAAGGACAGCAATACAATAGGTGACAGAGAAATGGAGCAAGTGGAATCCTTTAAATATCTAGGAAAGAAAATACAAGAGACAAGAAAGAACGACGCGGAAGTAAATGAAAGAATCGAGAGTGCATTAAGAGTATTCTATAGTTTGAGCAATGCTTTCATACGTAAAAAAGAAGTCTCCAAAAACACAGAAATGACGGTATACAATAGTATATTGTATGTTAAGAGCTGAAAGTGCATTCTTGCCGCTTGCGCATGAATATTGCTGGTTGAGACGAAGTCGAAACCAGCAATCATGCAAAAGCGGCAAGCGCACTTTTAGCTCGAAACATACATACTATTTTTTCGACGACTGAGCATATTATTAAAGGAAAATATCAAATTTCGTTTTATCGCAAAAATTAATTGACAATCAAGTTAACATTACTTGCGCAGTCTATATGACATGTGACGCGATTATTTCCACAAATGACGGGCGTTGTCAAGGAAACATTCGGACGTGGCTACCTATTTTGTTCACGCGGAAACCCAAAACGCTCGGCGAGCGGCAAAAAGATGAAAACGCACGCTCAGCGGCAAATGTCAACTTTCTGTTGTCAAATGACAGTGACAAAAATCTACTTTCGATGTCAGTCGTCGAAAAAACCATTTTCACACCTATATTAACATATGGCAGTGAGAGCTGGGTACTTACCAAGAGATTGAGCAGTTAAACTACAAGCAATAGAAATGAAATATCTTAGAGCTGTACTAGGTATTACAAAAAAAGACAGAATTAAAAACACGGATGTGAGAGAAGAACTGCAAGTAGAACCGTTAACAACAATTATTAAAAGAAATCAGCTTAGATTATTTGGGCACTTAGCAAGAATGAAAGGAAGTCAACAAAACAAACAAAAGTAATATGGGAAACAAAAACAATGCAGAAGCAACAAAGGGAGAAACCGACCAGAACGTGGGATAACGCAGTTGCAGAAAGCCTAAAGGAACAGAATTCGAACTGGAGAGAAGCAAAGGAGAAGGCGAAGAACAAGTAGAAATGGGCAAAATTTATATACAAAAACAGTTAATTGGAACGTAACTTAGTCTGAACAGTGTTTTAGTTGTGAAATGGAACTTAGTTGAAATGTAACTTTATTTAAGAAGTATACCATGACACCTAAAGGTAAACATGGTTAGTTGATAAATACATTTAAAAAATATATTTTTTATTCAAAATTTCGTCAAAACTGAATAAAAACATATATACGCCACGTGAGTTAAACATTTATTAACCCAAAGATATGATCTCATTGGCACTACGTGCTCGTGAGCTCAACATCTTTTTGGTATATAATATTTATGCATCATGTGAGGTAACAAAATTGTTCACACCTACAAAACTATGTGATAATAGTAATTAATGCTTATTTTTAACTTACAGATTAAAACAGTTTATGTAAACTGAAGAAGACAATAAGGTGTCGAAATATATTTCTACCTTACTATTTTAATAAATGTCAATGAAAATTAGCCGCCTAAAATTTTTCTACCATTATAATAATTTTTAATCGTATTTGTATAATAAAATCACGAAAACAAACGGAGCACATCATCAAATATTTAGCTATTAATTTAAAGTTTCTGTTTGATGACGCGCACCGTTTGATTCCGTGATTTACCTATAGTTACAATAAATATGATTGTAAATTTAAACCTAAAATGGAAAATATCTTTTATCTACTTTGCGTTCGTACTGAGACTATTGCGATACTCGTTTGAGTATCGTAATAGACAAAAAGCGATGCTACAATAAAAATACTAAAACTGTTTATTTTTTTGCTTAAAAAAGTGGCAAAGTAGATAAAATACTGTATGATACTTCGTTTATAAGGCATTTTGTAGCACTTACTCCTTTAGGGCACTCCTCGCTTCGCTCGTCGTACTCTAAATCCGTGCGTGCTACAAAATGCTTCTTATAAAACTCGTATCATAATATACTATTATCTACAACAATGTGTAAAATTGACTTTTAGTTGGCAGTTTAAAGTTTGTAAAACGACTGCTTAATAACATGCTTTCAATAGTACACGTCGTCAGCAGCAACGTGTTTACAAATTTTAACTACGCAAAATAACGACTGGTTGATAGTAATCTTAATTTACATTTAATTTTTTTTTATTTATTATGTTTTCTAGATTCTATCGTAGATAAAATATTGTAGGATACACATGCGTAAAGTATCTTTAGTTACTCGGGGAGCTTTTGAATTGAGAGATTAAAAATAGGAAAAACCATGGCACTATGTATTTTTTCATTTCTATAATACACGATAACAGAGTAAATACCGGGCTCTGTGGCGTATTAAGAATTCTGGTACTAATCCAAAGACCGCGAGTTCGATCGCCACATTCAGTGAGGTTTTTCAAAATTAAAAATGCAGAAAGAGAAACCGTGTAGTAATCGAACACTCTCTATCCTAATAAACAGTCATCAAGGAATAAAGTTCTCATTGTGTCAAAATATTTGGTGAATTTTTTTAAACAATTGCGTTGCTTTGCTCCATCTGTAAATACGGAACTGGCACCTTAATCACAAGTATATTAATATTGCGATTTATTATTGAAATGCAGTATCCGTTTGGCAGTTGCATACTTCATAATGACTATGATAAGGAAATAGGTTTATAACACGACTTTAATCATTTGACGTCTTGCCCAGCAATAATTATACAGGCCCTCCTAATAAATAAATTTTTAGAAACTGGAGAATGTCCTGTCCTAGAGTGTTTAAATCAGCAGTGATTAAACCATTTTTTAAAGGCGGTGATAAGGAAATAGCTGAGAATTATAGGCCCATCTCCCTAATTTCTAATGTAGCAAAATTTTTCGAAATAGTCATCATAGAACGGATAGTGAGCTTTATCAGTAAATATAACTTGCTATCATCTCAACAGTATATGTTTCAAAAAGGTGTATCCACACAAGACGCCAGAGCAGAACTAATTGAAATGTTCAAATTGCTCTTAATGAATATACCATGCCTCTGCATCTTCGTCGATCTAGCCAAACCATTTGACACAGTCAATAATGTGCAATTATTGTAAACGCTGGACGATATAGGTATAAGTGGCATAGCAAATAAGCTTTTCCAATCATACCTGGAAGATAGATTTGAAATTGTAAATATCGATGGTGTCACAAGTGAAGGATCTACAGTAGAATTTGAAGTCCCACAAGGTACAGTCCTGAGACCCATGCTTTTTACATTATATGTCAATGATTTACTACAACTAAAAACTGAAAATATAAACTGTCACCTAAGATGGAATGTACATATTAACAACTTACGTAAGCAACTAAGAAGTATGCTGTACAGGTTTAAAAAACTGAAACAATATTAATGCAAAAACATATGAGAACGATATACCATGCACTGGTGGACTCTGTGCTACGATATGGCATTTTAGCATGGAACGCTGCACCTAATACTCCTGTTAAACCACTGGAAGTCATACAAAAAAGATTTTTAAAAATAATGTCACAACAAGGAATATACATATCCATCTGAGTCACGCTCTACACAAACAAATAGTTTGGATATCAGACTTCTCTTTGCAAAAACTTTTATAATACACCAGTATAAAAATAAACATACACTAGAGAACGCTGACCATATATACCACACGAGAAACAAAACAAAAACCTATTTCAAAACTAACAGAACGAAAAAAATTGAGGACAAAGATTTCTGGGTCCTAAATTGATTAACGCATTACCAAGACAATTACTATGCACTATTTAAGTGTAAATTAAAAAATTAATTACTTAAAGGAAATCGCAGTGTTATATTAATAATTATAAACAATGTTACTTCTTGTTCACACATTTTTATGGAAGGTCTGGTTCTGATAGTGCAATATAATGTGCAATTGAATTATTGTAATATATGTACCAACTTTTGTAAACTGTGGATATTTTGTTTTTTTGTGTTGAATGACGCTTTCCATGTACTTACCGTACTGTATTAAAAATAAATTGAAATTGAAATGAATTAAATTGATTATTTCCTTCATATCCATAATAATTACGCATGGTTTCTGTCAGTTTAACAATGACAAAAATTCAAACGTCAAAATTTAACCGCGGTTAAATATGTGTCAAAATTTAATCGCTTGTGTATAATTTTAACATGATTATTAAAGGTGCCCACCAACTGAATTTTATCTATTTATTCAGAAAATAATCACTCCGAACATCCCGCGTGCATGTAAACTAGCCTGAATAAATTTTGACGATTTTCTGTCAGAATGTTTTGCTCTGAAGAAATATATCTAGTAAATTTTCCGCCCCAAAATCCCTCGTGCTACGCACTCCGGATTCTTGTTCGCGGCAAATTTACTTAACATATCTCTTAGCAAAACATTCTGACAGAAAACGTTCAAATTTAATCGGCTATTTTAATGCACCTGGAATATTAGATATTACTGTTGATTATTTTTTTCGTAGCGATCTCAACCAATCAGAAGGCTGGATTTAGTTAAGTTATGTTGTATAATTTCGACTATTCAATTCACCTGTCATCTGTCAAAAAGTGACCAATGAAAATCCAGAATTCTGACGTTTCTTGACCAATCAAAAAAATATCAGTGGATATATCTTCCTAGAAGGTATTCAAGTGACTATTTTTAACAAATGCGATTTTTATTAGAAAAAGTCAATATTAGTGTTCTGTTACTATAGAAATTGCGTAGTTTGTTGCTATGTTTACTGAAAACTAATTTGAAAAGGTAGTTTGGTTCATTAAATAGTCCCTCGAATACCATTCTTAGTCAAAGTTAAGTAGATTATTTTTGCGGTGGTATCACTACTTATGTCCATTGCGCTTAGGATTAGGACTCGTGCTACCGCACTCGTCCTAATCGTACCAAAGCGCAATGGACATTCGTGACACCACCACAAAAATAGTCGACATAACTTTGACTACTCATGGTATTATAATTGATTATACAAAATCGGCTAGGTTAACACGAACACATCGAGCTGCCAATAAAATATTTGTTCCTAATATTGAAATTTACTCAAAAAATAATCAAATCGAATACAATGCGTACTTCGAACAGGTTATACGTCTCAAACTTCCTGTACAATAACAAATCGTGTGAGTTTGACAGAATAATCCTCCCGCTGACTAGGTCGGACTATTTAACATATAACAAGATATGAGAACTTCAGTTATAAACAATTGAATTCCACACTATGTACATTAGACGTAATTATTTTGAATTGTGTCTTGCGTTTAAAATATTAAATAGCTGTATATCATGTCCAGAAATACTATCTTCATTTAATTTGCGCATTCCTTCTTTTAATGCACGTTTTAATTCTTTAATGCTGAAAGATTATCACCGGACAAATTATGGTAGCAACAGTCCGTTACAACGTATTGTAAAGATTGTTAATAATTTAGGAAATTTTTATATTGTTGGAATTTCTTTTTCTAGATTTAGTCATAGTGTAAAATCATTGTTGGAGATGTGACTTCTACAATACATGCACTTTCTTCGTGTCCTATATAGTATTATAAGCATTATTATTATTATTTTTGCATTTGGCAGCTCTATATTTTATATTTTATATATTTTCAATAACTGTAAATGGTATTATCCGTTAAATAAAGTATTATTATATAACCAGATAATATCGAAGTACTTATATATAATAAATATAATAAATAATTAGAACAAGCAATATTAACTTAAAAGTTAGTAAAGCCTCTGGACATGACAAGTCCAGAAATAATTAAGTATTTAGGACTGAAGGGGTTACACACATTTCTAATTCTGGTCAATTCTGCTTGGAAACATAAAAACATTCAAATAAGAAACAACGAAAGGAGATATGCGTTGAAACTTTATATATAAGTTTTGTTTACTATCTAGATGCGACAGTAAGCTTTTGAAGAAAATCACATAAGCGGAAGTATGGTGTTTACTCTTGTGATTTTTCAGTTTTTTTTCGATTTTTTCCAAAACGGCTCTAATGATGTTTTTCAAACGTTACATTTTTATTACATTTTTAATGTGTATTGCTGTGAGATAGATGGTTTTCCAGTTGAATACCTCGAAATGGGTTTCTTTTTTTATTAATTTAAATTTTAAATAGAACACCCCGTATATTATTACATTTTTGAATTCGGCTTGAAGTTTCAGAAAAACTTTGCCTTTTCAACTAACTCTATTTTTTACGGTTTCTGTAGAATTTCTAATTTTTGAAAAATGTTGACAAATGGTTAAAAATTAAAAATAAATGTTTTGGATAATTATATGATCACTGTAAAAGGAAGTTGTGTGCGTGTATCACACCAGATTTTTTTTATTGTATTGTGATTGTTAATCCTGCAACTATACAAAAGGAACGACAATTACATACGCACTTCTAGGGGTTACGTGAAGCAGAAAAGAGTGATGGAAAACTTTTTTGGGAAGAATATTATTTCTTTCTTACCTACAATATTGTTTTACAGGGTCTTTTTAGTTTAATCTATAGAATGAGGGGGGGGGGGGAGCACTATAGAATTGACTTAAGATTCAGAAAAAAGTTTGTTGTCCGTACAAAAAAAGGGAATTTTGCTAGTGGTTTATAATGAAAATGTGTTATTTTTGCCACAGTTTTTGTAACCAGCCTGGAAGAACTGATATTATACACTTACTGCTAATGTTGAGACGTCGTGACAAGTGCAGTCTTTATGATACTTGATTTATTTAGTTATTTTTAAGTATTTAATAGAAATTATTTTATTTCATAAATATGTGAAACCGCAAAAAAAAGAAACCAAACAAAAATAGATGGTGGTAGTTACTATAATAATTTCATTTCTCCGAAAATTAACTATATCTTAAATGCATTAACAAAACGTTAATCATAAGTAAAGACCGGAGTTGCAAAAAAAACTCACCAATAGACAGGCAAAGAGATACTGAAAATCAAATACAAATGCTCGAATTAGGTAATATAGTCATTCTACGTACCATAGGAGGCATTATAAGCATTAAACTAAATCAGGTATGGTGGACAAATTGGTAGCTGCAGAATTAATTACAAACCATGAGTCATGAATAGTTTGTTTTCCATAATGAATAAGCGCTTCTAGGTACCATCGGGAGTATTGAAAAGTGAACGACTACTGTGCACATTTTAAGAGATATTTTAATGTTGTGATAATGAGTTTTTAGACGACCACATATGAAAGTAACATTATCGCGACAGCAGCCTACTACAGAAAGTTGACAATTTCAAACACTAGCACGATATTATATCGTACTAGTCATATCGTAACGGCACAAAGTTATTCAAATCACGGCCTGCTTAATTGTGTGACAAACGTCACTTTGACGTTTGTCACACAATTCAGCAGACCGTGATTCAAATCATCCAGACGCTTTTGCCAATTGTACCAATAATAATATAACAATCAATTTTGCAAAACGAAATAAAAACAATTCTTAAAAATAGAATTTACTTTGAGTGGTCGTCTAAAAAATAGTGTTCATAACTCGCCCGAAAGTGCAAATATCTGTGCTCATGTTTTAGATCCACTCGGGCTTCGCTTCGCTACGCCCTCGTTTGTCTAATCAACACTCGCACGATATTTGCTACTTTCGACGCTTGTAATGAAAATAACTATTGTAATTATTTAGGTCAGATTGAATACGCACCAGGCAAAGGTACTAATAAATGAGTTTGATCGAAACATCTAACATTTTCTCAATTTTAGTGCTGAAGTGAGAAACAGTTAATCAAATAAACAAACCCACCAGATTGCAAAGTCATCTACAAGAATGCAATTTCAAAACTGTTTACGGCGGCTGGTATATGCAGTCGGCGTTTTGGTCTTGACAGCGATTACCTCGCAAGTCGTTTTGCCGACCAAACCGACGACTCCAAACGTGGTCGGCGTTTTGGGCGAAGCTTGTACTAGCGTTCTAGGCCACTTTGCCGAATGGCCAAAGTGCTGAATAGATCTGCAGTCGGCATCTTCGGATAAATATAAATTTCGATTCACGTTCGGCTCCGACACTGGGCTCACGAACTATGTGACGATGGTCAGCGCTGTGCGACGTTTTGGACACGGTCTGCAGAATGGCAGTTGGCGTTTTGGACGAATTATCGGTTCGGCGTTTTGGGCAGCCCCCCTGTTAATGTAGAGAACTGTAGTTGAGAATCTGCTCTTTCCCCCTGTGATATTTATTTTTTACCTAAATGTCTCAGGTCATTTTGTGATCCAAATTAAAGTCGTGACTTGGAACAACAACTGGCTGATAGCGATTATGATGAATTTTAACTAATGATAATTATTATAACAACAGTTTCCGTAGTAAACATGATAATAATAAAGAAAATTATAACAGTAGGTATTTGTAATTTTTTAACAAATAAATTATAAAACTTTTTTTTAATAAAATACAGATTTTGCCGTATGATAACAATCGTTTTCTCTACCTTTCTTCTTTTCCAGATGCAGATAAATTTTGTTACAGCTAGAATACAAATGTATTAAACTACGCCATTTTATTTTTTAGCGTTTTGAAAAGGGGGCAAATATAATGGGTTAATATAATGATTTATTACATTATATTTTGCTAATATTTTTATTTCCATGTGTAAATGTTGATTCACAAATTAAATGTACAGGAGTATAGATTGTAAATTATAGATTATAATATTGAAAACACAAAATGTGCCTATCATGGCGAGAATAAAGCTATGATACTAACTATTAGGGATGGGCGCGTGACGTGAAAACAGTAGTGTCACGTCGTTTCACGGCGTGTCACGTCGTGAACGTGACTAATATTTGAAAATCGTGACGTGAACGTGAGTGCAGTGAATGCAAATTTGCAAGGCGTGATTCACGTTTCACGTTAATTTCACGTTAAATATTTAGTAACAAATAAAAAACTGCAGGATGTCCCGGGTGCTGATTACATATTATTGTTAAATCAAAATATTAATGTGTAGATGTGTAGATGAACTTATTATTCTAATAAAAGTAATGTTTTGTTTTTTATACTCGGATTAACGCTGAAAATGTTGATTACGTTTTATTTTTAAACCAATTTATTGTGTAGATGAACTTATTATTCTAATAAAAGTAATGTTTTGTTTTGTATACTCGGCTTAACGCTGAAAATGTTAATTACGTTTTATTATTAAACCAAAAATGTATTGTGTAGATGTGTAGATGAACCTATTTTTAGAAAAGTAATGTTTTGTTTTGTATACTCGACTTAACACTGAAAATGTTGATTACGTTTTATTTTTAAACCAATTTATTGTGTAGGCGTGTAGATGAACTTATTATTCTAATAAAAGTAATGTTTTGTTTTGTATACTCGCCTTAACGCTGAAAATGTTGATCCTTGTACGTAAAAGTACTTTTAAACCTACGAATTCTAAGTGTTGCCTAGTAACATATACCTTTGCATTCATATCAATAAGGGAAACGTCAATTTCACTGACAGCTTTTGGTATTAAAAGTAATGTCTTTGAAGACACCTGCAAGAAATGTATTTGCGAGAAATCAGTGTTTATCCTTTGTCGTCAGTTATTGTAGTCAATTTTCATTTGTTTTCTTTTTGTGTCAACTCACGACCTGCTGAATTGTTTGACAAACTTCACTGTACACGGCCTGGGCATATGTGAAGTTTCGCAATTCTCCGCAGAGCGCTGTATACCCACGAGCGGGAATTTCAAACATCAGTTACTACGTTGACTACAATGCAAATATTTGATTAAATTTTACGGTGTTTCTTACCATTTTACAACAATAATATAACCCTCCCTTATATTTTTTAGTTTGAGTTTCTATTGTGTTTTTTGATCAGTTTCCTGCTAGTTTTTTCGCGTATTTTCTCATTTACATTATTTACTTTCAGAGTATAATTTGTTGATTAATTTATTAGTTATTATTGCTCATGATTTCGTTTGGTATTGTTAAAATAGAAAGCGGTTCTACAACGTTCAAATACGCCAGTTGGGGAAGATCATGAATTTACCTCCAACTAAGTATTACGAAGGAAATGGGCTGAAAGCTAAATTTAAATTATCGTACTGGTGCTTCAAACAACGTATCTTTTTAGCGATTTCTATTTTTTATTTTTGTTTAAATAGGTATCCATAAACAACGGGAAAGAATTGTTAGTTGTAGCTTTTAAGAAAGGTGTTTCCGAGTAACTTCTTCTGGGGAAGACTATAAAATCACTTGCACTTCCTTTAGTACCTACATTTTTAATTACTACATTTACAGATAGATATCTAATAAAATAAATAACTTTTAAATGTTTAATTTTAATTTTTTTACAATAAATTACACATAAACTTACAACCTTGCAATAACACACAGAATAAAATACTTCATTACTATTACCACCTGGAACATCTTCCAAATTTGTACGAAATACGATTATCTGCATATCATGTGCTATTTTAGGGCAAATGTGTGAGCTATCAAAAAAATACCTGCCTGAAAATATGAATCCGTCTTCAACTACGAATTCTTGGAGTTCCACACCTCTCAAGAAAAAACTTAAAACTATAGATCTCTAAGGTACTTACACGACACTAAATAGATTACACCATTCATATTTATATTACATTCAAAACAATAGGTCCTTATCCTACTGAGACTGCATTTAAAAAATAGTTTCTAAACACTATTTAGTCTTGACAGCCGTTGTCATTTAAATGTCATCGTGGGTATGTGGCGCCAAACGGCCAAAATTAGCGTTTTCTCAAAAATGAAAACAACAATGGATTTCACAAAAATGCCCAGGCCGTATAAAGTGACATTTGTCACACAATTCAGCAGGCCGTGTGTCAACTATTCTGATTGCAACATATCATGTAAATTATGTCAGGTGCAAAACATAGTTTTAGTGTTGTTTAGGGTTTTTTTTCATTAGTTTTAAATTTAAACGTTCTGTTCTATCTGATTTAAATTTTAGAATAAAAGCTGCGTGTCACGTCGTGAGTGGCGTGTCACGCCGTGAACGTGAGTAAACGTGAGCGTGAACGTGCGTGAACGTGAGTGTTTAAAGCAAGCGTGAAACGTGCGTGACGTGAGTGAAAAATCACTCACGCGCCCATCTCTACTAACTATTATTATTGGTGGAGAGATTGTATCGACTTTTAGATGAGCCACTTATTCGATAGTTGCAAAATTTACAGCAACTTAGGTAATTGTCTAAACATCTGCATCTATTAATTAAACATTTTTCAAACGTACAGCTTGGGAGCAATTCTTAGCGTTCTCGCTAGAAAGATTTAAACAATTTTGAATAATATTAATGCCGTAGTTTGATACACTTGTATTCCAGCTGAAAAAAATATTAGCAAATATTTGCTGTAATGATTATTTAAGTAAAAGCATAAAAAATTGGCCAAAATAAAGTCGAAAAATAATTTTTTTACGATTATTAAAAAAGGTTAACTCTTTAGAAATTCATATCTCGGTCAATTTTTATCATACAGAATTAAAAAAAAACTCAAATGTACAGAATTTTCCTAGCTCTTTTTTATTAGAAATTCTTTTGTATATCTATTAATGATTTTGCGTTATTTGCAAAAACCAACCACAAATTTTACAATAATTTGTTTATAATAATTGATTCAGGCATTTTTCGAAACCTACGGTAATCGATTCCGCATGTGAAAAACATTGGAAATGACCTTAATATTGTTATTTTTCCGAAATCTCATAGAGCAGTACGCGAAAAACCCCTAATTTTTCAATAATTTGTTAATAACAATTTATGGGGCCATTTTTGGAACTTGAGACCATTGGCAATCGCTTTTTCGGGTCAAAAAACATAAAGATATATAGTCAAATTACGTGCACACAGACAGTGGGAGGACCTTGAGCGACTTGACTACTACCAAAATTTTTTTTCAAAGCTAAATATCTCGAAAACGAAGTGTTTTTCGAAGAAACTTGTAGAAACCCTTTTTGCAGATAATTTTACGCTCTACAATTTCGGTTCGACATACTATATAGAAATTTTCACTATTTTCCAAGATATTCGCTTAATTCCAATTTTCCGATTTTTTCCGTGCATTTTCCACATTTTCCATAGTCGCTCGAGTGAAGAACATTTTTTCCCCTTAAATTACAACCAAAAAACTACTGATGTGCAATATTTTATGAACTTGGATTTTAATGACATCTTTTGTCGATATTTTGTCTCCGGCGCTTGGACTAGTAGTTGCCAGTAGCAACGCGTTGAATATTTCTTCTCATATTACATTTGTGACAAATGTATATTCACAGGTGTGTTGCCTTTACAATTATTACTATCAGAAATTTGCCGCCGTGCGTGTTAGCAATTAGTCTAGCAAATTTTTGATTAAAAAATATCCGAAGCCTCACCTTTATCTAATCTTTTACGCTGGCCATGTTCTCTTTTTCGGAAATCGGCATTCTTCTAATTTTTGCTTTGGAACTACTCGAAGCTTTCCTATGGGAGTTCCTCTGTGTGTTTTGCCATGTACGAATTTCCCACGTCGAAACCGCCGCCACAGGCGTAGCGTTGGTCTTGTTGTTGGGTCTCCGAATCCGCCAAGTATTTCGAGATATGGTGGTTTCCTTTCTGAAACAAAATATTTTTTGCCCAGCATAAACCGGATGCTTTTTTCATTTTTGCAATTCTACTTATCCTTTGTTCTACGTATACTTATTTGCTATTTGCCGACGTTTAGCTTGTTTTGCTTTTCTTCATATTGTGGATTCATTGTTCCTGCCCCAGCAGTCACCGTCGAAGGAAGCGTTCGTAGGCGTTCAAAATATCAGCACGCGCCGATAAGCCAAGAAAAGACCATCCGTAACCGGCTCCAGACTTTACCCAGCTCGGAGCACGGTCGTCAAGGTTAGATCTTTCTAATATGGGATGTCTAGCAACGCGCCTTATGTGCTTCCAAAGGATATTCATGTGTTTTTCGAATTGCTGGAGTTATGAAACCATATCTTCGATTGCGTATTAAATATTCAATCGTAACAAGTAAACCAGCTAACGATATCACATTCATTTACATTCTGCGATTGAAAGGAAGGCTGCTAGAAACAATCAATAATATTATTAATTACTTGCCTGGAAGCGTTGAGTTCGACAAGGCCTATTCGACGACAGTACTCCCGAGTTATTATTACATCTGGCTCACTTTTTTTGCGTTATAACAGCAGGCTTGATTTTACTATTTGCAGTAGGTTTAAAAATTGTCTAGGTAACCTACATCCAAAAATATTAATGCAGTCGTATGTCACATATAAAGCGATCAATACGTAATACAGTTTCAATTAGGGTATATGGTTTTTACGTCTCTAAAGCAGTTTAATTTCCTGAATAGATCATTTTACTAAATCTGTTAATGCGGTTGGAAGTCGTCACAAGCATGTGAAGATACGTTCGAATACATTAAAAGGAAAATTACTATATTAATTTCACTAACACAATAGCACTGAACGTTGCCCTTTGACCTATGCCTTAACATTAATTTTACCGAAACTGAAGCAGGCATCACTACATTAAAATTAAGCATTAAAATCGGCTTAAATTTTAATTAATGAAGCTAGCAGGGCATGGGGCGCTTTAGATTGGGATAATAATAATTAACACAAGCTTAATTGAAAAAAGGTGAACATTAAAACTTATAATCAAAAATTACTAGGTGTATTTGAACTAGATTGAGCTAGATATTTATTTTCAATTTGTAGGTTAATAGATTCAGTTCAGCGAAATATAACTAAAAAGCGGTCTCCTTGTAATAAATTATTACCAACGACGGCATGTGCTTTTTGCATGTCCCAGGTCGCCGTAGCTGATCGTTGCAGACTTATTTCAACATTCCAGATATTTATTACTCTGTACCGCGTTATATATGGTTGTTATACATTTTACGGGTACATCCACCTTCGCCAGATTTAGTATTAGGCATGATACAAACCACGCTCGCATGGGAAATGAATTTATTAAATAAGAGGAAACAGGATTTATTTACCTACATGTGACATTTAATTATTGGATATGTTAGGCCTTCAGAGAGTTTATTCCTTCCCTGCGACCACCTTTTTTTAAATGAAAAAATACCTCATAGTAAAAATACTACACTAGCTGCAAGCCATTTCTTGTTCCTATCCATATTTCAACTATTTTAACTCAATCTAAGAGTGAATATTTTTTTAAGATCATAAATTCAACAAAACAATAATAAGATGAATTCTTTGTTAATCCAATTTTGAAGGCGCCACCGGGTAACCTAACCTTTATTTTTAATTACCGCCGCAATTTTTGTCATGGTGTTAATTCATCTCAAATTCCCTGTCTACTTTAATTCTGCTAAAGATCTTGCAGGGCGTGAACGCCACTGCTTTGTAATTTTATTCCAGAATGTCTCAATAACCGACTACTAAGGAACACTACAACAAATTTTAAGAGTGGAATATTGTTATTTGCCAAGATATCGGGACGCTTTGTTGAAAAATGAAATTTTCTCCAGCTTCTTATATTGTTGGGATTAAAGATTTTTCTAAGATCTTCAAATATTTTCTGTATTGACAATTCCATCAATAAAGTGCTGTTCTTTAACTATCAACTACAGAAACTTCAAACAGATACTCATCGCTTTAATGTATACAATTTCTTTGTTCGGAATTCTTTATATCCTTTAGCACAGTTGACTTTGCTTTTTACTTCCCTCGTCTAAAAGAGGAAGGAAGTATTGCCATTGCGAAAAAATCACCTTTCGAGTTTTCACCAGTTCTTTACGTTTCAGGGTCCTTAGATGACGAAAAACAGGTTTTTTCAATTCCGTCGATCTGTCTGTCTGTCTGTCTGTTGGCGGTATAACTCAAAAACTATTTGTCGGGGGAAGACGATATTTTTCACACACTTTATATATCTACCTGGCATGAAACCGAGAAAATTTTAGACAAATATATACAGGGTGAGCACCTCAAAAAAATATGATTTTTTATTTAACTTAGCAATAAATACAAGTAATAACTTGTATATAACACAGGATTTATTCCTGTCAAAAATGGGCCCCAATAAATACAGAATAAATGTTGTACGATAAAAAAGGAGCAACAAATTAGTGAGTTACTTAATATAGCTGCAACGCAGGAATTCGAAGGGTCGGTACTCCGTAGCTCAGGTTGAGATAGCCCGTTCCCTTGCAATGTCCCACAAAACTGTGGGACTGCATACGCGTTCCCGCCTGCAGTTCGAATTCGACCACCAGTAACTTTTTTTTTATTTGAAAATTTATTTAATTTATTATAAAGGTGAAGATATTTTCACCCCTAACTTAATTTAATTTTTAAATTATTTAGTGTCACAATGTCGACGAGGGAAGTTTTGGGTAAAGCCTTTTACAGATGTTTTTGGTGTTATTGACAGTAATGATTTTTTCTTATTCTAAAAATTATGTTGATTTTTGAAAATATTCACTTAAACGACGACTGATGATACATTATACGTTTAGAATCCTAGCTTCACAGCTTTGAAACACATATTACAATTGCTTCACTCTGCTGCAGGCAATTGCCCGTAATTTGTACGCCTATTTTCACGAATTATTCCTTATGTCCTGTTTTTAACATCTATTTGTAACTTTCTTCAAGTACCCAGTCTTTAAAACAATGGTGTCACTGGTTTTGTACAATCTCACAATATTTCTAACAGTGTATTATGATAAACGTTCTAATTTTCCAATATCTTTAAATTAATCTTCAACTTTTTGATAGGTGAATTATGATAGATCGAAGATTCTCGTCTATCGTCTTTCCTATACTCATTATTACTCAATGCTAATCAATAAACAAATAAAGTAATGACAATTTCCAGTAATTAATTCCATGTAATTTTGTACGAACTGTAACAGTATCACACCTAATTCTAGAATGTCTCCGCTTCGATCGCGAAAGATCAACAAATGAAATCCTCACCGACTTAGCAGTCACCCTCAAGAACGATAAGAAACAAGAAGACTTAGCAATAAGTTATCTTATACAAACAGATCTACATAGACAAATTTGACATATTGTACCAACATGGAATTAGTGGCCTTGCAGTCGATACTTCTTAAACCAAATTATAATACAAAATAAAAAATTAAAAATGAGCATTTCAGAAAATACTTGCTACTTTTTTACTGTTTTATGTAAGTATAAACGACATAAGCTGGAATTTTAACTGGTGGACTAGCTAAAATGGCTGAAGACTCCAATAACATTAAAGAAATAATAAAGGAGCAATATAGTGTTTGGTCAATTCAAATATACAAAAACAGTGGTAGCAGTAACAGCAATGATTCGTATCAAAATTAAAAACCACTATCACGGTTTTAATAGCGTTCAACACGTCTGCCTCTTTCTTGCAGTACGTGATAAAAAGTAGGATTATCTGCAGTAGTCAATAGCGATGTTTAGAGAAACAGATGTACCCCTTTAACCACTTTGAGGCATGAATTTCGAAAAACCAAGATTTTACTATCTGACATGCAGCCTTTCATGCGCTGGGTAAAGAAGCTGATCTCTGACCTGGGAAATAGAACTCAAGTCTGTCGATAGGCAGTCGAGAAATGTGTAAGTATAAAACATAGTATGTAATATCAAAATAAAATTTAACTGCCTTCGGCTGGTTGCCTTAAATGCTAAAAAAACTTTTGCTTGGTACTATCTTACTAAAAACTTAGAATTAAATATAAAATTGTAAAATAGAGCTAACGCCCTAACGCAGCCATGGTCATCTAGTTTTCCTGGGGTAACTCCACCGAGATGCATGATTTAACAGCTGGCTAAAACTCAGTTTTCGAGTAGTTATTAGTAGCTTCAGCGTACTTATGCGAACGTTTTGTCCGTCCGTCTGTCTGTGTGTCCGTGTGTCTGTCTGGATCGCCTGTAACTTTCGAACGGCTACAGATATCGAAATTTTGAAAGGGGGCAAAGTTGTTGCTAAGGTCCCGAGCACCTTCATGCGCTATTTGGTTTTGGCGAAAGGTCAACCGTTGGCGACCTATGTCAAAGGTCACTTTATTTTTCAATGGCAACATGGGTCATATGGGGTATCAATCGAAAGCTATGGTCAAGGGCTACATCTTTGCATATTGTCGCCATGCTCTGCGACGCCTCTGTGACCTTAAAACACGGTCACAAAGTCGATATACTTAATGTTTTCGCAGTGCTGAAGCTACTCTTTAGACCTGTACTTGAGCAGTTTATTTCCAACGCTGATGGTAAGGTCATGACGCTAGTGGTGCTTTGTCGCGTCATTGTGTGACCAGTACTAGAACTGTTATGGTAAACATATTTCCATATTCTTAGTTTTAAACAAGCTAGGTCGTTAAAACCTTGAATATCACAATAAATGCACAGTTTTTTAGTGTTTATGAAAATTAAAACAAAATTATTGCTATTGGCGCAAAGTTGAATAGAAATATTTCGTAATATTTCATTTAAGGATTAAAACAAAAACAGTTTGCATCATTCTGCCTCTTGGTAATGAAGATATATGTAGTTTTCAAAAGCCTGCAAATGCAAAGTTTTGGAAGCAAAAGGGGCAGGATGTGGAGTTTTGGGAAAATATCTCTCTTGTTGGTATCTAACAACTAACCAAAATTAATTCTTCTCCTAATTTTTTCTGACATTCCTTTGGTTACGCCCTTGTTACACGTAAAACCATCAAGCCGGCATTGGAGATCTTAGGACTTGTTTACCACACTAAATGGAAGGTTTCCTTTAATATACAGATATACCAAGCTGTTGTAACGCCGCGTTTCAATTTTATTTCAAAAGCGTGTTGTTGCATTTAACACCGATTTGCGGACCACTTTCTAGCTATATTTTGTAGCAAGAGAATACAAGCTAATCGCAGCAGGCGTATTTGCGGAGCGATAAACACCTGCACATTTTCGCTTCTAAACTTGTCAATTTTCGATCTGCGTTGGCTGTGAAAACAGTGCAATAGCTGGCATAGTATTGAGTTTTCGAGAGGCGTTCCTTGTTTTCCAAGCAAGCAAAGCCGCTTCCAGCGTTAGTAAGAGCGATTCTCTTAATTTTTTTTTTAGTATTAATATTGGTTATTTAGGCTGGATTGCTCTGCGCTTCAGCTCATCGAAATTGCTGCGAAGCGTCTTCTAAATTAGGCCATAAACATAATCGGTAAGAATGCTTTTGCGTGCATAATTTCGTTTTCTAATTTTCCAATATTTAGGCCGTTCAGTATGGGCTAGTTTAGGCTAGAAACCGCTAGTATTGGCTCACCAATCAAGCAGCTATTTGGACTGTCACAAAGGCTTAAATTCAACGTCCTGGAGCTAACGTTTTGGCTCTTCCGTGAGCTAACCAGTTTTCCGAATTCGCGCCTGTACGTAGCCAGGAATTTCCTTCCTTTTGATGCTAGCTCTTTTTTCGAGCGTCGACCTTGGGATTCTGAGAATCATGCAGTGAGTTGGCTTTGAGTCTTCATAGAAAAATGCAACGAATAGGACTCCCCTGCTGATCGCTAAACTTCATCATTAATTAAACTGTAAGTACAAGCCATTATCAGCTCTGTGTCAGTTCTTACTAAGATCTTAGCAACTCAAACTGAGCGTGTCAAATCAATTTTTGGCTCAATTGTTATTACCGGAAAAGTACGAGTATTTAAATAATTCGAAAATACCTAAATTTACACTTTTGACCTCTATATTGCTTCGCTATTACCTTAGAAGGTTTGTCACTAACTAAATTAGGTGGCTGGGTTGTGCGTCAGGTTTTGCATCCTCACTCCCCAAGGACAGATTTTTAGAATCGCAGTCAAGTCCCTTAAGCACCAGTAATTATAGTATTCGCAACAGTAATTACATAAGTGGTGATATTTTTTGATAGTTTTAACTAGATTCACGAAGTCCACGAGTAGGATTTCTTAATAGCAACAAATATGAGTGCTAATTTAGTTAATATTATTTTAAAAAAGTATTACCAGGAATGTGCCTGATTATTTTTTAAACAGTTCAAGTTGTAGATAGGGTTTGATGGAGCTTCTAGATGAGTGTCCTGTTATTTTTAACAACTGCTGCTCACCCACTTCACTTTTAGCTAGTTGTGTTACAGCAAAAGAACGATTTGAATGGTTTGTGAAAAAATAGTCGCTGTAATCAGCTACTAGCAAATAGTCAGTGTAATTTTGATGCTATTGGTCGATTTGAATTTTTCTCTCATTACTATTGGCTGATAGGACTGTTTAAAAAATAATCTATAAAATTATTCCAGCAGGATAAATAATTGAAGGTTCTATTACAAACACATTATTTGAGTAGTGTAAACATATATGGTGATTATAATATGGCAGGGAAGATACATATTGCTTATTAGTCATCCCGGTTCTGCTAGTAGGGAGTTTTGTGCTTGATTTCAAAGTAATTAATACAACACCATGCGTCGCGGCGAAACTTGACGATTACTTACGCACTTCAATAAATGAATACATAAATTATGCATGGCACAGCATTAAATTGCCGTTTTGTCTCGTAGTACAACAATGTTTCTAATTAAATGTAGATTAAGAACAACAGCAAACTCAGAGCTTAACACTAATTTTAACTCGAAAGGACAAGTTTCTCAACCGCTATGCAAAACTGTCACAAACCATATACTGCCATAAACAAACCCTCTGCAGGTATAGGATAGAACCATGAATTTACATAAAAGTGGAACATAAAAGCTCTCACTGTTAATTTTTCAGGAGATTTATTATAGAAAGCAATATTGCATGCATGTTGCTAACTGCATATGCAAAATTCTTCGTTTTGCTTATTTAGGAAAACCAATAACTATAAAAATTATTGAGTAAAAATTGCATTCACATAATTATAGGTACAAGAATTGAAAGTTGTAACATTTAAATTAAAATGTCAAACAACATTCCTTGTTAAACATACCACTAATGTAAATGTTGCTTTTACACTTACGTCTGAGAGAAAATATTCGTTGTTCAATACGCTCAGACTATACTGTAGATGTAATAAACACATTTTTTATCTTTGAAAAACATCTTATTTTTACAGTGGATAACCCAAATACAGTGTGAATAATGTAAGACTATACATTGACAACTGTATTTTAGCATTAATCAATGTACCCATGCTAGTAACAATTGAACCCTATGCTGGAACAACGTTGTAACCGCCAATTTGTGTAAATGCGGTGTTTCCGTGGAACAACATAGGAAATTTTTCTGGTGGTTTTCTGATGTCATTTCGATTAGTCCAGTTTGCTATTTTGTGGAACAACGTTGTATGCGCCGCCACGCCTTTTAGTTTCGCGCGCGTTTGCCTAGTTTACATGTGTTTGTTGCGTAGTTTGTTGTTATAAGGAGAAAAATGGATGTTACTTTGACAAACTCTGTTATGACACAGCTAAATAGAGGCAAAAGACGAAAGATGCATATTGACAATTGGAAGCAGAATGTTAGAAAACGTTGCAAAGACAGTGGAGACACTTACGTTTCGTCTAGGAATGTCCATAAAGAAGCTTTAAAACGCCCAGATGAAGTAAGTTGATTTAAAACATGTACTGTATAACATTTCGTAACACAGTTATAATTTTTAGAGACGTGTCTGCAAGTGTTATCAGTCGCCTAATGGTTGCACTGCCGAATTATTGGTGGGTAAACACCAAACGTTATTCCAGAAGTTCAGAGAGCTAAGTTACGATGGTCAATCGCAATACCTATCACAAGCCATTTCCATAGAAGATCCGAAGAGAAGGAGGGTTGAAGAGGTAATATCCCGCCGCCAAACTACTGTAAAATACACCATAAATAATATACAGGCATGCAAATCGACACTCTGCACTCGACACCCAGAGGCGAGTTCAGTACCTTGTGGATAAAATAAAATCTGGTGCAGATGTAACTGACAAACGTGGAAAGCATATGAACCGCCCAAAAAAACTGAAGCTAACAGATAAAGAGAAAATATGCGAACATATTAAGTCATTTCCACAGCAGGAAAATCATTACAGCAGAAATGCGACTATGAACCCGAAAGAAGGGAAATGGAAAATGAAAGTAAGATCCATCACATGCGAGCAGAAGCAGGATACCAAACATTAAGACAAGATACCGCAATGGCTAGAAGAAATCCCAATTATGTGGTTCTATGCACAGATTTGCAGCAATTACTGTTTTGTCCAAACTTAACTCATTCTTCCATTTTCTATCAGAAGCAATTTTCAACATATAAGTATTGTGTTCATAACATGGGAAACAGTATAGCTACAATGATGTTATGGCATGAAGTAATGGCACATCGAGGCTCTACTGAGATCGCATCGGCATTACTACTTTACATCACCCAACATTTCAACCGTCTTGGTCAAGGTCAGGAAAGAAAGCCGACCAAATCGGACAGATGTGTGGGACAAAATAACAACTGGAAAATTATAACATTGCTGCGACTGTTACTGAGAGAAAAATACTTTACCCAAGTGGAGCAGAAGTTTTTAGTTAGTGGACACAGCTTTTTACCCTGTGACAGAGACTTTGCTCTGATAGAACGGATCAAAAAGCTTTCCTCTGATTATGTGCCATTTCAGTGGACATATGTAATAGCAAAATCAAAAGTTAACAATCCCTTCACAGTTATTTACATGCATCAAACATTTTTTAAAGATTTTACTGATGTAGAAAATTCAATATGGAAGGATCCTAAATGCAAAATAACACAGGGAGTGTGGATACAAATAACATCGGATGACCCGAACAGTATCCGGATAAAAAAATCCTACAACACAGTACAACCTTGGTTTTCTTATTCGCTAAAATCACCCAAGAAGACGACGATTGAAGTAACCCTGGACGACCTAAGGGAAGCGTATGAAGGACCCCTTCCAATCAAAAAAGAAAAACTTGCTAACTTGTTACATATGTGTGATTATATTCCACTAAAATATATTTATTTCTATCAAAATATTAGGACCGATGCCTAAAATATGTACTGCATTATATTTTCTGTTCATTTGATTAATAAAAAAATACGTTTTTCATTTTCACTTGTAGTTCGTTTTTAATCTTAAAACAACATTGTAACCGCCTTGGTTCCATAAAATAACGTTGTAACCGACGTGGATATACAACGTTGTTTGATAGAAATGAGAAAATAAGCTTGTAAATCACAATTCTGTATGTGGACCAGCATGCAATGCCTATTTTATGGTTAAGTTCTTTTTTGTTAGTTATATTAGGCATATATTCCCTTTATTTGATAAAGCAATCGATCATTTTTTGTTTTTTGATTTCCCAACAAAACAATATTTAGCGTTTACAACGTTGTTCCTGTATAGGGTTCAATTGTCGGTTTTGAAATTATAATGAAATAATCCAGTTTCAATTAGTTTCTATAGTCACTGTGATGTTATTTTGTTTACAAACAACATGGTAACATTAAGTAAATTCTCTATATCTAATTTTGCATAATTCAGCCATGTACAGTCTTACATTATTCTCACTGTGTACAATAATTGAAACAAAGATGTTCCAGCCATTCTGGGCACAAGCTTTGTGCAGCTACGCATTCACTGTTAAATATGAAGCATTTTTAATGCGTATTTCAAATATATGGTACGTTTTGTTATTAATGAGAGTTTATTATTAGTATGCAAAACAATAATTTTGTAATTTAAGGCTCACTCTACGTTATACTACAGACTTCTTCTTCTTCTTGGGGTTCCGTCTCCTAACGGAGGTTGGATATCATAACGGATATCTTGATTTTGGACACCGCTGCTCTGAATAGGTCTATCGAGGAACAATTGTACCACTCTCTTAAGTTCCTAAGCCATGATGTCCGTCGTCTTCCTGGATTTCTTCTTCCCGATATTTTGCCCTGTATAATCAGTTGAAGCAGTCCATACCGTTCTCCTCGCATAACATGTCCGAGATATTGCAGTTTTCTGGTCTTTATGGTTCTAATTAGTTCTCTCTCTTTACCCATCTGGCGTAAGACTTCTTCGTTTGTTTTTCTCTCTGTCCATGATATTCGCAACATGCGGCGGTACACCCAAAGTTCGAAAGCTTGGATTTTATCGGTATCTCGTTTTTTGAGCGTCCATGCCCCCATTGCGTACAAGAGGATTGTGAACACGTAACATCTCGCAAGTCGGGTTCGGATTTCCAAATTTAGATCTTTGTTGGTAAGTAGGTTCTTCATTTTCATAAAAGCAGCCCTGGCCATTTCTATTCGTGATCTTATTTCTTGCGTTTGATCATTATTTTCGTTTATTATTGTACCCAGGTATTTATAAGAACTGACTCTTTCAATTTGGATGCTGTTTATTGTTAGATGTGCTGGATATGCTAGAATTGGTTTTTTAGAGATTACCATGAATTTTGTTTTCTTTGTATTGATTTTCAGGCCATATTCTACTACAGACCATAATCATTTATTTTCATCAAAAAATCACAGAAAATGAATCACACTTTATATTACTAAAAGTGATTACAAAGCTTTTTACATATGTTTCTTCTTCTTTAAGTTGTTATAACATGAGTGGGTCAGTGCGTGCACACGGGCTATAATCTAAACGGCTTGGCCAATTTTGCTCAAACTTTATATTTGTAAGTTGCATGATTACTTAATCTGGTAGTAAGATCTACCAGAATTTGAACGTTGTGGCAGTTTGTTACATGTTTACTTAAAAGCACATCCTGTGGAAGCCTTGGTTTTAACCGAAGGTTAACGGATCGCTGTCCAAGCATGTAGTGGTTGGTGGCCGGGCAATTCCTTAAGTTGCCGAAGAACTTCTTGGCGGTGGTTTTTATAAAATCCTCGATGGACGTCATGTTCAGCTCACGATGAATCTGCTCGTTACGAATAAACCACGGTGCATTTGTTGCCAGTCTAAGGACTTTGTTTTGCAAAACTTGCAATTTATGTAAGTGAGTTTTCGAAGTGGTGCCCCACACTGTGCATCCATACATGAGGGCTGAGCGCAAGACTGACGTGTAGATTAGTTTAGCACATTCTATTTTTAATGGTGAATTTCTATTCAGAATTGGGTAGAGGAGTCGCATTTTGTTGTGGAAGTCATTTATCTTGTTGTTTATATGAATTCCCCAGGTCAGTCTCTGATCCAAATATACTCCTAGATAATTCACGGCACTGTCCTTAGCGTTCCATGGTATTGGGTTTCCACCAATTGAGATGGGGTGTGGATTATTATACCTTTTAAGTGTAAAAACTTTGGTCATGCTTTTCGTTGGGTTTAAAGCGATGTTCCAACGATTGAACCATGTGTGTATCTCATCTGTGGCACTTTGAAGAATTGAAATAGCCGTATTTAGATCATGACTTTGAGATATGATTGCCGTGTCGTCGGCGAACATAGCCAGCGAACAGTTTGGAGGTTCGGGAATGTCGTGCATGAATATATTAAATAGCAGAGGCCCAAGTACAGATCCTTGGGGAACCCCTGCTTTTATTTTCTTGGATTGTGACAGGGTTGCATTGACCTTGCTTGCAAATGATCTTTCAGACAGGAAGGAGGAAATTATATTAATGATATAGTTAGGAATTTCTAACTGAATCATTTTATGCAGAAGACCTTTGTGCCAGACCTTGTCAAAGGCCTGGGCAACGTCCAAGAAAATTGCTGTGGTATATTGCTTCTCTTCAAAACCTTTAGTTATAATTTCGCTGATTCTAAGAAGCTGGTGTGTTGCTGAGTATTTGGCTCGGAAGCCAAATTGAAATGCTGGAAGCATCAAATGTTGAGATAAATAACTGTTGAGGCGTGCATAAATTATTTTCTCGAGAAGTTTTGATAAACTACAAAGAAGACTTATGGGGCGATAAGATGTTGGAAGTTGTTTTGGTTTTCCAGGTTTGTCGAAGAACATAATATTGGCATGTTTCCATGCCTTGGGGAAATACCCTATAGAAAGACAAGCATTGGAGAGGGAAGCAAAATAAGATAGGCATTTTGGTGTAAGATTTTTGAGAATCGCGTTCGTAATCATGTCTGGACCAGGGGCTTTTCTGTTGGGCAGAAGGCGAATAAACGAAGTGATTTCATCTGGCGTTGTTGTGGCAATATTGGTTGCGGTCAGAGGGAGATGCTGATCAACACTTTGTTCGATTGAGTTGGTAAAATCAACATTGTTGTCGTTGACTTTTACTGTTAGCACCTCCTCTAGATGATTGCTTAATACCTCGCACTTTTCAGTGTCGCTAGCGTATATACAATTGTTGTGCTTTAAAATGGGTATGGTACGCTTTTGATTGGTAATACGTTTAACCGCCCTCCACATGGTTGGATCTCCTGTTTCTAACTCGCCAATATAACGTCTGTAGGACAAGATCCTGTAATTGTCGATTTCCCATTTGACTTGCCGGGTTAGCTGAGCAAGGGCTGATTTATGATTAGGTTGGCGTGTTCGTTGCCATAGTCTTCTAGCTTGATGCTTCTGTCGTATTAACTTTTGCACAGATACAGGTAGTGTTTGATGTACCACTCTTTTAGTACTAGTACTGCTGGCTATTCGCGCCGCTGTTTGAATGGCTGAAGTAATATGGTCAACAGCATGGTCTATACCTTCCACTGTGTATAGGTTGTGAAACGCTATGAGGTTATTATTTAGTTGGCACTTAAACTTTTCCCAGTCTACTGGTCCATTGATTAATCTTGATGAACTGTGAATTAATGATGGTTGACCACTAAAGTGGATAATTACGGGTAAGTGGTCGGAATCTAATTCTGCCACTACCCTTTGATATAAGGGTGTAGAAACCCGATGCTGCAAGCATATATCTAAAACATCGGGTTGATGATCAAACCTGTATGGAAAATAGGTTGGTTCATCAGGAGCTAGAACTTGGATAGGATAGTCAGCAGCAATAGAATAAAGTCGAGTGCCATTTGGATTCGTTCTTCGACAGCCCCATGATGTGTGTTTGCTGTTGAGGTCCCCCAATACAAGAGTTGGTAAGTCACTACCGAGTATTAGTTGCATATCGTGCATTATTAATCGTCGATTAGGAGGTTGATAAGCAGCAACTATTACTAAGTCGCTGTTGTTGTTTAATGTTAGCTTGATTGCAGAAGCCTCTAGGTGTTGTAGATCTGGGAGAAGGAATTCGTGGTGTTTTAGAGTATTTTTGATCAAAACAGCTGCTCCACCAGAAGCAATTTGCCCTATTCTATCGCAGCGGTAAATACAGTATCCTGGAATCGAAAACTTAATTTGCGGTAACAGATGTGTTTCACTAATGCACATAATGTCTATTTTGTGTCTTGATATAAAATCAATAATGACACTTCTTTGGTTGAGTACGCCATTGGCATTCCAATTTGCCATTGATAATTGATTGATACGCATAAGAGTATTAGGCGCCATGGGTAAAAATTGATGTTATTAGTTGAGATAAGAATGATTTGATTTGTGCCATATATGGAGTGATGATATTAACAATAACCTGCATTAGGGAGTTGATAGTGGAGTTTGAGGAGGAGGGGGTTGCATTTGGTGCTTGGTGGTTTACTCTATGTTGCGATGGGTTAGGATTCGCATACGTTCTCGGGCTATTTGGAGGAAACTGGGAATTAGTTATGTTGGGTGTTTGATATACTTGATTGGTTGTTGCCGTTTGTAGAGGTTGTTTACGTTTGTCTTTTTGGCCAAGGTAATATTCACAGCCTTTGTAATTGGCCGGGTGTTCCTTACCACAGTTTACGCACTGAGGTTTATCAGTTTTAGTTTTAGTGCATTCAGTGTATAGATGGTTACCGGAGCACTTAACACAGCGTGGCTGGAGTTTACAATAATTTCGCGTGTGCCCATATCGCTGACATCGTAGGCATTGCGGGATATCAGGGGATTTTCTTCGAGGCTCAACTACTACTACACAGTGAAATAGGCGAGTTACTTTAAATATATCTTTGGATATGTCATTTGGTTGTAGTAATACGGCACACATAGGTATAGGGCATTTGTCTTTGTTGCGGAAACGGGTTACACGAATAACTTGAAATTTTTGGGATAATTCATTTTTGATTTCCTCTTCACCAATGGATATCGGTAAATTTCTAATAATAATTGATAAATTCGCCTCGTCGGGATTGCGGTATGTATGGTATTTTATTTCATGTTCATCATAACACTTTGTCAACTTCCGGTAGTCTTCAGAGCTACTGAGGTTAATTTTGAGCATTTGGCCAGCACAGGCAGTTGTATATTCTTGTGAAACAATTTTCTTTATGTCTTTGGAAACCTCCTGGTAGTTGGTTGCTTCGTGAAGAAATATTGGGGGTATTTTGACTTTCTTAACTGGATCGGTTTGCGGTTGTTGAGATAATGGAGTGATTTGGACACTAAGAGCGTGAAATTTATTTGTTTTTATAAGTTTGTCTTGTTCAAATAGATAGCGCTTTTTGGGTTCATCCGCAAGAGGAGACTCGTTGCCGCGTTTGGCCGATTGGCTTGTATAATCCATGCTGTTAGTTGGATCAGAACCTTGAATAATTAATTTTGGTGGGTTTAATATTACATTGCTACTTGGTACATTTGTGTTCGCCATTGATAAGAGACTTTTTGTTAGCGGAATGAGTTCACAGCAAGCCTACCCGAGCGGCTGCCGTGAAGTGAAAAACGTAGGGGTTCACTTTATAATTGTTTGAGATTTGATTAAATATTGTTAATATAATGTTTTAGCGCAATCACGTTGCCTGAAACGGATTGCGAACGATTGAAGAAGGCACTGATGATAACGACCCGCACGTAGCACAGCTGAGGCGATGCACTCACGGTCACGTCTCGATCAGAACTCTTGTTACATGTTGTTACATGTAAATTTTGCATCAAAATGTAGCGTGAGTTTTCAGTTATTTTTACTATTATAATGCAAGTTGTATCAACATCTCTTCGCTGGTGTTCATTTGGTTGCCTAACATTCTCATTCATTTCTGTGTGAATTTTGAAAATTTGTGACCTAGCGAAATTTTAGTGAGTTTTTAATAGATTTCCAGTATATACAGGGTGACTAATAACGTATGCAGTTATATAAAGTGGCCCAATGAGAGAGTAAACTAAAAATAGAGAACTATTAATTATAAACATGTGAGATAAATTTAAAGGTCAAAACAACATAAAAAAAAACATTTTCAAAAGCGCTAATTAGATCATCTCTGTAGTTTTAGAACACCAAGAATTGGCGTATTAAATGACATGACGTAGACTACCACATTTTTTTGATTGTTACTAAACTAATATCAGTGGTTTTCAATGAGTAGATAATAGTAGATAATAATTTTTAAATAATTGCCTTTTAGTTATTGTTGGGTTTCGACTAACCGTTTATTATTTTTGTTGCCCTTCTATTAGCCGTGAGGTAATTGCATAAGTTACCAGTCACCATGTAGAGGAAGCGAGTTCATGTGTCTATTTTAGTAAGATTGATTGATAAATTGATTCTGGTATTGTGTGGGTGCTGAATTTTACAGAGTTTCACTATGTGTGGATTTCAATCTTCCAATATTTTGAAGAATTTACTTCAGCATTAGTATGTTGTGTATGCACCTGCTGAATTACGTTCATTAATTGCCAACAAACTTCGAATTGCAATGTTAAACCAACTCACACGGGACTTATAGATGCAACACCTGCTATAAATGGTGTCACAAAGCCGTTGCGACAAACTACATTACATGTTATTAATGTTATCCTAATAAGTAACTTATGTTTACTATATGATTTTCATTTGTGAAGCGCAGTGCATTTTAACACATTTTAAAGTTAAGTAAGCATTTGCAGAGATTACCAAGATAAATCATAGCTGGAGTTGAGCACATTTAAATTAAATTTAAAAAACTTACCTCCTGTGTTTCAAGGTAAAATCACGAACGACCCCCTTTTATTTCAGTCTAATCTCAATCTCATTCCACCGAACAACTGGATGCCTTTAAGATTGTTACGTGTATTTTTTAATAACAAGATAGTGAACATTATAGTTGAAAAGGGAAAAATTGTAACATTTCTTCGTCGTCAGTCGAGTTTCAGTTAATTGTTGATAATTGAGTTGTGATCATATTTGCTAGCTGCACGGTTAAATGCACATATTTATGTTTTTGAGAAATACGTTGTGAGCTCAAAACGATTAACTGTGAGACAATGGCCTTCGCTTAATCTGAATTCAATGGATATTTGTATTGGAGATCATATTAAATTACTAGTCAAACTATACGACATCTGTAGAAATAGAAGAACAGTTAGTAGCTGGAATTATTTTTACTGTTGATGACCTTCATGAATGCCGGCGGATATTTTAAATAGTTCTTCGGTTAATTATATGTCGTTATACATTTTCCGTCGAAAATGACAACCGTAACTTTGAATAATTTTCTTAGTATTAGTGGTAATATATATATAAGCGTGTACAGGCCTTTTAGGCCCGTTGCTTTGTGAAGATCTTCCACCTCTTCCTGTCTCTTGCAATCTCTTTCCAATTTCTGACATCTTTTTCTTGCAGGTCTTCCCAGACCTCTTCTCTCCATGTCTTCCTTCTACCCTTCTTCTTTTTCCCTTCAGGTATTTTCCAGCCAATATTTTTTACAGTTCTGTTATTAACCATCCTCTCCATATGTCCAAGCCACTGTAGTCTTCGGGCTTTTATCACTTGGATTATGGAGGCTTCGTTATACAACTCGTAAATTTCTGCGTTTGTGCGTTTTAGCCATATATCGTCCACTTTTCTTCCACCATAGATCTTTCGTAGAATCTTTCTTTCTCACCTTTCTAGTTTTTGCTGGTTTTTCAATGTCATTGTCCACGTCTCACAGCCGTACATCAAGGTTGGTCTGATTATACTTTTGTATAATCGTATCTTTACGTGAGATGTCATTGGATCTAAGCAGTGTATTCAAACCATATACGCTTCTATTACTTTTAGCGATCCTTAGATTAATTTCTGTTTCTTCGTCACCCTTATTGTGTATGAGGGCCCCTAGGTATATATATATTCTTCTACTTCTTCAAATACTACTTCTTCTCCACTTTTTATTTCTATCCTTAAGTTATTTTTATTATCTGATCCTTGTTTATTTTTGAGTTCCATGTATTTGCTTTGATTTTCATTAATTTGTAGACCCACTTGTTTTGCTGCACCTATCAGTCTTTCTGCTACTTCTTTTAATTCTTTCCTGCTTCTCGCTATTAGTAATATGTCGTCTGCATACGCAAGACATTGATGACTTTTGTTGAAAACTGTTCCCGCTTTATCCTGCTTTCTCTTATTACTTTCTCTAATATTAGGTTGAATAATACCTTAGAGAGCGGGTCCCCTTGACGAACTCCTTTTTTCACTATAAACTCTTCCGTCACGTACCCATTTACTTTCACTGCGCTTGTTGTTTACTTTAACGTCATTTTAACAAGGTTAATTATTTTTGTTGGTATTTTGAGTACCTTTAGAGCTACTATCAGTTTTCCCCTATATATGGAGTCATAGGCCGATTTGAAGTCTATAAATAGCATGTGAGTTGGAATTTCATATTCGTAGCATCCTCTGAGTATTTATTTGAGTAGAAATGTCTGATCTGTTGTCGATCTGTTTTGTCGGAACCCCGCCTGGTATTCGCCTAGTAAGCTCTCTGCATACTTTTCTAGTTTTTTTTTATTAATGTCGCAAGAATTTTGTAGACAGTGTCTAATAAAGCAATGCCGCTGTAGTTACAGCACCTGGTCCTGTCCCCTTTTTTGAATATATGCATTATTATAGCTTTATTCCATTCATATGGCATTGATTCCGCTTTCCAAATTTCTTTTATAAGTTGATACACCTCCTCTATTAGGCATTCCCCCCCCCCCTCCGTTTTCCAGATTTTCGGTCATGATACCTCTTTCTCCTGGGCTCTTGTTATTCTTCATCAGTTTTATGACACATTCAATTTCTTGTCTTGTTGGTTCTTTGATATTGTCTTCGTTTGCCATTACCTCTTGATAAGATGTTCTAGTTTCTTCTTCTTGATCACTGTTTAATAATTCTTCAAAGTATTGTTTCCATTTTTGCATAAATTCTTGCTGTTTTCCTACTAACTCTCCATTTTCATCTTTGATGTAGATAATTGTTCTTTCCTGGTTTCCCTTCCTAATATTTTTCACAACCTTATAAAAGTTCTTAACCTCCTTTCTCCTGTACTTTTCTTCTATTTCTTTTACATTTTTCACTAAAAATTTTCTTTGTCGGGCTCTGCATATTTGTTTTTCTTTTTTCCTTTGTTCTTTGTATTTATTAACATCTTCTTCCCTTTGTGTCTGTAGCATATTTTGCCATAATTTGTTTTTTTCACTCAGCTCTTCCTTGCGCATCTTATCCATCCAATGTTTTTTCTTGCTTCCTTTAATTTTTGATATGTTTTTCTTCGTTGCTTCTCTTATTATGTTTACCATTTTTTTCCGAGTTTTGCTCTATTTCTTTTCCTTTTTGCTCATTATTTCTATTATAAAATTCGGCAAACTCTTTTTGATACCTTCGGATTACTTCTTTTTGAAAATCTTCCATGTTAGGTTTTGCTTTTCTTTCGCTCTTTTGCTTCTGATATCTTGTGCATTCCAGTTTAATTTTTGCTATGACAAGAAAGTGGTCGGAGTTTGCCATAGCACCCCTAAACGTTCTTACATTCTTCACCATTTTGGCAGCATCCTCGTCTATTAAAATGTGATCTATTTGGTTTGTATCATGCCTTCCCGGTATTTTCCATGTTCCCTTGTGTACGTCTTTCCGTTTAAAATATGTGCTTATAATTCTCATGTTGTATTCTATTGCGAATGTTATTAACCTAATCCCGTTATCATTGCTGGCTTTGTGTTTGCTTTCTCCTCCTGTTATTTCTCTGTATATGTCTTTTCTTTACACGTTTGCATTTGCATCACCTACTATAGCTTTAATACTTTGTTTTGGGATTCTTTCTATCATCGCCTCCAACTCTTCAAATAACGCGTCTTTTACCTCTTCCTCCTTCTCCGTTGGTGCATGTAGATTTACTATGGTTAGGGTGTTGTGGTTTGCTTTGATTCTTATAGCACACAGACGGTCTGATTTTGGGTCAAAATGTTTCACTTCGCCCTCTATTGTATTTCTTATTAAAAAGCCTACTTCGAATCTTCTGCTACTGCTGTCACTTGTAAATAGTGTATAGTTTCCTATTCTTTGAATGCTGCTTCCTTGCAAATGCGTTTCTTGTAAAGCTGCTATTTCTATGTTATACTTGTTCATTTCCTCTACCAAACTTATTATTGCCCCTTCTTTATATATGCCTTGTAAATTCCATGTACCCAATTTAAAACAGCTTCCTATTTCTTCGTGTGTGTATTCGTCTTTATCTCTTCTTGTGCAAACGCTCTTATTTTCCGCTGCATTCCTTTTTCGGCTTTTGTTTGGTCATCACTTATGTATATTTTCTCTGATTTAATATTCTTTAGTTTCGGTCTGTTCTCCATAATAATTTTGTTGTCAGTTTCATTTTCTAATTTTATTAGGCATGTTTTCTCTCCAATTTTAGATGCCTTTTTAATATTAACTGAAATCTCTAGATGCTGTTGTACAAAGTTCTCCATGGCACGCTTCAGGATATCTGGATTATATGTATCGATTTTTAATCCGCTCATGATGACGTTGTTTTTTCGTTTTTCTTTCTGTGGCCATTCCATATCGTTTTTTAATTCCTTCATCTCTTTTTTTATACTTTCGTTTTCCTGTTTTATCTTGTCATTCTGTTTCCTAAGCTGTTTGTTGTCTTCTTTCAGATTGTTGATCTCTTGCATGAAAAGCTTCTGCTCACTTCTCGATTGTTGTATTTCATCTTTTATATCTTTCATTTCGCCTTTCATCTCCGTTGTTAGGTTACTTATCATTTTTAATATCGCATCTAATTTTCCATCCTTAGCTTTTTCCGTTTTGGCCGTTTTGGATGGGCACCTTGCTGTTTTGTTATTTCTTGTAAATACCTCTTAACCCTCGGTCTCTGGTATATTTTCCTCTTTTTCGAGTCATCGGTTGAAGAGTCCTCACTATCCATTTTCCTCTTTTGTATTATTATTGCACTTTAGCTTTTTATTTATTAGTTATGCTGCGAAAATAGGTCCACCCGAATCTATTTCTCGGAGGTTGGCCTATTACCAGCCCGCTAGTGGCAATAATCGCTGAAAATAAATAAAAATTGTACTTTTCACATTTAGATTATTTGCAGTACGTTTTTCCTTCATGCCGTTTTATCTCGACGCTGAAGCATTTTAGTCCAATCAAATAAGGATTCTTGATCGGAATAATTCAAAGTGAGCTGAATTTTTGTGGACACCTTTATTTAGTGTTTTCAAACAACCTCCGAAAAGTACCCTTGATTTGACCTTGAGCTTCGCGAGTTATAGGATGCAGATGTGGGAAGAATTTGGTTTTTCGCTTATATCTTCTTTTCTATTGACTTTAGGTATATGAAATTGTACAGAGAAATTGAAGGGCACAAAATTCTGTACAAAAAAGTACTGGGTGTTTTTTTTTTGTACGACCGACCGTTTTCGCGTAGTATAGCGTTGAAGCTATGAGTCCAATACGAAGTACCCTATTCCAGACCACGTTTGAGGTTGAGCACGAGACGCGTTTTTTTTAATGTGGCATTGCTTTTCAGGACTCATCCACGGTCTCAGTCGGTCAAAATATCCTCTCTATTCTTAAAACAGTCAAAATAGAGTTATGTTAATCTTATTCATTCTCTTTTTCCCTCCTTCTATGTCGCGTTGTTCCAGATAATCCGTAGAAAATATCTCTAATCGGTTTTCATTCTCTCCTTCATCAACTGGGTTTTCTAAGATGTCTTCAATTGCATTGGCATTTAAACACGATTGTCCGTTGCAATGACCACAAATTGACGAGCATTTAATCCCCAACTTTCTACATCCACACTATGGCCCACAACCTTTGGTGCAATTACAGAAGATCAGGTTCAAAAGAAAATCCGGAGCGGGAGCTTGCATTGTTTTCTTTGGTTCCAATACATCGTTCCTCAATGTCCATCGGCACTCAATAGGGTTTAATTCATTCCTCAGCCACTTTTGTATTTGAAAATAGACTATGTAAAGGTGCTCTTTAGCTGCACCATATGTTGGCGGTAATAAATTCAATTTCACCGGCTTACTTTACGTATTAATTTCGTGAAACGCATGTAACGATATTAATCAATGGAAACTTCTTGAATTAGAGCACTATATAATGCCAGTAAAATTTTAATCCCATTGGAAGAAATCAATTCGTGTGCAGAATCTATTTTCCTGAAAACTTGAGCCGCAGCTTGCAAATCTTGGCAGATTTCTAACAGCTACAAAGCTGTCGTTTTACCTTTACTAAAAAAAGCTGAATTTGTGCCACACCCGGAGACAGCATGTAAAAATAAAAGATGATGTTTACTGGATTTATATTGGTAACAACTTTGGGATGAGTAAATTCTTTGTGGAACTTTTCCTCTGCCTGGCTTCACAAAATAAATTTCTCCATCAACTAGGGTACGAGCTGTCAGGAGTACCAAGAGATCTGCATCTTCCCTGACAACAACAGTTTTATTTTGAGGCGATTTTTCAAGTGCTGTTTCAATGATTAAAACATCGGCATCATCTTCAGATTGCTTGACACGGATAGTATGGACCTCAAAATGCTTAGCCAACATGGAAATCAATCTGGTTTTATTGCTGTTATTAGCAGGAAATGTATCTTGGCTTACCATTGCGTTCATTGTTTCATCGAACAAGATTTCGACCGATGACAATTTAGAAGATCTACGAAGTTGTTCCTTTTTTTTCACACTATTGCTGCTGTTTGAATATCCATGGAAGACTATAATTGTATTTGGACCAAAATGTTGCTGTACATAATGTACATAAGTTGTACAAATGAAATTAAAAGAATCATTTCGATGCCATACCACTCTGTGTAAGAGAAAGCCGCCGTCAATTATATAAGTTGCATTTTCAAAATCAGGTCGAGATGTTCAAAGTTGCGATTTCCTTGAATTATTTTATTTTGGGAACACTGTTGTCTTAATATTGTACGAAAAAGACCCTTCGATTTAGCTGATGCTATATTTTTACATTTCAGACCTCAGATTAGTTGTGGAACTCGGGATTTCAGTAGTTTTATCCTTCAGATCAACGTTCATGGCGAGTTTTCGCAGAAACGGTCCGTCCTACAGAAAAAACTACCAAGTACTTTTTTGTACAGAATTTTGTGCCCTTCAATTTCTTTGTACAATGTCATATACCTAAAGTCAATAGAAAAGAAGATATAAGCCCAAAACCAAACTTTTCCCATATATGCACCCTATAACTCATGAAGCTCAAGGTCAAAACAACGGTACTTTTCGGATGTTGTTTGAAAACACCAAATAAAGGTGTACACAAAAATTCAGCTCACTATGAATTATTCCGAAAGTTTGCCGTAATTTTTTCTAATTTGACTGGACTATTTCTGGATACTAGTTTATTATTAAAAGATGTTTAATTACACACCTCTAAACAGAAGCATCTCACGTATCCAGCAACCGAAGTGTGTTTTTATTCTTTCTTATGTCACACTACATTAGTGCGATAAAGATTAAGTTGGGTTAAAGTTGCGGAACAATAGGTTACTTTCAATGTCTCAACAGTTTCCAATAAGTATATTATTGTTATTGTTGTTTTTTATTGACACGGGCTAGTTATGCGTATCCACCGACTGTTACCATCATATGGTCATATATCCTAGCAAGGGATCTTTTACATGCCACAGATCGTAGAGACATAGTATCCACGAAAAATGGCATTCCGTCAAGTTTTTCGTGCGCATTTATAATTTTTTTAAACCTTGCAGCCACTGTAAATCGAAATCACAACCCTTAGATCACTAATCCAGATGTTTAACCACTGAGCCACAGAGTATGGCATTATATATTGTTATAGTATTCATGGCTTATTTTACATTAAATTACTCTAAATTAATTGTTTTTAAATGGCCCTAATTATTTTACTGTCAACTTTTGTAAATTTGCCCTGCTAATATTTATTTATTTATTTATTTCGCACTCAGCCAACAGCCGTTATGCCAATTATAGGCGTCGCTGTGCATTTATGGGGACTTCCAACCCCAGTAACGATAGTCATGATGTCGTTATGACCGCCGGGACCAACTATTTCCGTGACAGCCGTATCACGAGGCCCCGAGAAATACAGCCGTGGAACTCTCATCTCAAGTTCTGACCAGAGAGAGCGTTGCTTAACTCTGCTGATCGAACGTGGACGCTTGTTCAAGCTACACCACCCAAGACCTATAATTGATTAAACTTTTTATTTATAATTAAATGACTCTATCTAAGGATTAGGTCGCTACATCCAAAATTAATTACTAATAATTTGCTATTATTAATTAGTTAAAATCATATTAAAGAATTAATTGTAAGCATTCCGTATGGTATGCCGCCATTTAACTGAAAGGAATTAACAAATGTGGTATTTCTAACTCATGGAAACGACAAAAATTCAAGATGGTTTCCTAACCTAGAAAGTACATAAACAAGCTCCTGATTTGAATGAAATTCTTGATTTCCACGCAATTAACGCTGTTGCTGTGGGATACTGACTGCACGAACAGGAAGTGACAGTCTAAAGAGACTCCAATTGATACACAATCATACACTTCTAGGTGCAAATCTCACCCTTTGATGGCTTCTGCAATAACTCTAGGGCTACTTGCTCCGAGCCGGACCTTCCACGATACTATACCTTGGACAAGCCGTGGTTGCCGGCCTGCAGTTAGCAAGGCCCAAATATGAGCTCGAACCCACCTGATGATTGGTTTCCACTCTTGAAGACCTTCTGAATCGCTTTCACTGAACCTGGGGGCCTACATGTAGGGCCCCGCTGCTCCACACGTGCGCTGCTTGCTTATACACTTGTATTGTACACGAACTTATAAAACTGCCTCGACCTCCGTACAACAACATCCAAATACCATGGCTTCCACTGGATCAAATCGACACCTCTTATCTACATCTGCGGAAGCCCAATGCAAGGGAAAATAACCCATGACACTATATCTCATTAAAACACTGATTTTCGTTAACTTGGGTATTTAATTGCACATAGAAATAACTTGTTTTTGGAGCAGCTTGGCAAAACACACGCAATTGTTTTGTTTACAGTTTATGTTTGTTTTTGCTGTATGAAATGTCCAGCGTGCTCTGATTTTAATTTGTTTTTAAACAAGGATAAAGCTATTCCAAAAATGTCATTCTATCAATTATTTTCAAAGCCTACAATATTTTGAATCTGAAATTTAAAATTATTAAATTTACGAACATTGTTATAATAAATATCCGTTTTATTGGTTAAGTTATCAATTACTAACAACTATTACCCGAAATATAAGACTACTAAAAGGTGTTCATAGCAGTATATTAAAGTAATAATCGAGTTTATTATAAAACATAAAGTTATTATAAATTTATTTTCACATATCCTAATGTATATTTTATTGCAAACAACTTCTTTTCTGTTGAATTTGAAGACAACGGTCTTCAGTGTAACAACAATATTTCTAATATTGTAGGAAGACTAGAGCTGCTGAACAGCAGGGTATAATCACCTGACACTTTTAAACCTTCTTTGGTTTACTGTACAAGTCATTTGCATATTCTGATTAAAAATGCAATTTTAATTTTTACTGGTGTCAGTTTATATTTAAATCTATTGAAATAATTTTTATTCAGTTCGAGAATGAATGTCGATTAGTTAACTTAAACAGCCACATTAGTCATGACTCGAGTTAGCAAAATGTGGAGCTCTTTTTACATTTTAACGTGGAAATTCTGTGGCCAGTATGCAAATATCTGGTACATTCGTTTGAATACTTGACAAATCCGGAAACGACGCGGACGCGTAATTACAGTTTTTTACTGGATTACTGGGCTGGACATTTTTATACGTAGTTTTGCGACTTTATGTTCCATGTGTTTAAATTATTCCGAGTTTTCTTGTTAAAGTCGCCATTTTGCTTTGCAGGAAATTAGAAAGGTTTAATGTTTGATGAGGCGGAATGCGGATTATCATGATCTTTCTGACCGACAACCTGGAAAACGGATATAACGCGAAAATTAGTTGAAACTAAGACTACTAAGAGCATATAATATAGAACTCTTAACACAGCTTAGAAGATGTGATCAATACTAGAATAGCAGCTAAAAGCAGTAATTATGATAATAATAACACTGGAAAATATTTAACTAAGTAGGAGATAAATACAACTTGAATTTTATAATCTACTCCTACTTCAGTGTAGATTTTGGGGTATAAATAAAGCAATTAATTTTTAAATGAGAGAGCATATTAAAACTGTGTGCCTCTACTCCAATTTTTATGGTAAATTATAACTTTTTCTGTAAGTGTGGATTTATGGGTTTATAGAGCTCCGTCAAATCTATGTTCTTTTGTCTCCATTACTTCTGCAGCTATTCTTCATAAACCAACACTTGCTATTTTTGAAGTTTACAAGCCATAATAATAGCAAATGTACTGAACTAAATGCAGCGGAAACGATTTATGGAATTCATAAAGTGCACTTTTATGCAAAAACAAGTTGTTCCACTTCATTTGATAGTACTATACGGTCGTATCGATTCTATCTAGAAAATGGATCTGAAATTGTACACTGTAACTTTCCGCAATCATAAATCATAAGAGCTCTGTTCTATGCGAAATACTGATTGCCTTACTTAAGTTAGATGGGATTCAATAGATTTTAACTGCATCATCACATTGTTATAACATCATTAATTCCGCCAGCCTAGCCATTTAAATCATAACGTTAATTTTCCATGCCGCTTTTGACGTAATTATCTAATTTAAATTTTCCACTCTTGCTTACGAGCCAAATTTCGGCATGTAATTTATGCTAATTCTGCAAATATGATAAACCCTTCAAAAGAGAATTCAATCTCCAATAGCAAATATTTCGATAGTTAAGCATGAGGCCGTAAAAATGTAATTTGAGTATCATCATCATTCGGCATTTCTGCCAGATTGGATTATAATATCTTAAAGAGAAATCTTTAGCACGCGAAATATGCACAACGAAGTGTCGAAATTCTAATAGAAAACCTATATAAAGTTTAGCGGTTACTAATGAATGTTTTACATCCCTAGAATGTAATTATTTTAGATATAGATAAACTTTTAATACATTCTTGTTTAGGTTTTCTCAAAATATTGCGAATTTTAGTATACAGTTCGATTTTTTTTATTTTACTTCGCGTTGTAGTAACTTTATTAATTGAAATGCCTTCAACTACATTGCTATTCTGCTTAATAGATCAATTATAACGGGAGTAACACGATTATGATACAACCCCTCTTAGTCATCTTGGAAGATATATTTTTGAAACTCGGCCCATCGTATGTACTAAAGAAAAGTAACTTTTTGAAATATATAGAAGCAACTTTTTTTAGACGGAAGTGATACCACCATTTGATTTTCAAATAAAACACCTTGTCTATTCTTAGATTTTTAGATTCTACACAATTTTCTGAATCTAATGATACCGTATGAGTAACATTTCAAGTGTCAAACTTTTTAAAATTTTATTTTAACTGTGCCGTAACTGTTCCGATTTATTCCAATCGACCCATGTATTGCTGGAAAATTGTAAATTACGTTGAAAATACTAAATTATGTGATCTAAGACTAAACAAGGTTTTTCGAGGTGGTTTTTGGGACGAAGGTCATTTTTTCAAATGGAACCATATTGTTTCCATGTATCTTCAAAAATCAAAACAAAAGAGGATGTACCATAATCGTGTTACAATTGGTATTCTAAAAATTATTAAATTAAAAATAACAGTATTGGTTATGGTTTAATCGTTAAAATTGAATAAATTTAATGTGCCAAAATAAGAGTTAAATGGGTTTTGGTGAATATGATTGACATAAATTTGGAGCAGGTATCATTTGAGGGATTACTAACTGAACAGAAACGTTAACAGTCAATACAAGATGGTTTCACATTTAATAAAATTAAATATGCATATGTAATCTAATCCAGCAGAAGTTATTTAAAAGTAATGCAGAATAATGTTAATGAAAGCTAAAATCAATACTGAATTACAAGTTGTTTAAAAAGTAACGTTGGTCAAATAGAGCATGTTGATATTTATAAGAAGATGTGCACATGAATTACATAAAGAATATGTAATTGTAAATGCAATATAAGACAGAAGGTACCAGCAAGCAAAAAAAAAAGTAAAATTCGGGCACTTCATTCCATGTGGGAACATGGCCTGAGATAAGCTGAGTCAGGGTCGCCGAAATATCTCTTTTCGAAACACAGTCATCTGGCACACCGTTAACGGCGTACTGTGTGATGTGGTTAGCATCATGCCTTCGACGACTGCCTTACTTTCCCTACCTTCACAACTGTGGTTTCGGTACCCAATTTTTAAAGAAAATGGTGGGCCCCCGCCAATTGCCAGATGTCGGGATTGAACCCCGCACCGTGGCACCGCAGCCTGACGCCCTAAACGCTCCGACACGCTGGCGACACCTGCAAGCAAAATAATCTTTAAAATGTGTTTAAGTAAATAATTGTAAATTTGTGGCATTTTATAAAGTGTTTTAATTACGAAGGTTATGTCAAGAGATAGAAATTAATGCACGAACCATATCTGATTAGGTGTAAATGAGATATAAGATAGAAAATACCTGCAATCCAGATTAAAAGCATGAACAGAAAAGAATCTTTAAAATGTGTTTACTTGAACACTGATGTTTTAATTACGAAGGTTATATCCAGAGATATAAATTAACGGGCGAACCATTCGTAATTAAGTGGTTCGTAATTCAGTGCAACCTATTGGTGGATTTCATCTGTGATATGATGCTTGCAGCCATCAAGAGACGACAGGAAGGAGTGTGGATTTCATTGCGGTATTTGTTTTTTGTCTAAAAAACCCGTCGGCGTTGATGCACTTGAAAGTTACTTAGCCATAAGTAGGAGAAAATCTGCAGTATTGGTGTAGTGAACAAAGAAACAGGTATCTAAAATCAGAATTCCATAACCACACACAAATAAATAAGTACAGAAAGATAAGACTTACCTAAATCAACAAATTGTAATTAATTGCTATATTCAATAGTATATATAATTCTGGCTATTACAAAGTGAAAACTACGTTTCACTTTCGATTGTGGAAAAATATCATTTAACCAATTTTGTATTGGATCTAAAGCAATTTAATCTAGTTATTATACTGCCCAAGTTTAAAAACTCAACTCTGATTGAGTATGCATGTTCGACCAAGCTATATAATTGATATAAAAATTTTACGTTTAAATTAAAAGAGCAGAACACTTGACTATTTAATTAAATTTGAACCTAATATTTCTATAAGCAATTTTTGAGTAGCTACAAAAACATAAATTTGAAATTAGTATTAAAAATAATAAGAAGCGCTTATATTCCTGACAACATATTATTTGAAAAATCAGTTGATTATATTGTTATTTAATTCTTTTTATCTTGTTACAATGCAGCATCTTTATGAATTTTTCTTGGTTACTCTTCGCCAATTAAAGCCTAAACAGTCGGAACAGTTTCACGAAGCTGTCAAATGTGCCTGCAACAAGAAGGATGTCATCTTGAACAACGTATGTTATAACTTGTGGATAGAGCGGTCGATGTCGGCCGCACTACCATTCAAAGGGTTTTTGAACGATTTAGAGAGATAGCAACAAATGCACAAAGAACAGGATCGATCAGGATTAAATTGATTGAACGTTTTAACAGGTACACCACTATGAAGATAAGAAGGCAGTAGCTTGAAGAATATTCTTGAGAGAATGGTGGCAGTGTATGGAAAAACTATCCCGTCCTATTTGACACAACAAAGTAACTGACCTGCGGTTAATTAATTAAATCATTAACGATGGTAGCCAAAACCGCAGATCAACCTTCTTGCTGCGCGTAGACTCTGTAAAATGTAAGAAGTACATAATGACTCAGCCAAATCTGACCGGCAAGCTCCAGTCAGCTGATGGGCAGTGGCGTAGGGTTTTCGTTGTAAAGTTGGGGTACTTGTATATTACAAAATATAGAACTTTTGAGTATCAAATTATTGTATTTAGCATATTCTGGAGATTTTGTAAAGACAATGTATTACCTTTAGCAAGGAAAGATAAGAAATCACGTTGCGAAACAAGAATTACACCTCCAGAACAGCTAACTGCAAATGCTAGGTTATAGGTTATAGAGTGCGCGTTCCGCGTCTTTGAATGTGAACTCGTCTAGACGAGAACTCGTTTCTGCGCATCATGTATTTCTTACATTTTACAGAGTCTACAACACGGAAGCTCTGAAAAATTTCGTACACTTACCGCGATGGCCGAGCTAACTCAATGGGCGATATGGTCGTGGGTTCAAATCACCAGCTATGCATTCCTGTAAAGTCTTCAAAAAAATATTGTTGGGCCCCAGAAACCAGATGGTTTCGATTAAAAATAAATGAACTACAAGTAATCAGAGTGTTCAGGGTGGAGCTTGTAGTGGACTGTATGAATTTATTTTGGACAAATTACAGGATATGTCTTAGGGGTGCAGGAATTAAAAAGGGTGCAACCCAACGGTCTCGTGCGGTCTCACACGAGATGATGTAACAAAAGATCTGGGGTCCGTTGGGCAGCATGAACACAGTGAAACAAGATTTCAAACTGTATTAATTTAATGACTAGTTCTTTTCTATTTATACATATAAACATACTGACTTAGCTTACAAAGTTTAATATTTGCCCTAGTGCAAGCTGCTATTTCTACGTGCGTGTCTAATTTCATAATAAACAAACTTGCAGAGTGCAGAATTGCAGGCTGTTCACCGGGTCATTCGAGCACTGATTACATTACTGCTGACGCTTTGTTAAGCATTTTCCGTATGCAATATATGTTTGTGAAATACACGCCTAATTAAATTAAAAGGATTAAAATTTATGTTTGGTTCCTAAACATTCTGCCGAGCGACGATGGGCCGGGAAAGTGTGGCTGATTCTGTCTCTCCATCTTCCTCGTCTGGTGGCAGTGGTTGGAACCTGAAGCCTTCCGACGGGTCTGATTTTGGCCGTGGCTGCGGTCTCCTGTTCTTTCTCCAGTATTTCCATAATGTCCAGATGATACAACCTGATACCAAAATACAGATTGTAGTACCGGTGTTCACCATGATGGTATGTCGATGGTGCCAAAATCGATAGTCCTGATGTAACTGCAACTCATCTTCTTCTTCTTGTAGGCGTTGAAAATGATCGGACGGTAGCAACACAGGTTCCTCCATTTGCAATTGAGGGTGGCTGCTTGAATTCTGCAAAGTAGTGTTAATAATTACTTGCATTGGTTTGTTGAACCCAGCTACGACAGGAATAGTCGTGAATAGCTGAGTATGCAAAATAGTCCGTTTTGTGTATATAGTACAATCTGGGGATATTTGGATTATGCCAATATCTTCACATCTTCTCGATTCCCGCTGCATTGTACTGCTGCTGTTGTGGGTTGATTGGGAATAAATAACCATGTATTGGCGGCGTACAGTTTCTTCCATACCAGTGTCTTAACTGTAAACTGATGGACCAAACATTTGATCTTGTTCAATCGCTGATAGATCTCGTCGATGATGCAATTAGGATTGTCTTCAATACTTCGAACTGCGGATGGCCTGCATAGGTAAAGATGTTTTCCTATTGGCTCGATCTCCTTTAACTTGTCCTCTTGGATTTCAAAATAGGTTTGTTCGTTGTAGTTGATAGCTAAGAACTCCATTGGCAAGTTCAGCGATGCGTAGGTTCCATTTCCCTTCTTTACTGGAATTGGAGTTGGTTTTATTAAGTTGTATTCCCGCTTCTCAGTTATGTGAAAATAACTGAAGATCTCGATTGATTCATTGTTGATGCTAACTTCCATCTTGTGCGTTGGTGTAGTAAGAATCTCTAGGTTTGCTGGAAGATTGACCATTGCATTAGCCATTATTCTGTCAAATTGTGACGATGGAATAAATTGCATGATGTCTGCCCTTTTAAATTTTACATTTAGAAGTTGTTTGTACTTCTCACCCATCTCTTGTAAGTAGTTGGTAGCCATCTGATATGATGTCAACACATGTATGTTTAGCTTGCTGTCGTCCGTCTTCTTGTAACAAGGTTCCATCTCATTGATTGCTAGCAACCCTTAATTGGGTTTTCTTCGAAAATTATCCAACTTCTGGGATATTCTGGCTTCAGTCTCATTTAGAGTTACTGCAGTTGACAATATTATCCTTGTCTGATGATTAGATGTATGCATCAATTCTAGTTGATTTTTTTCTCCAATGATTCGATGTCATGGTAAACTTCATCTTTAACTCCAAACACTGAGGTGAGTAGCTGCCCTAGTACTCCTCGCTTGGTCCTGACATCTTGAGTATACATGCTTTTCATATTCCAGATGATCTGGCGTTGCTGCTCTCTCAGGTGATGATTTAATTCCTTGCAATGGGATTCTGCAGATAATACCAGTGCCTTGTCGCATAAGGTATCCATTTGTTGGATTGTCTTGTTTATATCTTTTTCATCTACTTGGAGGCTAAAGATGTTCACTGCTACTTCGATCCTGAAGTTTCCCCTCGAGAGTTTTGCGTGGCCAAGTTCTTCAATGAATAGGCCAGGTGACGGATACTTTACTGTATACGACCCCTTGGTTGCCGAAATTATGGTGCATAACGTAAGTAAGAGTGTTATAGTTTTTGTTACTGTTGACACTCCACTACCCCTGCTTTGCTTTCTTCTTCCTTCCTCTGCCTTCTGTCTTGGTAACGGAACGAGCTTGGTAATAGGACGCTTGAGAATTGTGTCTCCCTTTGTCTTAACGGTTGCAACTCTGACAATGCCATCTGTACCTGGATGCACTTCTGTCACTCTTGCTAAATGCCATCGATTGGGAGGACTGTTTTCATCCTTTTGTAACACTAGATCCCCTACTTGCAAATTCTCTTCCTTCGAAGTCCATTTCGTTCTGCGTTGTAACCCAGATAGGTATTCCTTAGACCATATTTTCCAAAAGTCGTTTTTCAACTTTTGAAGTAGTTTCCATCTTGTCAGTGTTTCTGAACGTACTTCTAATGGTGGTTCATTTGGTGTTATAAGTTCCCTTCCAATTAGAAAATGGCCAGGGGTCAAGGCTACCACATCGTTAGGATCCGTGGTTAATGGACAAAGTGGTCTCGAATTGAGACATGCCTCTATTTGGTACAGGAGGGTCGATAGTTCTTCAAACGTGAGGGTACTGTTCCCTACAATCGTTTTCATGTGATACTTTGTTGACTTCACCGCTGCTTCCCAGATTCCTCCGAAGTGGGGAGCTGCCGGTGGAATAAAGTGCCACTGGATTCCTTCTTGAGTAAGTTTTTCTTGAACGCTAGAGTCTCCTAGAGTTTTCTTAATGTCCTTCTGCAGAACTCTATTTGCTCCTACAAATGTGGTTCCGTTATCGCTATAGATATGAAGGCATGTTCCTCTTCTGGATGTAAATCTTCTGAAGGCTGCCAAAAAGGCGTTTGTTGTTAGATCACTGACAGCCTCCAAATGAACTGATTTGGTAGCCAAACATACAAAGCTGACAATATATCCTTTGTATGACTTATTCCCTCTTCCTTTTGCTGTTCTGATCTGTATCGGCCCTGCATAATCCAGTCCAGTGTGAGAAAATGGCAAGGACGGCGTTAATCTCGGCTCAGGTAAATTGCCCATGAGTTGCTGCAACGGTTGTCTTCTGAATGCAAAACATTTCATACAGGTGTGAATTTCTTTGCGTATTATTTTCTTCACATTGATGATCCAGAATTTTCTACGTATGTATGCTGCTGTAGCTTGACTTCAGCCATGTAGCAGTTTCTGATGGACGTCTCTCACTATTAGGTGGGCTAGATGACTATTATGGGGAATGAGAATAGGATGTTTCTCATTATATGGTAACATTGAATTTTGAAGTCGTCCTCCCACTCTAAGAGTTCCTTCATCATCGATGAATGGTCGTAATGGTGCCAAGGAACTTTTTGTGTGAACCGAGATGTTTTTCTTCAAGGTTTGAATCTCTGTTGCCCAGCTGCGTGCTTGCACTATACGGATGATTTAAATGAGGCAATTGTTGAGTTCTGCTGCCATAGGGTATTCGGTCGGAAACGGTTGTCTTCTGCATTTTTGAACAAACCTGTTACAGTATGCAGTGACCCGCAGTAACTTCTGCAGTGACGAATATTTGGATACGATGTCCAATTCTTCTTTTGATGCGATAAACGCTTGGATTTGGTGAATTTTTGCCTCTTCTGTAGCTGGGAATAGTTGTTTCCGTAAGTGGCAAAGGATTAGTTCGTAACCATTGAGGGCCATTCCATCACAATAGATGATGCTGTAGTTTGACAGGAGTGAGCCTTCGGGATACAGCGTCTGCTGGGTTGTCCTCTGAGCGCACATGATGCCAATTTCCGTTGGGGGTTACTTCCAATATTTCTGTTACCCTGTTTGCAACAAATGTTTTCCATTTCTCCGGACCTGCTCTTATCCAGGATAAGGTTATCATGGAATCTGACCACGCGAAGATGGAGATGCTGGGAATTTCTATTGCACTAATAGCTTCCTTCAACATTTTTGCTGCTAACGATGCTGCACATAACTCCAGCCTTGGCAACGTTTTTTTCATCTTTATAGGTGCAACCTTTGACTTGGCTGTCAATAGACTTACTTGAATGCGTCCGTCTTGAGACATTACCCTGTTGTAAATTACAGCACCGTAAGCTTTTTCCGACGCATCACAGAATGCATGCAGCTCCATTTCCCGGATGCTGCTGTGGTACCCTAACCATCTTGGAATGGATATGCCTTCAACCAATGGTAACTCTTCTTGAAACTGCTTCCACTCGTTCATTATTTCTGTGGCCACTGGTTGATCCCATGATTGCTGTTGTAACCAAAGTTGTTGAATTATTAATTTGGCTTTTATTACAATTAGGATACAGGAAACAGGATATTTCTGACAAGATTACCCTCTTTGTAGGATTTGCATCAGCTCGAAGACTAACTCGAAACTTAAATTCGTCTGCCTTTGGACTCCAGTGTACTCCCAAGGTTTTCCTTGTTTCTCCTTCGTCGATCTCGAGTAAGTTCTTGTCCTGTAAGTTATCTGGCAATTCTTCAACAAGAGCTGCGCTGTTGCTTGCCCATTTTCTGAGGGTAAACCCTCCATTTTTTAACATATTGATTAGACTTACTTGGAGATGCCTTGCTTCTTCTATGGAGTCAGTTCCCGACATTAAATCATCCACGTAGAAGTCCTTGGTTGCTACTTCTGCGGCTATTGGGTATGTTTGTCTTTCATCTTCAGCTAGCTGCAACAGGGTACGGATTGCCAGGTATGGTGCTGCTGTTGTTCCATAAGTTACAGTGGTAAGTTTAAACTCTTAAATAGGCTCGTCTGGAGAAAACCGCCATACTATCCTTTGGAGGTCCTGATCTCCTTCGGCTATCTTGATCTGACGATACATCTTTTCAACATCTGCTGAAAATACAAACTTGTGTTTCCTCCACCTTAGGAGAATTTGCTTCAAGCCTTGTTGCAATCTTGGTCCAGCAGTCATTAGCTGGTTTAAGCTGAGTCCAGTAGTGGTCTTCGCACTAGCATCAAAGACTACCCTTAACTTGGTGGTTGTGCTGTCTTCCTTCACTACCGCTTGATGAGGGATGAAGTAGGATTGTGGTATATTGGCTCCTGGTTGAACTCGTTTCATATGTCCCAGTTCTAAGTATTCCTTCATGAATGTTTTGTATTCTTTACAGATAACTTTATTTTGTTCTAATCGCTTCTCTAGTTGAAGGAACCGTGCGATTGCCTTTTTTCTAGAATCCCCAAGCTTTTCTATTGGTTCCTTGAATGGAATTTTCACTGTATATGTACCATCAGCATTTCTCCGGTGGTCTCAGTTGTAGAATTCTTCGCATTCCTTGTCTTCGATGGACTTCATCTTTTCTGGTACAACTTCTTCAATTTCTCAAAATTTTGTGAGTTGTTCATCTTCTGCAGCACATGCGACCATGCTAAGAATTTTCCTTTCTTCTGATGGTGTTGTTGCATTCCCCGTGATGATCCATCCAAGTTCCGTGTTTTGCGCTAACAGGCCTCCGTTGAATTTTCGTACTCCTTCCACAATGATTTCCTTGTAGATGTCTGCTCCTAGGATAACGTCTATTGGTCCAGGTTTCTGAAATAGTGGATCAGCCAACACTATATTCTTACAGTCCTGAAGTTGATAGTTTTCGACTGGTTTTTCTGGAAGTGACTTGGTTAACTGTGGCAGTATCAGCATCTCACATGTGGTTGTGTAGTTGCTTGGAAATCGTGGACGTAGGTTTACAGTTAATCGTCCTCGAGCTGTACCTGCTCCTTTCTTGCCTAATCCAGAAATGTGCACTCTCACCTTTTCTTCTGGTAGACCCAGCGCTTGAGCTGCATCTCCTGTGATGAATGATGCCTGTGATCCGGAGTCTATCAGGGCTCTGAGATACTCCAAACTCCCTGAGGATGACTGGACATTAATTAGGGCAGTTGCCAGCAAAACGTTGCGATGCTGTCTTCCTACTAGGCTTGCAACAATGTTTTCTTTCTCATTGGTTGCTGTCGCACTGGAAGTCGCCGCCGTGGTCTTGGAAAGCTGCTGCTGCTGCTTACTAAAATCTTCGTGCAGAAGCCAATGATGCTTTTTGTTACATACCTTGCATTTCCCTGGGCAAAAGTGTCTGGAGTTATATTTTCCTGTAGGCTTGAGGCAGTTAGAACAAAGTTTTTTATTCTTTATAACGTCCCAACGTTCGGATACTTTTAGATTGTTGAATTTTGGGCAGGATTTGATGCTGTGTGATCCTCCGCAGTGGAAGCACGATATGTCAGCAGTGTGGTACGTCTTTACTGCCCACCGATTCTGGTGACTTTCCCATGGTTTCCCAATTTCTTGTTTTCTGGGTTCGAATTTGTTCCGTCTTTGCACAGCTTCCAGCGACTGAAATCTTGTTTCTAAGAAATTGAGTAGCTGCTCGAATTTTTGCACCTCTCTTGGTGCCGTTAATGACTGCTCATATAGTCTATTGGTTTCCTTGTCCAATTTTCGTGTCACTATATGGCACATGATAGGCGCCCATGTGGCCGTTTCAAATCCTAAGTTCTCAATTGCTCTTAGGCATTCTGCAGTCGTGGCATGGAGTTTCTTGATCCCCTCTGCAGATTCGCTCGACAGGGTTGCCTGGTTGAATATGTCATCCAAATACTTCGCGAGTAGCAGCCTGGTGTTGTCGTATCTGTTCCTTATAATGAACCATGCAGACTCGTAATTGGCTTCAGTTGCCTCCAGGTGTTGCACTAACTTGCTGGCTTCCCCTCGTAACTGCGACTTCAAGTACTGCATTTTTTCCGCCTTACTTAGTCGTGGGTTTTCATGAACAATTCTTCGGAAAATGTTATGAAAGCTAGGCCATGCTTCGTAGGTCCCTTCAAAAACAGGAATTTTGAGAGCAGGTAACACTATATTCGCATGGCGGTTTTTCTTGAACCTCTTCATCCTGGATGTGCTGGTACAGGAGCACAATTATTTCGTTGACCATCTTCTTGGTCTCGTGGAACTCCTTGTCGTCATAGCTACCGTGGGATAATATTTCCTCGTTTAAAGCTCTGATGTCATCCCAATCATCCTTGATGTTCTTAATGTTGTATTCGTAATACCTTTTACTGCATTCCTCATTCAACCTATTACAGACTTCCTGAATGTCGCTTTGGAGTGAATTTACCTTGATCTGTAGCCTTCTTATTCGGCTCTGTCCCTCCTTGTCAGCAACTGTGGTCGTGTTCTCTTTTGGCGCTACTGGCTGCTGTGAACTTTCACATAGTGTGGCTAGATTTTCTTCGCACTTGTCGAGCAGGGCAACCCGTTTATTGTAAACGTCTTTGGTTTGCTGAAAAAAATTGTTTTTAAGATAAGGGTGTTCTTCCTCGACTTCCTTCGCCAGGTCTGAATGGTTGGCCTCAAATTCTTCCCAAAGTTGTTTTAGAGTGGATCTGCGAGCGGTGATATATGCTGAATTTTTTCTTGATGGGCCATCCTTCTTCACGTTGATAATCTGCCTGCGAATGGATTCTGCTAAATCTTCTTGGGTTTTGAAAATCTCCCGTCGCTGCGCCATCGTAACGGTCTTGTTCGAAGAGGGCTGGTACGTTTAAGGGATTACTGGACCAAATGCTAGGGGCAGGAACGTTGAAAGACTCGAAATATCAGATACTAGGGGCAGGAACGTTTTAATGGATCGAAGGACCAAAATGTCCAGGATGGAGCTTGTAGTAGACTGTATGAATTTATTTTGGACAAATTACAAGATATGTCTTAGGGGTGCAGGAATTAAAAAGGGTGCAACCCAACGGTCTCGTGTGGTCTCACACGAGATGATGTAACAAAAGACCTGGGGTCCGTTGGGCAGCGTGAACACAGTGAAACAAGATTTCAAGCTGTATTAATTTAATGACTAGTTCTTTTCTATTTATACATATAAAAATACTGACTTAGCTTACAAAGTTTAATATTTGCCCTAGTTCAAGCTGCTATTTCTACGTGCGTGTCTAATTTCATAATAAACAAACTTGCAGAGTGCAGAATTGCAGACTGTTCACCGGGTCATTCGTGCACTGATTACATTACTGCTGACGCTTTGTTAAGCATTTTCCGTATGCAATATATGTTTGTGAAATACAAGCCTAATTAGATTAAAAGGATTAAAATTTATGTTTGGTTCCTAAACACAGAGTTTATTAAATATTAAATAATCTTGCAGTCAATAACTGTGATTTACGCAATATGGAGTTTATTCAAAATTTTCAATAATACAAGCAAACAAACTAAAGGTTGCCACAGGCGTTAATACAAATAACCCCTTTGTGGGTCGCTAAATTAATTGAAATAGCAAAGTAAATCGAGTGATATGCATATATAAAAAACCTTTCTGTCTAGGCTGTTGTAAGCAAAAAAACGTGGGTGCTCCTTTCACAAAAAAGGCGTAAGGTGCACGTAAAAATTCAAAGCTATCTTTAATTAAATAACAGTGAATGTTCTACTCAATGGGAAACAAGTTGAAGTACTGGTATAACCAGCCCGGGTTTAACAACCGAAAGCACTAACCTCTGGCGTCCTGTACTTCTTAAGTGGTAGTGCAGTCGAAAGGTTGCTACACAGGATTATTCTTAACGCGATGCGGCGGCTTGACCAAAAGCAGACCACATTGCAGCATCGACGCTAAAGGTAGCTGACGGCCGTTTAAAATTGCTACGAAAAGCTGCCCTCCAAGTGTAAATTATCAGGCGAAAATGATTACTTCCGGGTAAAATTTCCAGGAGAAGATTTCCGGATAAAAAATAATTCCTGGTGAAAACTTGTGAGTTCCAGACAAAAATAATTTCTAGTAAAAGCTAAAGAAATGCAATTAATATGAGGATAACAGAAAAAAAAACCCATCGTACCTGAATTTAATTTTCAGCTTTCAAACACAATCGTCGTGGCCTTAATTAGCACGAAGAACATTCTCGCAAGCAAGTGGCTTGTTTGACGAACGAAAATATAATGCCTCCGCGTTTGGACAATCGAAATGCTGCAAGCTGGGCTTTTGAGATAAGCCAGAGAATGATTGTGGGGCTTTCCAGAATCGGTACGAAATGAGCGACTTAATAAATTGAAATAATTCGAAATACAATTTGATTATTATTCGAAAACAATATACAGGCTAGTCCTGAAATAATTTGGTAAATGGCGAAATAATTAAACGGAGCCAAAAAATTGTTTCATATTTCCAAGTCAAATGTTGGAAGCACGAACTGAAAAGATCATCAACAAAGTTGAAGATTTGATGTTGACTGGCCGCTGAATAAAAGTTTCAGTTATTGCAAAGAAATAGGAATATCAGAAACGAGTGTTTTTCAAATTCTACACGAAGATTTGGAAATGACCAAAGTATCGGCATGATGGATTCCTAAGCTGCTCAGTCCTGAACAAACACTTTGCAGACGACAAATTTGCGAGGAGAATTTGACTGCGTTGTCCGAAGATGAAAACGTCTTCTATAGAATTGTACCTGCGGATGAAACCTGGGTACACCAATGAGACCCTCCCACGAAACAAGGCAAAGACGCAATTTTCTGCGGGAAAAGTGATGGCCACAGTTTTCTGGGAAGCGGAGGAGATTTTCTTTATTGAGTATATGACATAAGCATAAAGCACAAATTGTTCAAGTAGTAGTGAAGGAATTTGGCTTTGAGGAATTACAACATCCATTTTACAGTCCCGACCTCGCCCCCAGTGACTATTATCTCTTTCCAAAACTCAAAAAGCACTTGAGAGGGCGTTGGTCGCTTTAAATCCAATGACGACTTGGAAACGGCTGTGGAGTCGTATTTTGCAGAATTAACAATTTTTTTTTCAAAGGCGCAGCGTTATTAGAAAAACTTTGGAATAAGTGTGTTTAGTGTTCATGGTTCCTACGTTCAACAATAAAATCTTGTTTGTTCTCTAACTCAATGTTTTCATAGATAGATAAAATAAAAAACTCCCCTCGTATTTTCGTATTTTAGAGACTCGTATATGGGCGTTGTCGGAGTTGCTAATGAATATTTTAAAATCAAATTCAGTTCTTGCTTCATTTGTTCTATTGTGGTATTCATTGTTAATTTGTTATTTTAGTAAAGCGTAATAACGAACCGTAATATAGGGATGCAAATATTAAAAAAAAAATCAAAAAATTTAAAAAATGTAGACAAAATTCTGCAAAGAACATTCCATGGCCACCGGAATACAATCACCTTGACAACAGTGGTCTCACCCGACAATACCGACCACTAACTCGTCTTAAATAAAGAAGACGTAACGGTATTAAAATACTGCTATGATACTGCACTCGCAGCAGTTCTGTTTAATTATACCAGTTAAAACGTACCATTACTAATTTATACTAAAAAACAGGATTGATTGTAATTTAATCGTTAATGTTTAAACTTGCTTAATACAAAGGACTTATTTAACCAAGGAATCTTATAATTATTAATATGGGTTTTGAAGTGAGCATGCACAACTAATAAAAGAAAAGAGATGAGTTTGAGATGTCACGCTCTAAAAGATGATACTTACGGATTAGTATTGGCTTAATGCAAAATGATTTTACATTTATTTAACTTAAGTATGCCAATAAATTATCATTTAACGTAAATCTTTAATAAAATGACCTTTTAAACATCTGGAAATAGTATCAAGACATGTTAAATTCAGTATCGAATTGTAATACGTTATGATGGTAAGAAATATTTCTAATATCGCAATCGTAAATATGTGCAGAAAGCAAATAATCAAAGGTAAAAGTGAACTGGAAAGCAAATGATTGACACGGAGGCAGAACAAGTGTACGTAGATTAATATTGTGATCGAAAAAGGCACTTCGTTTAAACTATCAATATATGCCAGTTATTCATACGACTTAGAAATCAAGTTTTTACATACAAAAAATAATTTAAAATGATGTAAATAGGAGACAAGAGAAAAGTAAATAATACATTTTGTTCTGGAGGCACCATCTACAAATTTGGTATTAGGTCCCAGGTTTTGTATAGAAAGTGTCAACAATTAAATTTAATATTGCCCATACTTGTTTTATTCTGTTGGGTGGCATCGGCATGGAATTGGCTCGATTTGAATACGCATGCTAGTAATTTGAAGCTGTTTGGGGTACTATAAGAATTGGAAACTTCAATAAGAGTTGCTTTGGAGTATTCTGTAGCTACCAGAGGAGGTATTGTTGCTACCGTATGAGTTAGGGGCCATCTCGAAGTTGCATGCCATCTTAGGTGACTTCAGAGGTCGTAAGAAGCGAACAGAAAGCTGCAGTAGCTAACGGGGGCCCTGGTGTGTGTTGTTTTGTTTGGATGCAGAAAGTCTGCTGTCCTGACTGCGACGAGGATGCAGGGCAGAGGGGTTGGAATTGGTAGCTACTGTTGCCAAAGAATCTGAAAGGTTTGATATAATTCTTACATGGTTGTGAATTATTGAATTCGGTTATATTCGAGAATATCAAATTGTTGGTGAATGTGTTTGTAATAGCAAAGACATACAAATTTAATTTGACATCAAATTTCGGTGGCTTACATTCGACCTGATACTGTTTAACACAATTGTCATAGGACTAATTTTTCTAAAGACCCAACCTGTGAGATAGCTTTAACATGTTCCCAGAGCTACTCCTTCTAATAATAAATTTACGATTAATTTTATAGAACCTGCATGACATCTGATTGATTATACGTTACGCGTTTAATAAGTGTTGGGCATACAAATTTTATTTATATTTCTTTAATACAAAATAATGATAATAGCCAATTGTTTAAGACAATATATTTCCTTCGAGTTTATAGCACACTTGGCAACTTTAAACGCCATTTCAGGTTTTGGCGATTTTTGAATTTGACGTTCAGCCATTTCACACACTTTTGTGTGTATCAGGTGGCGTATGTGGTTTTTGGTAATTTCTGAAATTTACAATTTTGGTTTTCCTTTTTTCAGAGTTTTGGGGGCACAACTTCAGAGTGAGGTTGTTTCCGGTTGCCAATTATGGAAATTTTTATAGTCTTAAATTTATTTCTTATTCTGCAAGGTGCGTTTTCGTGGCTCCTTCTGGGGACACTTTCAAAGCGGTTTTATCTCGAAAAATCTGGTGCAGACTTGATTATACTGGTTTGCTGGATTAGTATACCCGTGTGTTTAAATTAGCATTTGATGGCGTTTGTAAGTAAATACTTACAGACTGCCAGAAACCTCACGTATGCATTGGTGTCTTTACGTTCACATGAGCTGACGTATAATCAAATTTATTTTCAGGTCTTCCTTTCCTTTTCAATTTTTTAAGTCGATATATTCCACGTTATCTTCGAGAGATGTTTAATAATTTAGAATGCCGAAATAACAGTACATCGGCATCCACCATCTGGAGAAAAACATTGCTTTCGACGCAAATGGTCTACGACTGAAGGTCAGGTTTTTTATATTTCACAATTTGAGTACCCGAGGGCTCAATTAAGCCCTCGTGCTTCGCGCTTCAATAAGAAACCACGTTGAAGGTTGCCTATTATAAATTTTGAATTTTATCAAATGATGTTTTAGTAATCAACTATTAGTTCCTAACCAATTTAACTTTTTTGGTAATTTATATTTAGTAAGAGCTCAAGAGGGAAAGACCAAGGCGTAGCTGCAAATACGATATAAACGAAGCTATGGGAACAACAAACCTCGAAGAAGTATGTTATTTCGATAGAGTTAACTGGAAATAGGGGTGGAGAGACAATGTATAGCATGTTAAAGATCTCTTGATAAAGTTGGTACTCCTTAGTCTAGGCCACATTTTAAGTACGACTTCACTCGTATAACCACAGTAACCGGTGTCTAAAATACATGGTACTCTACATGCCCAGACCTTGTCCATAACCAGCAAACCAACAAACAAAGAGTCCTCTTGTCAAAATGAAATGAAGATAAACTGACTGGATAAGCCCTTTTGCGTCCAAATACCTTTACTTTAAATCCCGGGTGGTGTAGCTTGAACAAGCGTCCACGTATGATTAGTAGAGTTAAGCAACGCTCTTTCTGGTCAGAACTTGGATGGGAGTTCCACAGCTGCTTCTCTCAGCGCCTCGTGGTACGGCTGCCACAGAAGTAGTTGGTCTCGGATGTCATATAACATCATGACAGTCGTTAGTCGGGTCGGAAGTCCCCATAAAATATACAGCGACGCCTATAATTGGCCTAACCGCTACAGAAAACTAAAAACAATTAGAATTACTTCGCCCTACATACAGCAATTGTAACCAACGAAATTGTAGCTGGTTTATTCTATAACGACCTGTTTAGAATTGCACTCCGATCGGAAAGTAACACGCTGTAATAAGAGTTCGGCATGCATGCATTAAGTATTTTAATTGTAGTTCTACAATTCCGCGCACTCGAACTAGCTCGAGCGCTATGGGAATCTTAAAGAAAATACCTGACATGTGCAGGACTGCAGGCTGGTGACCACAAAACAAGGCCACAAGGTGTGCCAATTCGTGGTTGTGTGACACCTCAACAAGGCTACAGGATTGGGATGGAAGGCTTTTTCGCAGTATGATGGCTCGTCATCGTAATAGCGAAATGCCTTCGGAAGTAGTAATTTTGCCTAGGATACCTGTACGGGACTTCCAAGCTAATAATGCATACTTTCTCTAGGTGTTCTTCATAAGATGACATCAGAGCAGCAAGACGAAATACATACACTAAGCGGGTGGCTCAAAGAAAAAGGCCTGAAATATTCCAACACCTTAAAGTGGCTATAAAAACTGAAACAACCTACCAGAAGGTGAAACACGGCTTGGGGTGAGTTTATTTCTGAAATATTCTTGAATCCTAGCACTGCTAGATACATTTCAGCTGCTGTATGTATCCTACATCAATTCTGAAAAATGTTAAGATATCTCCGTAAAAATTTACACGAAGGCACTAGCAGCAATCACTAATTTGCCAAAAATGGCTACAAGAAACAGCTATCTCCCATGTATATATATGTATATATTAAAGGTAAACATTTCAGGGTGTCATACCGCTTAATAAATTCGAAGATTTCTTCAACTGGTCGAAGAACATCTTGACTGGCGTCTGGGGTTGGACGACGTTTCGACAAAATCACATTCGTCTTTTTCAAGTCCTTGTAGTCCTGGTTTGGCTTCTAGTTATACGACAACACGACGGACTGTCAACTTGATGTACAGCTGTACGGATAACTAGAAACCAAACCAGGACTACAAGGACTTGAAAATGACGAATGTGATTTCGTCGAAACGTCGTCCAACCCCAAACGCCATTGAAGATGTTCTTCAACCAGTTGAAGAAATCTTCGAATTTATTAAGCGGTATGACACCCTGAAATGTTTACCTTTAATACATATCAGCCGCGAAAACCTTCGTAATATATATACAGGGTGTTATTTAAGTACGTGGCCAAACTTCAAGAGGTAATTTTTGGAGTGATTCTAAGACGAAAAGTTTATATAAACATAGGTCCGGTAATGCTTCGTTTTCAAGATACAGGGTGTCAAACTTTTTCTAAAAAATAATTTTTTCGTAAAAATTTTACTAATCCTTCAGCCGATTTTGTTGAAATTTGTCAGTGTTATTTATGGTAGAAAGGGGCTAATTTAACCCTAACTAGATTAAAATTATTAAATTCAGTGGCGTCCCGGGGGGCACCTTAACCAATATTTTTGACAAAAAAATGTGCGCCACTGACTTATTTAGAACTTTTATATTCTTTTTCGCATTAAGCAGCTAAAAATACAACTTTTTTGTCTCTTTAGTTTTTTTCGTATCTTGCTCCGTTTCCGAGAAAAAAAATAAAAATAACTTTATTGCATGTCCATGGACAGCAAAAAAACATTTTTTAATAATTAATAAAACACAAAAAATATTTTTTAGCTAGCATTAATTTTTATAACAATTTCTAAGACTAAAATAGACTATTGATATGGAAAAAAAATAACAGGTACACCCCAGTTTTTGATAGTTTGGTAGTTTTAATTTTGTATTATGTTGTCCCAGGGACATGCAATAAAGTGATTTTTATTTTTTTTCTGAAAAACGTAGCAAGCTACGAAAAAAAATAAAGAAACAACAAAGTTGTATTTTTAGCTGTTTAATGCGAAAAAAGATATAAAAGTTCTAAAGAAGTCAGTGGCGCACATTTTTTTGTCAAAAATATTGGTTAAGGTGCCCCCCAGGACGCCACTGAATTTAATAATTTTAATCTAGTTAGGGTTAAATTAGCCCCTTTGTACCATAAATAACACTGACAAATTTCAACAAAATCGGCGGAAGGATTATTAAAATTTTTACGAAAAAATGATTTTTTAAAAAAAGTTTGACACCCTGTATCTTGAAAAGGAAGCATTACCGGACCTATGTTTATATAAACTTTTCGTCTTAGAATCACTCAAAGAATTACCTCTTGAAGTTTGGCCACGTACTTAAATAACACCCTGTATATATATAGGCAATATTTTATAAATTTCACAGAAATTTCACTATTTTTCAAATTTGCACAAAAATAGACCAGAAAGTTATACAACTAAACGTCCTACCTCAGCACAATTTCTGGACATTTATTAATTTTACATTAAGCATAAGTTTTTAAATATATTGTTCTAATTAAACTTGTAGAGGTAGAAAGTATATTTAGTAGAATTTGGCATTTCTTGAGATGCCCTTTATCTTTGTTGCTGTATAAGTTTGATAAATTATAGTTTATGCAAGGGTGGGAGGTGGTTTTTGTCATAACATTTTAAAGCTGAAACGGTTGTTAGTTGTAGTTGGCTATTCGTACATCATAGGTTTTGTTTTTACATAAAAATTACTCTCGCTGAAGGCTGTGGTTTTTGAGAAAATCGGCCCCAAACATTGAACTGCTCTAATAAACAAGAACACCAAGTTATCTAATAATTAACTTTTCCTGCTTTTAATTCGTTTTAAATGGAAAACATCTGAATTTACTAGAAAATTATTTGTCTGCATGTTTGCATCAAGTACCCGTGGAACAACGACGAGTCATGTATTTTATGTACTATTGCGATTAACTTTAATTTGCCGGAAAGCTTAGGGAACTACTGAAACCAAAAGTTGACTATTCAAATAATGTTGTACGCTTATAATGCATGGCAAGCTGTTAAAATTAATTATTAGAAAACTTGGTATTTTTTGTGATTAAGCGCACTACAACCTTTAGGTTCGGTTTTCCCAAAAGCTACTGCTCTCAACGATTTCAAACTATAATAACAATTGAATTCAAAAAATTATGGTGGAAAACATCTTCCACCTTTTCATAAATTCCCCAGCCTAAACTTTACACCATATTTTGCAGTATAAAGAACAACAGTGTGTCCAGATAAGAGCGCTAGTATGAGGAACTCGCTAATAGTGATAGATACATATTTGGTTAAGTGGGAAAGTGGCTTTCTAATAAATTTAGTTGTACTACCATGGTATCAGATGTATCGGTTATCAGATATTGACCATAAAGTAAAGTTTCTCAATGATAATATTTTTTTTTATTTGATCTATGTGCTCCTGTTAAAACAGCCAGATTTACTAAACCTAAGGCACTGTGGTTCACCGAAAATATTAAATTTATGATGAACCTGCATAATGAAGCATTATCTAAGTTCAAATAAACGAAATCTCAAGCGCATTGGAATTATTATAAAGATTTAAGAAACGATACAACTAATGCTGTTAGACGGGAAAAACGTGCTTACTTTAAATCTATTGCAGGAGTAACGAACAGTAAACCTTTTTGGAAGGCGTTGAAAGTTCGCGATATCTACAGTAAATATAAAAATTCTGATATTCCTGAACATATTGGTAGTGCTGACAATATTAATGACAATTTTTTAGATGCAGTTACCAAAAATAAAGCAGTGCCAGTACCCTTCTCAATTATTACAATTCTAACTTGGTAGCAAATCTAACGAATACGTTCAGCTTTACTCTTGCTTGCGAAAATGACGTAGTGAATGTTTTATCCGCAATAAAGTCTAACTCTGTTGAGGTAGACAATATAGGTATAGCCATGATAAAACTGTTGTCCTTTTCTGGTTCCCTTTTTGCTCCACATTATTAACTACTGTTTATTAAATGGGTACTTTCCTAGTGCATGGAAAATAGCGGAAATGTTACCTGTCTCCAAGGTTAATTCACCTTCTAGTTGTAAGGACCTACGTCCTATCAGTATTCTACCAGTTGTTTCAAAATTATTGGAGAAAATTATGACAAAACAATTCTGCCAGTACTTACATACACAAAACATTTTACCTCCTACTCAGTCTGGTTTTACTCCAGGGTGCAGCCTCACTGCTCTTACGTGTATTACCGATGATATTCTTACCGCCACGGACAAAATTATGCTAACAATGTTAACACTTTTAGATTATTCCAAAGCCTTTGACATGATTGATCATGATTTGCTTTTAGCGAAACTGCACTATTTCGGTTTTAATAAGGACGCCGTTAATTTATTGGGTAGCTGTCTCAGCGGTAGATATCAGCAAGTTAAACTTTATGATAAAATCTCTAATCTAAGAGCAGTGACAGCAGGTGTTCCGCAAGGCTCCATACTGGGACCCCTTTTGTATATCATTTATACGTCTGATTCTATAACCTCTGTTAAATCATGTCTCTGTCATTTTTATGTTGATGATACGCAGCTCTATCTGTCCTTTGACATCTATAACATACAAACGGCTATTCAAGAAATCAACAGTGACTTAGATAATCTCATAGATATCTCGAGAAAAAATTAAATGTTATGATTTTTGGAAAATCTTCCATACGAGAGCGAGCATTGCCTTTGCTAAATATCTGCATAAAAATACTCAGCTATCTATTAAAAGCTCCTGTAAAAATTTAAACCTAATTATCGACCATAACTTTAGATTCAAAGAGCACATAAATGAATGCATTCAAAAAGCCTATATGAATCTAAAAACCCTATATCTCTATAGGCATTCTTTGTCTGAAACCGCAAAAATCTGTTTACCTGACGCTTTGGTTCTGTCACATTTTACTTACGCTGATACAATATATGGTCCTTGTTTAGACAGTATTGATGTCAAACGAGTGCAAACAGTGCAAAACTCAAGTTTACGATTTATTTTTGGCTTAAGAAAGTTGGATCATGTATCCGACAAACTCTCTCTAATTAAGTTGAACATGAAAAATCGTAGGTCACTGCATTTTGCCTGCTTATCCTATAGGCTGATAACTTCAAAATGTCCTGATTATCTCTACAATAAACTACGATACAGAACTGAGGTTCACAAAATCAATATAAAGAGTAAAGGGCTTTTAACTTTGCCTGCTCAGAAATACAGTGTGTATACGAACGCTCTTTTTCATATAATATTGTCAACATTTATAACTCCCTTTCTTTATTTTCTCAGGCACTTAATGTGCGTCTTTATCATGATTATTTACTTGAAAATCAGTAATCCAGCCATCAAATTTTAATTCCTGAAGGTGTGTATATTGATCTACTATTTTATTTTCTTTCATTTTTCATTCATTTTCGTTCATTTCCTTCTTTCGTGATTTCTTTATTTTACTGTTTCCTTTCACAGAGGCATTACTACGAAATGGCATCTGAACTTCGTCATTTGCATATTGAATAGGTACTGTTAATTTTATTTGTTTTTTTTTGTAATTTGTATATGCAATAAAGACAACTTATTATTATTATTATTATTATTATTATTATTATGATTATTATTATTATTATTATTATTATTATTAAAAGGATGTTCAATTAAAGAACTAACAAAATGAAGCCTCGAAATCCTTGATAAGATTTTTAATTTTTGAGTTATCTTAAAAAGCTGAATTTTTGGATCTTCAATTCTACTTTATTCTGACGTTAATACTAAAGTTAGATCGAAACTGACAAAACTTCTTTACATCAATTTTAATGGACTTAAATATCACATTTTTTTTTATGCTACGCAATCTTCACCAACTTTATTTTTTAAATATATATTGTTATTTTCTGGTCTCAAATTTTATAAGCTCTATTTATAGTACATTCAACAACGTACAACACATTATGGTTTAATTATGTCTCGCATCTTTTTTAACCTTCATCGAGAAATTTTTGAATACGGACCTGTATCCGAAAGCATTTCACATGTTGTTTCAGCTTTTGTAATTTAAAGAAACCAGAAATGAGCTACATTGGATGCTTTGAATTCTTGATAATCGCGTATGATCTTTGAATGCTAATAATATTCAAAAATAATTAATTATTTGATTATTTTTCTTACTTTTAAACAAGATGAAACAACGTATGAAATGCTCTAGGTCACAGATTCGTATTAAAAAATGTTTTGAAGATAGTCAAGAAAGGCTAGACACGTAATTAAACCATAATATGTAATATACTATTTATTGACTTCAAAATAGAAAGGGTTTCTGAAATTTGACATCAAAAAATCAGGACAGTATTTAAAAAAAATGAAGTTGTTAATGGTTGATCGAAGACGAAACATCTCATAAAAAAACGTAAACGTAATTTTTAAGTCCATTAAAAGTTGCCATGAAGAAGTTTTGACAGTTTCGATCTAACTTTAATATTAGCGCCAGAAACAAATTGAATTGAAAATCCAAAAAAATTTTTTTTGAAGATAACTGAAAAAACGAACAATGATATCAATAATTTCTAAAGCTCATTTTATTAGTACCTACCTTAATTATGCAACGTTTTTCCCATTTACCCAAATTTCTATTTCTTACCATTACCGAGATCCCCATACTGGCCCTCTTTGTCTTGGACACACGACATGCTAACAAATTTAATATGATTCCTATATTGTTAATTACATTCACTCCTAAAAATATGTAACACTATTTTTTATACCTTGTGTACGTAGGGTCGATATAGTATTCTAATTTCGCGGACGAATGGGCAATAAGGGAAGGTTGCCCAATATATCAGTTTTAATATCCTCTTCGGGTTAACAGTAATTGCTAGTTATTTATATTGCTTAGTGTAAGCCGCGTTATTTATCGATTAAAAGTGCTCTAATATTTTTTTATTCGGCAGGATCGAACAAAAAATATCGAAACCTGTCACCATTTAGGCTTAGAATTAATGATAACGATATTCATAAAATGATCCGTTTAGTAATATATAGCGAGTTTTCCAGTCGTTTGCTTACATGCGTAAATTCGTTGCTTTTATAGACCTAAAACATTAATGTAGCTGTTCTGAAAAAGCATATCGTTAACTCAGTAGAATTATGTACTTCCTAGTTTCAGTCACTTTCATATCCAGAATTAATACTGATAATGAGTGTACAAGTGCAGAAGTAAATAAAATATAATGTTATGGTTTATGCCATATTCACCTTTACATCAAAAATCAATTTCAATTAAATAATTCCTTCATAACAGATGCCGTGGCGCCCTCTCTCTGCAAACTCTCGAACCATGCTCTTATCGGACGACGTAAGTACTACTATTTCATTCAATGCGTTCTAATACTCGAAATCAGAAGCATGTGATTTGCTCTTCGCTATTTAAAATTGAATTCACGCTTTACAACTCAATTCGCCGAATGTATTAACAATGGTAACGATAGTTTTGAAATGAAGAATTTATGACTACCTACTTAATATAGATTTAATACGACTCGTACTGCGACCTTTCTGTTATATTATGTTGCACATATTCTTGAAATTATTTACTTAGTTATCTTTATTTATTTGATTAACTAGCAAATCTAAAGTAATATGTGGCTTTTAGTCTAAAGACTAGAAAATAGCTTTTAGAAGTCAACGTTCTAACCAGAAATGTAATAGATGGCAGTAATAACGGATGTATATAGTATTAGTGACATTAAATTCACAACTTTTCCAACATAAACCATGAAAATAGTATATGATATTATGCTAAGCAATGCCGCTGTATAATTATTATTTAATATTTTTATAAATTAAAATTTCTGTAATATATTTTTATTTGATTTAATAATAACTAATATTTTAAATAACCTTCACAGAAAACGTTACTACTTAAATTAGAGCTCCTTAAAGGATCTACTACTTTATGCAATGACAACAGTGCATTAAAATTCCTGTCTAATTTATCTACAGCTTGATGAGCACGAGTTTCTGTCGACAGGGATCAAATGATAGCTTTTAATCCGTTGAGCAAGAAATGTCAAACTAAGCCATGCATAATCAACGTAAACGGCTATAATTCAAACCCTGGCTCTACATCCTTCCAAACTTTTAATCCATAAATGTGTTCAAGTCGTTTCATATTACTCCCTAGATTAACTCTTTTACAGCAAGTCCGTCTTAAGCTTATCCTTTAATAAAGTTTCTAATATTTTTATTTTCTTAATTACATCAAACTGAAAAATATACCAACTATATTTTAATCGAAAGGTGGTCTATTGCTCATATAAAAAGGGAAACATATTCATAACCAAATCTATATTACTACTTTTCAAGCAATTTGCTACACTAGATTGAAACAACTATCGAACTCTCACTTACAGCCCACATACTCCTCGCTAGCCGAATTTATAAAAATATAATAAACAAGAAACGGATTGAGGCGTAAATTACTAGGATTGAGAAAGAAGTTTAGCACATGTGAGTTACTATTTTTACCTTAAAATACCATCAGAAAAGGTTAGAAAGTAGGATTTAACTAAGTAGATAGAATTCAGAGACAATGTATAAAAGCTTTCGCATAACTAGTCAAACCTGAGTAGTTTAAGAACCATTGAAAAATAACAAATTATATCACAGATACATCTAAATGTTCACATAACATATACAAAACGCATATAATTACAGAGAGTCTGAAGGAAACTGAGATAAGTAGCTCAGAAGAGAAGATGCTTACATCATCTCAGATAAGCAGGAAATGTAAATCTTACAACAAACTTTTTTCTTCCCCTTCTTCGCCCACAGTTTCATTTGCTGTATTTATTTCGTCTACTTCTCGATCTTTACCAGAATTAAAAAGTAATCCTAACACCCCATTCTAAGCCAATTTGAATAACACAATTTACTTCAAAATGGAAATAACCTTCATATATGCATAAAGTAATAATCCGATAATAAGCTAATCTCAAAATTTCTAATATTATCCAGGATTTTCATTGTTGTTAATTCACCATTCATGCTAACGGTCGGAAAAATATATTCTCATTAAAGTAACCCTGAAATTGGCACATTAAAGAAGATGAGAGAATGCTTCTTATTGCTACTTCGGCACTCTGTTGGAATGGAGCAATTTTTGCCTTGAACTCTTTGGGGCGCCCTCTACACATTTAGTCTTCGTGATCTATAGAAACGGTGCTTTTAATGTGATACGACCGTTATCATATTATGTGACATACATGATCGCCCTATATGTGCGACGACTTTTGCTGTAGAGAATTCGCAAGAGAGACGAAAACTAATTATTATAAACCCTAGATGAAGAAAATCGATTTAAAATTGAGTCGTCGGTTTATTAAATCAGTTAGCCGAGAATGCGAATGGTGCAGAAGGCACCGATAATGGGGCATTTCTGATTTAAATGTGAGAAAAAATTGAAATTTGCATCCTCATCTTTCGATAGCTTTTAAAAAATCTTCTTTGCCTGGACTTATACTAAAACCCACAAACTCAGGCTCAGCAGTCCACGAATGCTCCATTACACCATCGTAACACCTTAGTTACACGACCGGTTAACGTCTATTACTAGTAACTCGAATACAAATTAACAAGTACATACAAAGAAAATACAACCTAGCTCGCCCAAAAGTTTTTCAGTTCTTTGCATTAATACTCTACAACAAGTAGCGCAAAGATTATTCATTTCATTCTGAAATTATTATCTTTACGTACATCCTGCATGTAAAGCTTCACTAAACTTAGTATTTCGACTTTTCTTTAATGCCAAAGCAGTTGCTATCTTCACAAAAGTTATATAGTTTTACGAGGCCTTCCATATAATTTTGGGTTGGACACAATTGATTGCAACAAAACTTCTGAATTTGTAAAAACTCTCGATGCTAACAGACACAGTTCGGCAGGTAATGCCGAAGTAGAATAATAAATTAAATCTTTTGTGACATCCGGTAAATATATCGATATTTATAAAAATTCCGGTAATCTTATAATTTACGCATCTTTAACTGAGCATGCACCAACAGCTAATAAATTAACAAAAAGAAAGGTTAAGGATAGCGAAGAGATGGTTAAGATACATTTTCAATATGATTTTCGGAAATATAAATTAACCAGGACATTTAATTTGTTTCTGAAATTAAATGCGAATTTCCAACCAATCGATGTGCTAATGTAGTAGATAACATTCCCCTAGTTTTATCTGATGTCATTTATACGTTAAAAATAACCTGCTTCATCAATGAGAGAATTATGTTGTCACAATGACAAAGTGTTGAAGGGGATCAATTATAACCCAGAGATAAAGTAGAACAATAAGCTGAAGAGTAGTTGACCTACAAATATTCTATAAGTTCCCAGGAAAATAAATTAATACGCTTTGAAACCCTTGTTTGTAAACAGTATAGAAATCAACATGATTTGCATAACATTTCATGGTGTAATTAACGAGGAAGGGGATATAGTTTCCGAAATATTAAACATTTAGTTTCCTTCGCACATACAAATTTGGAAATTATGAAAAATTATTTACGTTGCACCATTGAATTCGCAAATACCAGCAATTAATTGAAAATTTTACTTCAATTTTGTCATTCTGTAGAACAGCATTATCTGTTCTATCCGCATCTTATTTTATCAGTAAGAATTGAATAGAAATAGTTCATAAACTAAATAACGTCAATTAATATAATACTTATAGAAGATCAAGCAACGATGGGAATATTACTAAAAGTATAAGAGCTACATGACATTATTTATTTACATAAAAGCTGTAGGTGCTAAGGTAGTACACATCATTAAAATAATTCTGATTAATGTGTGGCAAACCAAACTTATTCTTTTTTAACATAACATCATATATTTAAGTAGCTTCAAGTTTTGCGTTAAAATGTTAATTATTACTTTAAACGTAAGGTTGTGTGGGTCTCAAGTTTTTTTTTGTAAGCTACTTTCAAAATGTGAAATGGCACATCTGGATATTAATGGTATACAGTTGTCCGTGTGATACATAAAAGTAAGGTTATGTGTTTAATAATTAGAAATTTCAATGAGTGCAGACCTACCACTAAAAGCGTGACAAATTTCAAAGGATCTCTGAGCTAGTCACTTACTTTCGCAATACTTAGCTTATTCTTCTGCGCTAATAATTTTATGGCATAGAACAGAGTTCTATTGAGGGTATTACTGTATATGGGTTATGCGTAGGTAATGTCCTAATTTACTAAATGCATCACTATATTTTACTGTGACTTGATATATATTTTGTTGGGTGGTAGCCTTAACGACTAAAAGGTTACTAAGGTACCAACATTACTCCCCCCCCCCCCCCCAAAGAAAAGTTATGGCGGAAGGCCAAGTAAAAAAGCTAATATAATCCCGGATAAAAATAGCACGATTATATTTAGCTATAAAACCTCCTGGATCTTTTCAACAATCCTTAAAATACTAATAATAATCAACGATAACAATAATAAAGGGTAACAATAACAATAATAACATAACAAATAACGAATCACAACATTGAACATACGCTGCCACTGGTTCCGCGAGAAAAACGGCAAGCGTATGCATAAAGAAGTAAAAAAAAAAAAAGCAACAAACCACACCTTCACTGCTCTCTTAGGCACCTGGAAAGGCACTTACAAAACTGGCTGGATCTAGATAAAACCACTTTGAAATACTCTAGAATGCACTCTGCCCAATTGATGCCTCGTTCTACCACTTGCCAAAACTCAATACAACGGAAAAACTTTCACAAAACACTCTGGGCACACTCTCTCAATTAAAACACAATTTATGGTAACTTGGGTATTTTTAATTGCAAATAAATATCGGCAAAAAATGTGAAATTATAGAATTTATACATGGTTTAGAAGTGCCAGCAAAATCTACAAAATTATTATATTTAAGAACAATTTTATAAATATAGTATTCAAAATCTTATTTGATAGACAAATTTACTCAAAAACATAGACGTACGGTATTAAGATTGTGGCCGCATTACTGCATACTAAATCCCATTGAACTTGTCTGAAGCAATTTGAGCAATACGGGTTTGGATCATATTAGGCTATCAGTAAATCAAATTGATACTTTCTGTTGGAATAAATGTGTACAACATATTATCGATATTGGAGATTATTATTTGTGCAACGTAGAAGTTTCCCTATTAATAATAAATGTTAATGATGAAACCGATACTTTGCCGAATACAGCGATAGTGACGACTAACCTATTATTAATATATTTTCGTTTCTCTTAAATGTTTGTTACTATTTTACTATGCATTAATTTTATTGGACTATCTGCTACATAAATATTATATACTGCCAAGTGCCATCGAAATATTTTCCCGTGTATGTTCTATTTGATCAGTATTTAATAATAAAAACAATTTCTGTAATTTTGACCTAATATAATGACATTTTGTTATCGTTTTCAGTGTCAAAATGATACATATCGTAGTGATAGCTCCACTTTTGACTAGCTATTACTTATTCAATGACTCAATGCTTGATATGCCTATTTTAATTAGTATTTACCCTATTATTTCTTTTTAAATCAATTTTACTTTTAACTAAATATTACAATTGAGACTCTCATGGGGGTTCGCCAAACTAGTTATCTATTAATTGAAATAAAAATTTTATTATGCTTCTATGACTTCTAACCGACACCAACTGTCAGCTTGACTTTTAAATTCAATTAAACCAAGAATTGACAATTATACTTTATACTGTCATCCATTAATCAATTCACCAACGTAAGTACTGTATTATGTTTATTTCACTCTTTCTTTTATTGTTCGTTATTCAAACTGCTTTTATATGAATAATTAAAACAAACCTGAACACTTCTCAAGCTTTCACTGCAAGTATCCAAATACTACAGCTCCCAATGTCCACAGCTCCTGATGTTCACAGTCTGCAACGTCTACAGCTTATTTCTCCAATAGTCAAAGCTATTACGCTCCGCCATCCTTCAAACCACATCCAACCTGTCAAAACCCCAACTGTCCGTAGAATCCGGTCATACTCCTTTTATCAAAATAACTGCCACACCAACAGACTCCTGGTAAGTTTCAGTATTATAGATGATCCCAAACTAATCTTCTTTATTCCTCAGGTAGTAATCTGTATCCAACAACACCCATAGTAACTGTCCAAATCAAGCAGCTACCTCTTATAACTTCCTTCTAAACGATTGACTTGTCTTCTACGTAATCACTAACTTCAGTAATGAATCTCAATTATATCTGACATGTATTACTAAATCCAAATCCATTCAATTATTCTAGTATTCTTGTTATTTGCATTCAATTAACGGTATTGCACAATCTCTTCACCGATTGTATGGTTCCACTAAATTCAATATTACCTTTTCATATTTTCACCACGTATATTTGTTAATAGCCCCATTACTTGTATTTCGCCAACCTTCATACTAAATAAGGCATAATTTTCAACTTTTTATTATTAAAATGAGGTTTTTCAAAATTCTGTATGCATTTTTTCTAAATTTGTTATAATAACTGTCTAAACAAAAATATTATCTCTAGTAGTTACTATAATTCCTGCCCTCTTAAAATATAAAATGTCCTAATTATTACATGCTACAATTCCTTATTATTAAAGCAAGCATTTTTTCATGGTTGAACTCACCCATCAAAATTAAATACTCAATTTCTGTTTAATTATTAAATTACATTAATAATTGTCTCAATTTTAATATTCATCGTTCATTTTTAAAATTAACACCCATCTTATTTAAAACCCATCAACATTTGATTGTAGTAATCTTCCAAATTTATCATATTTTTATTATTATTTAACCACTATAACAAATAGAGTAGTTGTATCATAATAATATATTCGCACTAGTTGCAATATGAGATTTCATCTTGACACTAGTGCTAGTATGAGAAGTTAGAACAGTTTTGTAGATTTAAGTTAATTTACGAGTATTTACTATAAAAATTAATATGACTAGCGCTCGTAGGGCAAACTTCACGTCTATTGTGAAAAACAGTTACATTTTGCAACGTGATACATAAATAGCTATTATAATTACAAAAACAAAATAACAGAACAAAATATTTAAGATTATGTTCTATTCGTCTTTATTATCTTGTCACGTTATAATATTTTGATTACCTGATTTAATAATACAAATGCTTCCTAAAATTTCATAGCTACCAAAATATTTATTTTTTTCTATAGCAAATGTTAAAGTGTGTTTTAATCAACTCAAAATAAAAGGTCAAGTGTTACTGTAACAGCAAGGGTGGATAAAGTAGCAAGTAGATAATGTAATTTAATTTAAATTTAAATTAAATATTACAGCTTCGTATTATACTAGCAACCCAATCTAGCTACTGAGATTTTAAATTGTGATTGACTTTCCTTATTTTCTTTTGAAATTGTTAAAGTTCTTGCTATAGAAGAAAAATGTATTATACACGACGATAAAGTTATCACTATCCACTCTTGAATCATTAACGTCTCGAAGTTAAACGATTCACTCGTGGATAAAATTTAACTTTACCGTCTTGCATAATAAATTACTATCACTACTTGCATATGAAAACTATACAAACTTCTCCCGTTATGTTAGCGTCGGGACTACAAGGAGGAATTAAGAAAGGGTATCAATTAATGTCGCATCAAATGCAAATACCGATAGAATAGTCGCATATTTTAGAAAACTTTGTCGACCCCAAACCAAAGTCATTAAACACCCCTAAAACGATTTCGCTTGTATTTTTAAATGCTGCTTTTTCAGCATTCATTACAAAGCATTGTTAACGTACATTGCACTTAATAGTTATTTATGTATCTAGTGGGCCAAGGTATTCAGTATTATCATTATGACATTTTAGCATATAAATCCGTTTCGAATTATTAATTAAATCTCACAGTTAATAGGAACAAAATAAATCCTACTGGAAAAATCTTCCAGGACGAAACTATGCGAAAAAAAAATTTAAACGGTTTTACTCAGAACTTCTCTCGCAAGCGGAAGTTGTGGCACTATATGTTTTGAAAAATCAAAGGCAACTAGAGGTAAAAATGTCTTAACGTTCCTAATAATACTGAAACAATAAAAGAAAACACTTGGTAATTTAAATTACATCAATTTTCATATAAAAAGGTATTTCAGATGGGATTCGAGGGTGATTTAATCGCCTACTGAAGGCATTTCAACGTGAAGTAAGCAGACCCCGCGCAGGGCACCCGTCAATCGCATCTTGCCACGGAACTCTGCCTTATATCGCTGCGCTGCGCAACCGCATTACATTCAACAGCTTATTGTTGTCCATTTCTGTTTTTTTTTCTACAACAATTAACCTGTATCTTTTGTATCTCATTTTTTATCAAGGGTAAACCTGAGTTATGTGCAAATTAATACTTTTATATATTCCCCAGTTAAAGCAAAAATAGACAACTGTTTTAGTTTTTAAATGAGTTCACCTGTTTATATTTGGCCGAAATCTTCTCGGTTTCATTCCAGGTGGACTAGAATCCGTATGCAAGATATTGTATTTCTCCAACATATACCTTTTGAGTTATACCGGCAAAAGACAGACATACAGGCAGACAGACTGGCTGAATTGCCAAAATATGTTTTTCGTCATCTAGGGACCCTGACACGAACATCGTAAGGTGATTTTTTCGCGATTACAATACTTCCTTCGTTTTTTAGACGGGAGGAGTAAAAAGGTTTATCAACTATTCGCCAAAAAACGTCAACGAGCTTCTCAAACTTGAGAAGGCAAACGTGAGAATAGTCTTTTAATCGGTCACTGTGTGAATCTACCAATGAAACTGCAGAACATATACGTAATATGTGAATGCGACTAATAATTCGCAAATACAAAGATCAACTTAATAATATAGTAATGCATATAGCGAAAAAAAATAGATCAATTTCAAATAAATAAAAAGAACAAGTTTTTGTACGCCACATCAATTACATAAAAATTTTATTCTAAATGAATTACAATAGTGGTACCTGATGCAAACTAAAAACTAAGTTTTGCGCCTACTATCTTTCTTATGTTAATGTTGTAATGGTTCCTTTGTGCTAATACGAGTAAAAAGATCTGATGTAAATCATACCACGTCGATAATTCGAAAAAATACTCAAAACATATTTATTTCATATCAGCTATATGTACACCTAATTCAATTTTTAAATTTCAATTTGCTGTCATTTACACATTCTCATTCCTAAATTTGCTAATCAATTACGTATATTAATTCTTCCAAAAACAACAAGTAATAATTCAATAAAGTTGTTTAACATGTAATTTGCAAAGAATTTTGACTATTTAATTTAACAAGGTACGTGTACATAACTAAAAACACAAAAATTAGGTTGGTTTTATAATACTAATATACAAAAATTTGTATGTTACTGCTTTCGGTACCTACCTACATATTTTTTTATGTTACTATGTACTAAAGTAAAGATAAAGGATATAAAAAATAGCAGTTAATTGATAACTACTGGACAAATATACTGATTATCACTCACTGCTTAATAGCTATTTTAATTTAGACAATTCGAATACATATTTGTATGCTTAATAACAACAGATTTGACGTAATTCAGATCAATAACACTCAGTTACGTTGTAATGTAATATAAACTCATTACGTACATACTGAGTCACTAATTAACAATTTTAATGTATATTCACATATCACCGTTCTGAACGACTGCTAATTTTATTTAACATTAATTATAGATAGTAAACTAGCGCGACTCCACATAAATTACTTTTCCAGTAGCACTCGCTCCTCGTCTATATTTTCCCATTTTGCAAACTTCTAGCTAATGTATAATCCTCTATGATAAATTCATTAAAGACATCCTTGAACTGACCAATCAAATCGCTTGACATCAAACTTGTTTTTCATATGACAGTTAGACTTATGGTAGCTAACTAGAATCTATTGAAGAAGTATATCGTATATGTCATAGTTTTACTAAAATGCTTGCTAATCCGAAAATTATTATTTAAAGTAAACAAAAACTCATAATTTACTATACTGCTACATGGAAGTCGGTAGTGGGGATTTTCAACATAATATAATCAAGTGGTCAAAAGAGTTTCCATGGATTAGTTATTTTTCCTAAATTCTAAATTTTAGGACTTCAGGGACGAATCTGTCAATATATTTTATTGGAATGTAAGCAAAGTCCTATAAAGGCAAAACCATATCAATTTTTTTGGTTGGATCGTACTCGAAGTTATTCAAGGTAGTCTGTTTTAGCTGCGATATAATTATGTTCAGCATAGATTACTCATTAAATATTGTAATTTAGTTTGAATTGATGCTGCAGCTTAACAAGGAACATCTGGCACTGTCATCGCCGATAACCAGTGCAGTCTTTAGGCACGGGCCCGACGGGCCCGGGCCCGGGGCCCCCAATTTTTTGGGGCCCCCGACGGCCGCATTGGTCAACTAATAATTATGTAATTAATTAATTCATTTTAAAAAAATAAAAATTAAAGTTGTGTATTCATTTGATAAATTTAAAGTGGAAGTGTTTATCCCAATTATCGACTCATTAACTCAACTACAGCAGAGATCTGCTGCATATATTGAAGTGAACAATCGGTTTGGCTTTTTATAAGAACCATTAGTCCAAACGAGTTGCACGATAGCTGTAAAAAGTTTGCTGAATATTATCAACTTGATATAAATGGAGAAGAATTAGAAACGGAATGTAAGTATTCATTTAGCGCTGTATTTAGGAACTAACGATGTATATAAAACTGAAGAAACTGATAATTCGCTACTGTATAACAATTTAAGAACTGATAAATCAGAAGAAACATTTCCTAACGTTGCGATATCACTTAGAATTTTTTTGTCATTAATGATCGCTAATTGCAGTGGAGAATGTTCATTTTCTAAGTTAAACAGGATAAAAAACTAACTTCGCAGTACTATGCTACAAGAGAGGCTAAACTCTTTATCATTAATGTGCAATGTGCATAGAAAGCGACATATTGTTGAATTTAAATTTTGAAGATATAATACAGGACTTTGCCCATACCAAATCGAGAAAAAAATCTTTTATTAGTGTGTAGCAATAGTTATGACCTATTTGTTAATTTTTAGGTTTCTTATGTTCCATTGTGTTTGTTTATATTCATTTTATTAGAATTTTAATTTTGTTTCCGTACATACATAGTTGTATACAAATAAAAGCAGGTATATTAAAAATACACCTATATTGTATTGTATTGAGTTACTTTCTTTCTAGAGGGGCCCCTTCATTACCTTGGGCCCGGGGCCTCAATCATATAAAAGACGGCACTGCCGATAACTAATGAATAATTCTTGTAGAAAATCACAACATCAATATATTTATAATAAATAGGATAGACCTGCATAATCTATTTACTTGACAACCACAATGTCAATTCGATGACAATTTGGTACCGCTGCTATTTTTCACAATAGTTATTTATACAACGAGTATGTAAAGTGCCACATTTTTGCACTGGTAAGAATGTTTAAAGAATTGGCCTTAGACTCATTCACTACTAAATTTCACAAGTGCAAAAAAGAAGCGTTAGATACAAGTTTTATACATAATCTGTTCGACTACCACATATGTATACTAATAGAGATTAACAATTTCAACGTCAATTCAAATTGAAAACTCACCAAAAATTATGTTAGGAATGCTTTCATTGATTTAAATTAACAACTCGCCAAATTTAATAAATAATTTTGACGGAAGTCAAGAATAAAATGACAGAAGTGTGCAATAATTTAGACATGTTATGTTACAAGTACGAAATTAAGGTCATTTTTGGACGAGACGCAGTTTATGGCAAACGAGCACAGCAGGCGAGGTATCTAAATAAGACAAGTCTAAAAATCAGCTTTCGTACGAGTTACATACACAATTTTTTTTCTATACTGCTTTGGAAGCGCTGTGTCTGTTTAAAAATGACCAAAAATAGCATTATGTATCTTGATTTCGACCAATGGAAACACAGCGTTATTTTTTGTTACTAAAAAGTAAAAGGTACTGTACGAAAAAGTGCCTGTTTTCGTCCATAAATCACTGCCGAAATTGATGCTTTTCGATGCAGTAGAACAAAAAATTATTATCGTATAGTATGCAATAGCAACATACTTTTGGCGTACGCAAAAGTGTCAAATAATAGCCTACTTTAGGAAGTGGTAGTCGAAATAGTTATTTGTATAATAAACATAGAAAGTAATATTGTCTCCACCAAGAGTACGGGTGAGCAAGTAATTTTCTATGCGCATTATGCACATGATTTTTTTACGAGTTTAATTAATAGTTTTAAAAGCTGTTTAATAATACATAATTTAGTATGTACTTCAAAAATAATCCAAAACAAGCCAAAGCCTCCTTGATATGACTCCGGCACCCCAGAGGCGGGGACTTTTAAGGGTCGCTGCTAGGGTATTAGCGAACATTATGGAATCCCGAAGACTTGATCCATATTATCCTGGATTCGCACAAGATTAGGCTAATAACCATCCCTTTCTCCCCCCCCCCCCCCGTTTACAAAACAAACTACAACATATCGAAACAACTCAAAGTGCCACCAATATTCATATACAACACAAATATCCATAACAACAGGCATTAAATAATTTATAGAAGATGCAAAATCTTCAACATCCTACAGTAGCAAATATCTCAAAATAAATCATAAGCTACACAATAACTACTGAAAACTAACGAAATACTTCATGAATAACTCAGTCGAATTCCATACCTTGCAAGATCCTAACACGAAACCCCTTTCGGTAGTTATCAAAAATTTTCCTATTTCACTAACGAATACAGAAATCAAAGAAGAATTATTAGGTAGGAAACTTAAAAGCGTAAATCGTCTTCTCAACAAAAATACTCGCCCAATACCAATCTGCGCAGTCCTCCTAACAGCGAACGACACAACCAAGAACAATGTGTCACTCGATTTTAACAGTCGAGGACAGAAAAAGGCAACCAGCATCCCTCAGTGTCACAAATGTCAGAGATTTGGCCACACTAAAAACTATTGTACAGAAAAACAGCAGTGTGAAAATGTAACGAAGACCGTTTACCCAACCAATGCACTAAAACCTCCTCCTCATAAATGAGTCAATTGTGTGGAGTGACCACTCAACCAGCTACAGAAGTTGTCCCATTTACCTAAAGCTGCGAATGCAACGTTTGGCAACAAAAAATCCTAAAATCATATTCCGACTATCTCTTCTATCATCAAATCAATCCTAGAGCCAAGCCACGCAATCCAATATCAGCCAAACTAAGGCAAAAAACGAACCAGTTACACAAGCCAATGTCAATAAAATATTATAATTTTTCAAAGAATTAATCGTCCAATTTATAGCCCACATCAAATCATTTTTATTAACCCACATACTCCCAAATATCCTCAATGGCTAACTCACATAAAGTTATTCATAAGTTAACAATTCTTAATTTGAATGCCAATGGCATGATGTACCACCCTTAAACGAGGGGTGAGCACAGCTCTACAACCTAGGGCTAATAAGGACCAGGCAGCGGTTCTCAAGGTTTTCAAATTTCATGTACCCACTGCTTTATACGATTTTTCCACAAACGCCCTCCGAAGCGATCGCTGGGGAGAACATTTCTGCAGAACGATGCAGTCCTGGAGGAATTATTTTGCACGGCCTTGACCCCATAATCGGTGTTGCCAGAATACGGGGAAATTTCAGAGCGGCTGTCCTTCAACAAAGCCATTACGCAGGGAGGGTGGGAAATAGGCCTAGTAACCTATGAATTGGTACACAACAAATTAACTAGAAAAATATCTCACCAAAGATGGAAATCAGCTTCGAATAAGTTTTCGGAAAACGTCGCTTGAAGCGTACGCTTCATTTGTGGACAGAAACAAATTACGGCTAGAAAATAGCCTACTTGGTCAAGCCATTCAAATCCCTCAGGAGGCTTGAAATTGTGAAGAGATCACAACCGTCTCGACGAGTGCTTGCAATCTAAGAAAGCTACTCGCAAAAATCTCATTCCAGGCACCTTTCGTATCGAAGATAGAGCGCCTTTTCGGACAAACCAAATTCTTTCGCTTTGCGCTCGCCCAAACGGAGCGCGCGAAATATTAAAATTAGAGATGCGTTACAATAAAACCCCAAGGAGCAGTCTTGTTGATATCGAATGTACTTATTATCGAAGCGCATTTGTCAGAGGGAGAAATATTTAAAATAATTTGTTAAATCATATTTCGCAATGACAGAACCTTATGCGCTGCCTGTCGAGGAATTGCAATCATCATAAAACAGAAACTAAAATGCATAACAGCAATAGATATTCCAGTACTTAATCTTGAAACAATGCACTTGACCCTACAAACAAAGCCAAACAATCTTACAACAATCGCTGAATACGAGCAACCCAATAAACCACAGTATGAGCCACATTCAACATCTATTCAATACAACAACACCAACTCTAGCTGTAGGAGATTTAAACAGCAAAAGCAACTATTGGGGATGCCAAATTAACAACCCAAGTGACAATTAACTCAAAGTTATGTTCGCAATCATCAAATACCCAACGAGCTAAGTATTGACAACATAGAACAATGTATCAACACTTTACTAAACCATTTACATTAAACTTCGCATTTTAACATGGATAGCCTAATTCAGAATTTTAAAGTACTCGAACTTTACGTTTGTGTGATGTGGACACATATAATAAAACGTGTACCTTAGATATGGGATTTAGTATATTTCATAACAATATCCTCAGTATAACTAAAAACTTTGACCAATTGCAAGTGTTTTCAACTTCTAGGATATGATACGTTATATAATCATGGTAACTTAAACCAAAATGACGGTGTGATTGTTTTTTTAAGAATAGTTTCAACACTAATTATGAAGTTGTCAATATTGGCCAAATTAATTGTCTTCGAATTTGTATCTCGTGTAATTCTAAGAATATGTAACAGTTATTTATCGACCTCCATCTACTAACATTGATAAATTCAACAATAATCTGGAAATTTATCTTAGAGGCTACTGTAACAATCATAATGAAATAATTATCGGTGATATTAACATCAATATTCTGCAACACACTTCAGAAACTACTACATACTTAAACAGTTTATACCAGTATGGTTTCTTATCTTGCATAAACGGATATACCAGATTTCACAATGAGTCAGTAACATGCATAGACCACATTTTTATTAAAAGTAATTTAGAAAAACAAAACATATTTCCGATAATACTAGACACAACAATAACAGATAATTTTTTTCAAATTCGTAAACAAATGAAACTGAAGAAAATAGTATCAACGTCAATTAATTTTGAAAGATTAAATGAAGGCTGGTGTGATCTGTTTGTGCCAGATGATGACCTAAATCTAATAACCAATAAATTTGTAGACATGTTATGTGATCATCTAAGGAAAAGCACAATAAAAGTCGAGAAAGTTGTAAGGAACACACACAGAAAACCATGGATAACTACTGGACTCGTAAAATCTATGAAAGTGCGCGATAAACTCTTTCAAAAATACAAACGTTTTAATGATCATGAAGCACTAGTGGGGTATAAATTTGATCGAAACCGAATAAATAATTTAATTACTAAGATAAAATATAGGTACTACAAGGAAAAAATTAATTTAAATCCAAATGATGCTAGACATGTATGGAATATAGTAAACAATTTACTTGACAAAGGTAAACAATCCCAAGTAATATCCAATATTAAGCTTCAGAACTCGGTTATCAATGATCCTCAAGCGATTGCAAATGAATTTAATACTTTTTTACGTCAGTCGCAGATAAAATGATTAAAAAAATTCAGCATAATGGTAACTTATCACATACAATTCAAAAGACCATAAATTCAAAAAGCATATTCTTAGCTCCAACGAACGCACAAGAAATTACATTAAACATAAAATCATTAAAAAGTAGGAAAGCTCCACATGATGGAATAACTGCTGAAACTTTACACGAAATAGCTGAGTTAATTGCAAGTCTTTTTTCAGATCTCATAAATAGTATATTTCAATCTGGGATTTGTCCAGATTCGTTTAAGACTGCTATAGTGAAACCAGTGTTGGGTAGTAACTAAGTAAAAGTAACTCGTTACTGGTAACTAGTTACTTTTCAGTAACTTAATAGTAACTTAATTACTTTTGTGTTTTCAGTAATTGTAACTATAACACGTTACAATTATTTAGTAACTTAAGTAACTGAATATGACAAGTTACATTTTCATGCTACAAATGTAAAATATTTTAAAAGGTTCGGTTTTTAATGCGTAGTATTTAAGAAATTATACCTGAAGGTGAAGAATTTGTGGAAATTTCGAATGCTTTAGTATGCAAATGCTAATACCGACCACAGGAATACCTTCTTGTACTTAGTCGATAATAAATAATATTTGACGGATCCTATTTGGGTGGTGACAGCTTTTTCCAGTAATCTTTAATTCTTTAACAACTAGAAGCTCTTTGAGCAGGTATGTGGATTACTGGGAACTACATTCCTAACGCATGTGCGCAGGTTGGGGGTGTCTAATTCAGACGAAAATACATTCACCGACTCTATATTTCAATAATAACGAAACTATATTTTAACAAAAAATTGAAATAAGTAACCGAATACGCGATGTAACTGCTACAGGATACTGCAGTTTAAATTTAAACTACATGAATTAGTAACAGATTCATTCATTTTCAAGTTAGGTCTATAATGTATAATGGTTATTTATATTTTACAGTACAGTAAAGATTGCACTTCCATACTTTGACCAAAATGATTTAAAAAGAAATTTTTGTCAACTACACGAAAAAAGTGCACGTTCAACACATTGGAAAAGTGATTGTTCAGGAATGCATTAACAAAAATATTGACTGTTGTTTCCAATTTTTTTTTTTAGATTCACATAAATTTGCAACAATTCTGACTACACTCTGGCTGCGGTTACTCATCCTTGGTTTAAATTTGAGTGGATATGTGATGCAGAAAAGACACAAAACGCTGTTACATTATTAGAAAATGAAGTAAAAAATCGTGCTTCTACTTTATCAGTTTGTCCACTTCCCAATCCACAAAATAATGATGGAGACAAAGGAGAACACCATTTTTTTCCCTTCAAAACAGTAAAGCGATCCAAAAATATGGACGAAACTGAAACATATATGAAGTGCGATTCATCTAATTTAATAACTTTATAAACAGATAAATTTCCAACGATTAGGGAAATATTACTCCCTTCCAGTGCTTCAGTAGAACAATTGTTCAGTACTGCAAAAGACGTTCTCCACTTCAAACCTACAAAATTAACTGATAAAAATTGTGAAATGCAGTTATTATTAAAAACCAATAAAATTTATACATAAGCAATCAGGCAGAAATGTAGAACTAGGAATCTAATTTACTAGTATCAAAGATTATACCCTATAGAATATTTGCTAATAAACAATTGTTTATAAATATGTGTTTCTGTTGATATTAAGTTGATAGTAATTGCATGTAGATTAGTAGCCTCTCATAAAAAAATGTAACTTAAAAAATAACGAGTTACTTTATAGTAACTTAGTAACTTATTCAAGTTACTTTTATAATTCTGTAACTTAGTAACTTACTCAGTTACTTTTTTGCCGAGTAACTGATTAACTTACTTAGTTACTTTTTTAGAGTAACTTACCCAACACTGAGTGAAACCAATTCATAAATCTGGCGACACAAAGCTACTCACTAACTACCGGCCCATTTCTCTGATATCAAATCTTGCAAAGGTTTTTGATAAATGTCTTAACAAAAGGTTGTTGGAATTTATTAACATACACAATCTTCTTAGTCCACACCAGTTCGGTTTCAGAACTAAATTAAACGCACAGGATGCAATAGCAAAACTTACAGAGGTTCTATATAAAAATATTGACAATAGCGTGCACACTATAGCAGTCTTTCTTGATCTGGCAAAAGCATTCGATACCGTTAACGGCGTTAACCATAATATTTTATAAGAAAAGTTGTATGATTTTGGTATACGAGGTATGGCGCACAAATTAATAACAAGTTATCTTACGAATAGGATGCAATATGTTAAAGTAGCAAACCGTTTAAGTGATCATTTGGAAATCAAACATGGAGTACCTCAAGGTACTATACTTGGTCCCCTATTTTTCATTCTTTATATTAATGAACTATTGTAACTAAAGTTAAAAGGAACGCTATTGTCATATGCGGATGATACAGTGGCAGTATATACGGAAAATGACTGGTTAACGTTAAATGATATAGTCAGCGAAGATTTAAATAACATAAAAACGTGGCTTGACAAAAATTTACTTACGATTAACATTACTAAAACAAAATTTGTGTCTTTTACTTCATATCAAAATAATTTACCTAACTATAATTGTATTGTGTTACACAAAAAGGAATGTAACCAAAACGATTGTAAATGTCTTACCCGTGTAGAAAAAGTACAGAGCGCAAAATATTTGGAAATTATTTTAGATAGTCATTTGAAATGGGATATGCATGTAAATAATTTAGTGACGAAACTTAGAAGCGTTTGTTATGTTTTTCGACATCTAAGACAATGTCTTCCCATACATAATCTAAAACACCTATACCTTTCATTAGTTGAATCTCATTTAAATGATGGCATTATTGGTTGGGGAGGAGTAGCCAAAACCACGGTTAGGTGTCTTGAGATTCTTCAAAAGTTGATTATAAAAATAATGTTTAAAAAATGTAGTAGATGCAGTACTGATCAGTTATTTGCGGAAACTAAATTATTAGATATAAGACAACTTTATTGCAAATCTATTCTATGTAAGATCCATAAAACACATCTATATTACACGGACACATACAACATCATATTCAAAGATAATGTATATATTAATGTATATATTATCTTTGTCATAGTTATTTAACAAGAAATAAACAAAACAAAATTTTAAATAATCCTACTTGTAAAAAGAATATTGGTACAAGAAGCTTCTTACATTTTGCAGTTAACCTCTATAATATAATTCCAAATATCTTTAAAAATGCACTTCATATGAAATCATATCGTCCCTATATGTCTAGCGTAAAGTGTTGGATTTCGCAATACTCTAGGATATAATTACACAACTTCTTTAATTGATTTTTAATTGATCTTTTATATTGATTTTTTAATGATTTCGAACTATATCTTCCAGAAATTTGTGTGCATTGGTTCTTCTTTCTTTGTTGCACTATTACTATTGATAATCATTTTGTATTGTATTTACTGTTTTCTTTCTGTTTACTAGTTTTATTTATTGATGTAGTTTAAAAACTTTGTTACAGGGAGTTTAAAAAAATAATAACCAGAAGCTCGAAACACTCTTGCTGTATATTATATATATGTACTCCGCACGCAAGCTTCTTCATAGCTTAAGCGGAGAGTCATTTATTTATTTATTTCTAATTCTAAGTATAATTCAATTTATTTAATTTCCTATAGGTATATAAATTGGGATTGGTTTAAATAAAATTATTATTATTATTATTCATCGCCAACAGTAACGACATCCTGCTAGAACTCAACCACTAAGATATACATATTCACCTAAAATGGAAGCTACCTAAAGACGTAACATCAAGTTCATAAGAATATGCCAGTGTGTGAATTCGCGAGTGCAGAATATGCATTTAAAATTTTCCTACACTTAAGTAATTAATCCCATCCCAGATTATTATCGCGAATAATAAAAAGTAAATTTGAAATTGAAATCAGTTTATTGCTCTTTCAACATACCATACTTTTTTGTATACAGATGTTAAAAAAGTATATAAAAAGTGTATAAAAGAATATTATTCACAGTGTAAGTACCATGTAGTTTAAATACTTTTTAAACTGTATAGTTAAACTACAGAGTAGTTACTGTATATTTTTAATGAGTAGTTGGTAGTTAGTAGTTAACTACTCCAGAAACTAGTTTCCCCAGTTCTATGTGCATATTATAAAGTTAAAAAAAAAATAAGTTGATCTTGGTTCAACAATAATGTAACACTGCAACGCCAGCTTTTGAGCCCGATATTGTCCCAAAATATCGTTACGTTGTCGACGAGTGCGTTGTACCTTAATTCATCTAAAAATTTCTGTAAATAAATGCATTCTTTGACAGATTCTGCTATGCCTATATATTCTGCCAATTCCCCCAATCGGCATCAACCAGTCCAGTTAATTTTGATCCCGAAGACCTATAGACGATTCCAGTCTCCTTGGTACCTTGAAGATAGCGCAAAACGCGCTTTGCTGCAATCCGATGAACATGTTAGTGACAATCATTAAAACGACTCAGCCAGCTAACCGCGTGTGCTACATTTAAGAGCCGACCAATTCACGGTATGGTACCTGATTTGAATCATTGTCGTTTGACTTTTCGCTCTTCGATAACTTGGCATTAATCTACATTGGAGTGGACACGGGTTTACAATCAGCCATCCCGGATCGTCGTAGGATGTATGAATTGTATATCCGTCGTTTCGTTTGATGAACTCTTTTCCGAGGCAACATCCGATTTCACCGAGATCTTTTATCCCAAAGCTTTCAGCGAGTTTGCTTTTTAGTTGTGCCACGTCTTTTAGATTCCGTGAGATCAGTAAGATATCATCGGCATAGATCACTACTATCATCAAGTCTCCCCCTAAACCTCTGACGTACACACATGAGTCGGATTTAGTCGGTGGCAGCTCCACAGCACGTAGGTAATTCGCGATCCCACCTTTCGTACACTTGTCGTCCAGCCTGTTTCAGGCCATAGAGAAGGTCGTGCAGCATCTTTGCCGCGTTGTTCTTCGTGATTTTATCTTTCTCGGTCCAAACATTGTATTTGAGGGTCTCCTCAGTCATCTCCGAAACTTCCATATGTTATGTTTAATACAAGAGTTTTTATTATGTCTTCTTGTACACATAAACTTGTTATTTTATAACTCATCTAACTCTATGGTAACATGAACAACTTACTGGATCTATATGTTACATGTTCCCTTATTTTATACATTAAACGTAATCCCCAAACTGATCTCTTAAATTACATTTTGTATTTACAAGATAGTCTTTAAATCTAACCGGCAATTGAATATTTCTTCTGGGCTGCGTACACTTGGCAGTTGTTGATGAACGAATGGTTGGTGAAACTTTTGGAGATTTTACTTCAGAGGTTCTCTCTTGGACTCGCATTGGTTCTTGCATCCCAATGATCTTTGATGAACTACTTACTGGAGTTGTAGCAGATCTTGACAATGTTGATGAATTTTCTTCTAAGTGCGAATCATTATTTGGTGTTGATGGTTTTGTCATGTTACTGTTTTCTCCTTCAATCCTATCTTTTAAATGTATTCTGTTCCTGCGGTATGTAGCTCCATTTTCAGTTCTAACATAGTATGAATTTGGATAGTCCGTTGCCTCAAGTACTTTTCCTGGTATTCACTTTCTCACACCCTTTTGAATATAAATCTTTTGACTGGGTTTAAGTACGCTTAACGCTCTACTTGAACGATTTGCGTATTTAATCTGCTGTTGCTGGTGTTTCTTCAATAACTTCTTGTTTTGTACTACATTAAATTCTGGTTTCAGGTTTATTGTAGGGATTTGGGTTCTAAGTGGTCGTCCCATTAACATTAATGCGGGAGATGGTAAATCTTGTTTTGGAGTATTGTTGTATTCCATAATAGCTATATTTGGATCATTTTCTGCTTGGATGCTTTTAAGAATTAGCCCTTTTACAGTCTGAATAGCTCTCTCTACCATACCATTTGATTTTGGGTAATGAGGACTAGATGTCATGATTTTTGCATCGATTTTATTAGCAAATACATGATATTCTTTTGAATCAAAAGGAGGCCCATTATCACTATGTATGACTTTTGGTATTCCATGCGTTCTAAATATTGACATTAATGCTGCAGTTACAGCTTTAGTAATTTTGCTATTTAATTTGCGAATTTCTATAAATTTGGAATGGTAATCGATTACAACCAAATAATCTTTTTCTATTAAATGTAAAAAATCGACTCCTACCTCATTCCATGGAAGTTCCGGTATTGGATAGACTGTTAAAGGTTCTTTGACGTTTGATTTTGAATACCTCTGACAGATGTCACAGCTTTGCACCCTTTGCTCAATATCTTTTGCCATACCTGGCCAAAAGACCGCATTATTTGCTTTTTGTTTACATGATATTATACCTTGATGTGCTAAGTGTATACGATTTAATACTTCCTCCCGTTTTGCTTTTGGTATAATCATTTGATTCCCACGAAAAAGTAATTCATTATATTCATGAATGGTACTTCGATATTGCCAGTACAAACGAATTGATGCTGGTACATCTTTCTTGTGTTCTGGCCACCCTGTTCGTATAAAGTGTTGCAAATTTTGCATTTCTTCATCTAATTTTACTGCTTGTACGTACTCATCTGTTTTTTTATCGGACATAGACACCACTGTATTTACTTGCTGTGCAGCCCCTTCCAAGTAACTTGTATCTACAGATGTTGTTCCTGGAGACCTAGACAAGGCATCAGAAACAAACATTTTCTTACCTGGAACGTAGCTTAAATCAAACTGGTATCTTAACAGTTTCAGTATCATTCTTTGTATTCTGGGCGATAAAGTGTCCAACGGTTTCTTGATAAGACCTAAAAGTGGTTTATGATCCGTTTGGATTTCAAACTTTGTACCATAAAGAAAATAATTAAATCTTTGACAACCATTAACAATAGCTAAAAGTTCTTTTTCAATCTGGCTGTATCTTTGTTGACTGTTAGTTAACGTTACCGATGCATACGCAATTGGGTGTTCATCTTGTAAAATTACTGCACCCATTCCATTCTGGCTTGCATCGACTGATAATACCGACTTTTTTAATGGATCAAAAAACTTTAAAACCGGTGTTTCTGTAACAAGCTTCTTTAATTCTTCAAAACACTTTTGCTCAATTTGTTCCCAGATAAACTTATTTTTAATGCTAAGTAGTTTTCTTAAAGGTGCTGTTTTTTCAGATATGTTTGGCACAAATTTTGCCAAATAATTTATCATTCCTAAAAATCTCATAAGCTCAGTTCGATTTTCTGGAGCTTTGTAGTCCACTATTGCTTGTACTTTTGATTCATCTACTGCTATTCCGTCTTCTGTAATTACATGACCTACATATTTCACTTTATTTACACAGTACTGTACTTTGCTTTTATTAAATTTCAGTCCATTTTCATTTGCTCTTTTTAATAATTTTCGCAATCTTTCATTATGTTGTTTTTCAGTATTTCCAAAAACCAAAACATCGTCCATAAATGTACAAATACCTTGTAATCCTTCAGTAATTGTGTTAATTGCGCGTTGAAATACCTCTGGAGAACTACTTAAACCAAAAGGTAGACGAAGGAAGCGATACCTTCCAAATGGTGTAGCCACTGTACATAACTTTGAGCTTTCTTCATTTAACTTTATTTGTAAAAATTCCGATGAAGCATCTAACACTGTAAAATATTTTGCTCCTTGTAATTCTCCAAATATCGTTTCTTGTGTTGGAATTTGGTAATGCTCTCGTTTTATATATTTATTTAATTCCCTAGGATCCATGCAGATTCTAATTTTACCTGTTGGTTTCTTCACTATCACAATTGGATGTACCCAATCTGTTGGTTCCTGTTCTTTTTTTAATATTCCAGCATCGACCATTTTGTTTATTTCATTTTTTACTTCGGCTATTAAAGCTTTCGGAATGACTCTAGCATTTGTAACTTTACTTACAGCTCCTGGTTTTAATTTAATTTCATATTGAAATGGTATTGTCCCTAGTTTACCATTGAAAACATCAGGAAACTCATCTATTATAGGAAATGTTTTTGCACTATGCACTCTGTTAATCAACTGTAGTTCTTGACACGCTTCCAATCCTATTATGGGTTGTATAGACTTTTCTATTATAAAGAAATCGAGATTTAATTTGTCAACTTTTGACGTTTGACATGTCAGTTTGCAAATACCTAAAATGTCAATTTTATGCCCCGTGTATGACGTAACTATTTTATTGGTATTATTTATTTTAGGTTTTATACGGAGAGCATCATATTTTGACTTTGGTAATACGTTGCAGTCTGCCCCTGTGTCGAGTTTAAAGGATACTATGGTTCCATTCACTTTGATAGATTCTCGCCACTCAATTGCATCCACTGAACATCTCAATGTATCTAACATGAAATCATGTTCGATTTCTGTTTCCTGCATTACTGAATTATCTTCATCTAAAGTATTTATCCATTTTGCTTTGCATACTTTAGCGAAATGGTTACGACGTTTGCACTTTTTGCAAAATTGCCCATATGCGGTACAGTTTCTCGGATCATGGTGATTGCCACAACGCGAACATTGTCTATTTTCCCCTCTGCTTTTAAATTTGTTCATTCTTTCTTGACCATATTCACTTTTATTTTCACATTTCTTGCTTGTTCCCATTACTTCTCTACGTTTCTGTTTGTTAAGTACATCCACTGTTGAGCCTTTTTCCATTTCTTTCATCTGCGATTTGCTTACCTCGTTAGCTCGACAAAAATTTAGTGCTTTTGTCAATGATATTTCCGGTTCTCTTAGGAGTCGTTCTTGTACTGCTTTATCTAATATTCTTAGAACAATTCTATCCCGCAAAAGACTCTCATGCTGATCACCAAATTCACAGTTTGTTGCCAACTTCTTTAAATCAGTTAAATATAAGTCAATCGACTCACCTTCTCTTTGTGCACGACTAAAGAATTTAAACCTGTCAAAGACAGTGTTTTTTCTAGGTTTACAAATAGCATCATATTTTTCTATGACAGTTTCTAAACTTTTTACTGTACCTTGAGCAAAAGTAAAAGTATTATAGATTTCCAATCCTTCTTCTCCAATCAAATTTAAGAATATTGCAATCTTTAAATCCTCTGCCTTATTCTTTTTCTCCGATGCCACCATGAAAACGTCAAATTTTTGTTTCCATTTCTGCCATAATTCTGCTAAATTTCCTGATTTGAAATCAAGAGGTGCTGGTTTATTAAATCCTTCCATTTTGACCACTATGCTGTCACCATGTTATGTTTAATACAAGAGTTTTTATTATGTCTTCTTGTACACATAAACTTGTTATTTTATAACTCATCTAACTCTATGGTAACATGAACAACTTACTGGATCTATATGTTACACCATATACTTGTAGATTTCTTCAGTCAACGTATCATTCAGGTACGCGGCAGTTATCTGGAACTGATGAATCGTCATGCCGTACTGAGACGCCAATGTTGTGGCGAGACGAACAGAACTCAGGCGTGCAACCGGAGAGAAGGTTTCGTCATAATCAACACCAGGGAGCTGTGAGAACCCCCGAGCGACGATTCTTTCCTTCCTCCGTTGAATCGTTCCATCTGGCCAGTACTTGTTTCTCAAAATCATCCTGCTCCCTATTACCTTTCCAGGTGATGGACGATTTACAATCACCCAGGTACCGCTTCGAATGATACGTTTTAACTCGATGGCCATACCATGGTACTGTAGTGGTTTACATACGTACATGTAACCTGGTTACGCATCGCTAGCATGTCCATCATTGACCGTTTTTCTAGGTGGCCCGAAGCAATTCCCCTCGTTTCTATTACCGTAGAAGAGATTATCACTGCATTCGTGAACATGTGGATATCACGTTACGGAATTCCAAAGATATCAACAAATGAAGACGCGCAAATATTTTTGTAAAAAAGTTGGCAAAGTTTTATCTCAACGCTTGGTATCCAAAATGTCCGAAGCCGAAATTAAGCTGGATAGGTGACTAGCCTTGCACGTTTAAATTAAGAAAAAGCTTCATTTTAGGGGTTAACGACTACCATGGGTGTTAATTCAGTGGCCAGAGAGATATGTAAAATATCGTTACTGGCCTACTGCGCTTGGAGCATATTTCCATTCGGCCATCAGCTCGCATAAAGATATCTTTTTAACCTTGGTCTGTCTACTGTTGGATATACGTCTCTTCAAGCTTCTTCCACTTCTGTATATCCTGCGCTATCTGCAACTATTTTTCCAGTCGTTTGTTTGACGTCGTCAATCCATCATATTTGCGGACTTCCCACGTTTTTCTGAAATAATCTTGGTCTCCATGAAACTATTTTTGTGTCCCAGCGGTTCACAATCCCGGTGAGAGTCAAACCTACATCAGGAATGGGGATCCTGCCCATGCAAGCTATTGATATCTTTCATTCCATGTGCCCGGAAGAAATCACGTCCCAACCTTAAGATAGTCACAGACGCAACGACTTTTTCTATGACTTGAGTGTGCAATTCAAGTAGTTCATTTAAAAACGTGTGTGTGTGTGTGTGTGTGTGTGTGTGTGTATGTGTGGTCGAAGCCTTAAGACTTGTTTGAAATGAGCATTCCAATAAGTCTGTCGCAGATTCTTTCTTCGCACAGTTTAAAATACTCTGGGAAACGTATGCGATGCAAAACTGCACACTTAACAAAGTTTTATACAGTATCGTGACAAAATGCTATTTGTCATCACTATTCAGAAGTTCCAGGCAAGTTTTCTGAACCATACTGAGGCGGTTGAACAAATCAACAGGTTCTAATTTTTATTCTGCAAGCAAAATAAATGTTATTCAGCAAATGTTCTATATTCACAAATAAACGGTTTATTTGTAAATACATTTATTTTATTAGTAAATACTAAACTTGGGTAATGTTTATACCCAAATGTACAATATTCTAAAACTCGTAAGGAATCATTTTAAAATTGTGTGATGATAAGTTGTGTTTGTTGTTAAAGTTTACTGCGTATTCGGGTTAATACTTGTTTCTTAATGATTACTAGTAATTTTTGTATAAGCATCAGTTGCATTTTAAAAATTAAATGTACAGGAACGGCGACAAACTAACTTAAATTTTAAGAATTCTCTAATATATAAAATTATTGAAAGGAAATGTAATATTCTAAATTGAATCTGAAAGCACGCTATCTAGTCCTAATATCAACCTTTTAGGAGCTTCTATAAAAATCGACGTTGACTTAGATGACACCCCGACATTTGCATTCTCTGCAAATTTGCAGTAACAGCAAGTGTGTTACAAACGTTTCGTCATAATTTAAAACGATTTTAAGATTCTCTGTAAATTATTATTGTTAACAATTGGCTGCACTAACTTTATTAAGGGAATTATTATTCCCGCCATTTTCTGTTTTCGAGAGATAATTTTACAACTGTGAGTTATTGCGCTGCAAAGGCGATGAATATTCAAGTTTTGCAACTACATGCATCTGCACGAATTAAAACGGTTTACCCACGAAAACCAGCAAATTCATTGCCTTAACTGTAAGCTAATTAAAAGAACTTATGAACGAGTTGAAATTCTTTTTCCATGTTCTTACACCAAGTAGTAACTGCAAATTTTAACTTTTTATTCCACAACAAAATTTAATTTTCAGCAGCCATTTATGCAGCGAAGTAGAACGAAGAATTTACATGAAAATAACAAGACGAAAACATTCTTGATAAATGATATCCTCAATTTAATTTCTTATATTATAAAAGTGGGGCATTACGGAAAATCGCCGCCCTACTGAAATCATTTTGTGGTGTTTCACGCAAAGTTTATGTCAAATATAAAGATTTTAATCTTAGCCGTTGTTGAATTATCGAATAGCACGCTTAAAAGAAATTTATGTGCCAGTTAGCAGACATACAAAATTTCGTGTTAAATACTAAACATTGTAGAATTTTTTTTTGCTATGTACTATTACAATATAATCACAATTAGTTTCGCATACATTTTTTACATATTGCTGTTTCTTAATCTTTTATGTCTGGCTTCTTATTGAGTTGTCACCTGCAGAACCTGTGCAACGATAAAACTGATCTGAGTACTATGAACTACTCAAATCAAATACATATTACATTTTTATTGCCCTTATCTTATATTTAATGTCTTATTTAAAAACTCAATTTTTCATAGAAGACGCAAATTCTAACATAATTATTGGAGAAATAATATGTAATCATAAGATATAGAAAGTTATAGTAGATACTCTTATGAAATTAAATTTCTCGTACTCCTTGTATATGTAATAATATGGTGAGAACAACTACCTTGAATGTTTAAGCATCTTCCATCTCCAGATATTCAAACTTAACCAAAAATTATTTAAGCTGTTCGTGCTTTATCTGTCCCTTAATTTATGCTAATGCGCAATATTTAATATGACCTTGATAGTATTAGATTACTAATTCATAAGAAGAAGCTAATTGGAAACTGAATTTTAGTTTTGTAAGATATCTAGGAAGTGCAGGCCAAGTACTCGTATTCTATCAAAGTTCTGTATAAATGATAATTATTGTTATAGACTAAGACCGACTAAGACCAAATTTTCCAGCAAAAGTTGTCAGCGTGACGGTAAACGAATTCTTCTTGTTGAGGTATTTCTTACACTTTGGTCGATTAGATAATTATGCCATAAAAGTATAAAATAGGTACTATTATTACTGTCAGTAAATTATTAGCTACAGAAACTAAAACTCTGTAAAGGGCTTTACACGGAAGCTTCCTCGTGAGTACGACGCGAATCGATTGCTGTATATTGCTACCTGCGATACTGCGGTACGCGGCTATAATTATTTCTGTTCTTTGTGTTAAATGCAGTGCACGGCAGTCACTACACCTTTCCGTTGCACTGGCTACAGCCCGCAACTATCGTCTTTCTGTTCTCTTTTTTACAGGGTCAACGTATATGCCAGGCCCCGTTTTCACCAAAGATAAAGGCTGAGCTGTGTATAAATTATTAAGTAACAATAGATAACATTCTATTTTTTAAGGTGGTCACCCTGTATATATTTGACCAAAAGTATAATCGGTTTTTTGCTAACTAGAAATCTAATCCGCATGTAAAATACCGTCTTTCTCCAACAAGTAGCTTTTATGCTATACCGCCAACAGATCTTCACGTTTTAGGGACCCTAGATGACAAACAACACGTTTTCCCAATTCCGTCCATCTGTTTTTGAGTCTGTCCGTTTCTCTGTTCGTCTGTCTGCCCGTTTGTTGGAAGTATATCTCAAAAACTATTTTTTGGGGAAAGATGATATTTTGCACGCGGCTTAGATCTTTACTTGGCTAAAAACCGAATATACTTGCGGTCAAATATATACAGGTAAAAAAATCTGTAAATGGTTTATACCGAACTTCCCTCGCACGAATTAGATCAATTTGCAAATTTAAAAAAAAATGTATCCCCCTGGGGTTTGAACCCGCCGCATCTGCAGAGCGATCGTAACCGCATCTGCGTAGGGATCCTAATTGCATCAATAAGTCGAACTGCGGCGTGCTCCTCTATTTAACGGAACAGTATTATTGTTGAAACGTTTCGACCCTTTTGTGACATTATCCTGTATCTGTTGAGTCTATTTTCGGCAAGTGTAAAGCCTAACCTATGCGAAAATTATTACTTTCTTCAATTTCAAAATTAACGCAAAAATAAACAACATTTTATTTTTTAAAGTGCTCACCCTGTATACATTTGTCTGAAATTTTCACGGTATCATGCGTGTATGCAAAATATCATGTTCCTCCGACAAATAGTTTTTGAGTTATACCGCCAATAGACAGACAGACAGACAGACAGACGGAATTGAGGAAACCAATTTTTCGTCATCTAGGGACCCTGAAACGCGAAGATCTGAAGAAATCTCGGAAGGTGATTTTTTCGTGATTAAAATACTTCCTTCGTCTTTCAAACGAAGGAAGTAATAAACTTATGCCTATTTTTGCTTTAACTAGAGAGCTATTTGCTAAATAAAAGTAGTGTTTTTCAGAGAGATCAGATTTTTACCATCAACAAAAATAGGTATATTTTTAAACCCAACATATACAAGGCGAACACCTTAAAAACAGTTCTTTAAAATTTAAGTTAGTTTGTAGCCGTGATGTACATTTAATTTTTAAAATGTAACTTTGTATTAGTATTAGTTGTGGGGAGACTGATGTCAAGCAAGTATTCCCTTTTTGCCAACCTCGTGGACAAGGTCTAGGCAAGGTACATGCTACACATCATAGTAACATAGGACCCACAACTTTACATAACTTCCGAATGATGGCATTCTGTAGAGGTTTTCATCCGCATTTTTTATTTTTTAAGAACCTCACCGGGATCGGGGATCGAACTCTCGACCCTTAAATCAGTAGCCAAAATGTTTAACCACTGAGCTATGAAGCCCGACAACTTTTGCTTATTAAAAATTTACTAGTAGTAATTAGGAAATAAGTATTTATCCCGAATACGCTCTAAACTTTAACAACAAACAGAATTTATCATCCCACAATTTTAAAATGATTCCTTACGATTTTTAGAATATTATTCATTTTGGTATAAACCTTATCAAGTTTAGCATTCACTAATAAAATAAATGTGTTTACAAATAAACCATTTGCTTGTGAATATAGAACACTACCAAGATGCTCGTTCTTCGTACAGACTACAAATGTTTGTTTTTTCTTCTAAATCTTAAATGAATTCTAGAGGACCCCCCCCCCCTCACTCAATACGCTAAACGCCTAAACTAACAAATGCTGCAGAACAATATTGTAGATAAAAGGGAAACAATATTCTTCCATAAAAAGTTCTCCATAACTCTTTTATGCATCACGTATCCCCTGGAAATGTGTATGTAACTGTCGTTCCCCTTTTATATACTTTCTGACCTCCAAAGTATATATACAGTAAACGTTGTCACCTCATATATGACGCTGTGACTTCCGTTTACGGAGGTCACAACGTATTTCATTGTTTTCCTCGCAAACTTCATCTAGAGGCCACTAGCTATCATATTTCAAAAATTTGTCCGGAGGTGAGTAGGCGCCTCCAGTACCAGCAAACACGTATTTTAGTTCAAGCGTAGATCGTTGGCGCTAGTGTCGCTTGTTCTTGAAGTGCAGGCTGCACTTTGTGGCCTCCGCTATGTTTACGGTAGCTCATAACCTCCGAAACATTGGCAACGTTTCATTCAGCAGGTTCGTATTGCTATTTGCTCCTTTATGGTTTAACTTAATAATTATTTTAATTATAATTACATGATTTAAATACATAGTGTTGTTGTTTAATGTACCATGAGTGCAAGAAGTAATTTGCTGGTTCAACTAGCCTTAAAGCATGGTGAGTACCTCTATAACCTCAAATATTGTGTTACTACGAAAATATTATGTTTACGAGAAATTAAATAAACAAATATTTTTTCACGTACTGTAGGTAAATGTATTGTATTAGTTGCTAAATTCATTTTTGACATTTTAACGTTAGCGGAATAAATCTCAAACATTTTCCATGCTAAAGAACATTTCAAATGAGATTTCCACAGTATATATTATTTTGAATAGTTGATTGACACAGGGCTATCAAATATTCTAAAATTAAAAAAGTATGTATAATGGTAATTTCCTAAATGTATAACACGATGTTCCCTAAAATCAAATTAAAAATCAAAAAGTGAGAGCTACTGTTGATATTGCTTTATTAAATTTATACCGGAAATGGAGGGATAGAATTTAAAGTACTTTGAAGACGTAGAGAAATTTAATACTATTGACGAAAGTGTCGGTAACATTGAAAGTTCTAGAGAATATAATGCTAAACATCCTGAACGTTCTTCGGAGGATCGCACGTGCTTTCGAGAAGTTAAGAAAAGCAATTTTTTGTTGCCAAACGTAAACAGTATTGAAAAAACTACTGAGTGGTTAAATAATAATTTTACTATATCTGCTCACGATGATGACTGTTTATTATATTGGAAAGAAAATGTTGAATTTTCTGAACATGCGCAACGGGATATAATTGCTGAAGAGAACAATTTTAGCGCTAATATACAGAACTTCAACCTTTAAGTGGTCGCTTTAATGACAATATTATTGATACAACCACAGATTACAAAACAACCTGCAATTCAAATTGTACCATTGTTCCTGATTCACAAAATGATGCGTATTCTACTGACAATGTAAACTACAAGGTTTTCAATGACGATTCTCCAGTAACCCAAGCTAATAAAGATCGAAAAAAAGGTTCTGTTGAGGTAATTGAAAATAATCCAAAAATGTCAGTTCATTCGCCTGTATCTACTTCAGGAAGTGACGTAGATGATGATCGAGATAAGGACTTTGATGTTAATGAGCACTGTCAGAGTAGCAATTCGACAACATTTGACAACCATATCGAAATACCGCCTGCTGCAGCTACTAAACGTAAAGTTTCAAACAAAGCATTTTCTGAGGTAGTGAAAGAAAAACAGATGATGAAAAAACTAATCATGTGTAAGTTTTGTGATACGGATGTAATGTCAAAAAATTTTACCCGACATTTGGAAAGAAACCATTCGTGTGAAAGTGAAGTACGGGACCTGTTTAGCATGCCGAAGAATAGTAAAGAAAGGCGTAAAGCCTTGTCTTTATTGCGAAACGAGACGAACTTTGATCTTTACGTCCAAGGAATAACTCGACCTTACCGTCAATGTAACAGATCAACAGAGGAAAAAACTGTATATTACCCATGTACTAATTGCAAAGGATTGTTTCTCAGACACTATCTAAAACGTCACGCAAAATTTTGTTATTGCACATTTTGGGGAGTCCTATTTAAAAAAACATAGAAGGGAACGCATGGTTTATGTTTGTAGCAACCGAATGAGGGAAAGGGAACTATCTCGTCTCCTGATTAGTTTTCGAGAAGTAGTCGATAACAGTGAAGTCAGCTTTAAAGACTTGCTTCATCCAAACTATTTCGACAATGTTCTATTTGCTACTAGACGTATTGTGGGTTACGATCCCGAGAAGAAAACTTTCAAATCGCCTAGCTTAGCAATGCACTTAGGCACGTCACTGAAATTTGCGTGCGATGAGTTACTACATTTAATTCTAAAAGGCAGTAAAGGATTTCGATGTAAATCGCCAACTGATTTGCAAGAATGGCTAAAAAATATTAAATATTTTTAAAAACTGGTAGAAAACAGATGGCCCGTTGAACTATCGTCTCTTGCACATAAGGATATGCAAGAAAAACGCTGGAATAAACCACTCCTTGTACCACTAGTGAGTGACGTAAAACAATTCAAAGATGAAACATTCAAACTTGCACAAAATTGTAAAACAGCATTTCTCGAAAATAATGACAATGAGCGTACGTTTAAATTGTTAGTTCAATGTACTTTGGCATTGCTAATTATATTTAATAGAAGACGCATTGGAGACGTACAGTTTTTAAAAATTAAAGATTATGTAGATGAAACGACAAGTAATTTTAAAGACTTTGGGAATGTATTGACGGACGCTGAAAAAATTCTAACTGCAAAATACAAAAGAGTATTAAATAGTGGAAAAGGGTCTAGACAAGTTGTAATTTTAGTGCCAGAAGTTCTACAAAATGTTATGGATATAATATTAAAATACAGGCAGAAATATATAGGTTCAAATGACAATGATTACGTTTTCGCTACACCTGGAAGCAAAATCAAATGGGGAAAAGGTGATGTTGCCCTGATGACCTTAGCAAAAACTATTAAACTCGAACATCCTGAAAGCATTACTAGTAATAAATTGCGAAAACAAATAGCCACAGTCACGCAAATACTCAGTTTAAGTAAAGATGAAGCTAAACAATTTTCGAAATTCATGGGACACACTGAAAAGACACACGACGAATTTTACGAGTAAGTGTAGATTTCGTAGTTTTAAATTTATTCAATTCCCATTTGTAATATCGTAGATTACCTGTCGACATATATCAGACGGCAAAAGTATCCAAATTGCTTTTGCTAATGGAAAAAGGAACAATACCAATTGAACATAAAGGAAAATCTTTGTCTCAGATAAATTTTGACGCAAATTTAGAATACGCTGAAGAAACTGACAGTATCGGTAAGTCTTGTATAATATGCAAAGTGCTTCTGGAAAAGTAGACCACCCGCCTCAATATCTCGTTTAAAAAAATATTTAAATACAAAAGTTAACAGTAACTGGGAGCTATCAAATGGAATAATTACTATTTACGTCGAGTGATTATCTCACTAATTATCTATTTAATTTTAATTTCATTTTTTTATTTGGTCTATGACTAAAAGAGATGGAGTTGGAAAACATTTGTTAGAAATTTTTTCTATTATGATTAATTTAGGTAATATTGACGGTTGAATTTCTATATTTAAAAGAACTCTCTGTAATCCTTATTAGAAAAGAGGTGATATCCTCCTGAGCAGAAGAAATGTAAACGTCAGTATGTATTACCTATGATAATCATAATATTAAGAAATGTATGATGAAAAGTTCATCAAACTGATATCGCGTTTAATAGTACGCAATTTTTTTTTAAATTATAAACAAAAACATTGGAAAAATTAAATAAGTTGGGATTTAATCATGCAATTTACATAGTAATTATACCATCTGATGGCTCTTACTTTCTCATTAAATTGTTTTATCTTAAAATTAAGCGAGCTATGAGGAGTGGCCTACTCTCACAGAAAAACTTAAAACACTTGATTTATTTAAAGACAATCAAGAAACATTTGACGACGGGTATTTGGTCACTGCAGACAGGCATCTCTTGTCGACAGCATCAGAAAAAACACCAACTACTTCTTCACAACTTGATATAAAAGGTAATTTTTCAAATTTCAGATATTTCGACGCATTTATTAGTACACCTCGTCAATAGGGATGTTCGATACATCGAAAAGTACCGGTAGGTACCATCGTATCGTATCGATTTAGAAGTATCCGTTCGGGGTAGTATCATATATAAAATTACCGATACATGAAATACCGATGTACACTCGATTCGGGATATTTTCTAGGTTTATTTATACGAACCTTCGAATCCTAGTGTAGCAAATAGAACTTTAGCAATAATGGTGGCAGTAACAATCAAGAAATCAATAATAAATAATTAGAAACTGAAACACATTTATTTATATTTTCCAACAAAATTTAGTTTTATAAACGTAGCATGTCTTTTGAATATAAACACTATAATTATGTAAAGCAGCATGTTACAAATATTTTAGCCGACAAATTTTATTTAGTCATCACAAGATTTGTTGGGATACATGAGAGCTCCAATCCGGCATAATTAGTCATTCCCCTTATAATGTATCAATTACCAGTTTGCTGTACCAGCTGAAACCCGAACCCTAATACATACACAGATTACGCAATTCGATTTCGGCTCAGCAAAATCGTTTTGCTTTGATTTTTATTCTCGAGTTTGTAGAAACTGAAAATTACTTATTTAAAGTTATCTACGTTCGACCATCTGGCCCTTATTTCCATAGAACACAAAGTATAAATATTAAACTTCATTGAGATTGTTTTATTAATTTTTATGTTAAAAATAGAAAAATTAAATTAATGGTCAAAAGATGTGTTACTAGAACTCAGGCGGTAAAAGCCTTGGATCGGTCCTGACGATACTGACCAAACATAAATCCTATCGTATTGTATCGCTTACTGAAATACCAGTACTTCAAAATATCGGATCGTACCGCACATCGCCTACTCATCAAATCATTCATTTGTGAAGAATCCAACTTATCAAAAATTATTATTGGTAGTTACGCGTATATGGCTGCTAAAAATTATTTAGAGCTTAAAGCAAATGTTAATATTGTTGATTTTTAGATTCCATTGACTCAGACGATTCGGTACCTTTAGAAAAAATCCCAAGAAAAGCTATTAAAGTAAATAGTTTTTCAGAATCGGATGATGATGCACCTAACAAAATACCGAAAGTAAAGAGAAGAGGTTGGTGTAATACAGTTCTGAAATTTTCTAAACTAATTGATGACTTTTCCAGCTTGGTCTACAGAAGAGATCTCACTGTTAAAAAAAGAATTTAGTGGGCATATTAAGAAAAGAACTTATCCATCAGCAGCGGAAATAAAAACAGTTATCAAAAAAAGTAATATAAATCGGACAGTAACTGTTATAAAATCAAAAATTTAGCACTTGATGAAACAGAACGAATAATTTTATACGTATTTTTGTAGCTAATTTTATTCTTTAATACTTAAATATTCTAAACCAACTCAGATAACGGGCGGTATATTATGTTTAAAATTTTTTGTTGTGTAATAAAATAATTTTTTTTTTCGTAGAGTGTGGTTTTTAGTCTTTTGTAAGTTGTAATTTCTTGATTTTTTGGGAAAGGGTTTTTGCAACAGACGGCGATTTTATAGTAACATGAAACAAATAAAACGATGTACTGGTGAAAGTGCAACAGCCTCCCAAAACAATTACCCGCAAATAAGAATTTTCTTTTAAAAACCCTACTCCCAAAAGATCAGACAATCTTTATTTTTTTATCTTTCAGACTACTCTAAATTTTCCTTTAGTTATTCATTTTATGTGATTATTTTATCCAGCGTTAAATGGACAAACCAAAACACGTAATTAGACAACCAAGATGAGATTTTTTCGATATTTTTTCTTACTGTGAAGTTGCCCATTGAGATTACTAGATATTTTAGACATTTTACGATACGATGCAGTAAGTGAGTATTCGAATACGAATTTTTTTATATTTGCTTTATGAATCCCGATCATGGCATTCTTTTGTGCTAAAGCATTCGCATCCTCGAAAAGGATTCGAATCCTGGATTCGAATACTTAGTGATTCAAATCATACCCAGCTCTGATGACGCGTATTGTTACTAAGCGACGCTTCCTTAAATTGCCGAAAATTCCAGACCACTTGTTATATTATTACAGAATGTTGCATGTACTAGACGATTATACCTCCGGAAATCTGGCTACACTGCTGGAGGTGCCAAGGTGCTTACCATAGTCTCTTTGTATATATGAGGTAGAAGCCGGAGCGTTGCATGTATTTATAAAACCATATATAGATATACCACAAAAATCAAACGAATAAATTGTTTCCCCTCTTTTGAAAACCGCGATGTGATGGTCCCCCTCTACTTATATATACTATTTTTAAAGAAAAAAAGCCATTCCTTATACAGGAGGTCAGGTCGCCTTTTCAACATAGCGGAGGCCACAACTTAACAGGCATCAATATATATATATATATATATATAACAAAGTCCTTTTCACAGCTCGGTGGTTACTACACAAGGCGAAGAATTTGACTGGGAAAGGGGTTATAGTCAACACCAATCTCAGTACTTGGGCAACGATTACAAGAGCTATTAATGGTTTGTTGAAATAAAACCACTTGATGCTAAGGTCGACAGTTTCGAAATATATTTATTCCATTCTCAAGACCTAACAACTTGCGGCACAAAACCGAAAAGGCACATGTAGTTCACAAAACATGTGATAAGCTTATCGGGTTTGAACAATTTTATCAAATTGACGGCCATTATGGCTTAAAACTAATAAAAATTGCAGTAATTAATTAATTTTAAATGTATTTGTGGATTTTTAACATGTAACCTGGTGACAGGAAAATCTAGCATTACTTTTGTTGTGTGATATGCTGCATTCGCTGTACTGCTTTTGTAAATTTAAAATTTGAAATCTAGTCACATGTTTTGTGAACTACATGTGCCTTTTCGGTTTTGTGCCGCAAGTTGTTAGGTCTTGAGAATGGAATAAATATATTTCGAAACTGTCGACCTTAGCATCAAGTGGTTTTATTTCAACAAACCATTAATAGCTCTTGTAATCGTTGCCCAAGTACTGAGATTGGTGTTGACTATAACCCCTTTCCCAGTCAAATTTTTCGCCGTATATATATATATATATATATATATATATATATATTTCGAGAATAAAATTTAAAAATGTATGTTACGATACCCGATTCCACTTGGGGGTGGGATTTCAGAAATCCTATTTTATTCTACATTGGACTCACGGCGAAGAAAGCAATAACTTTAACTCCTTTAACTCCTTACTTTTCCCCATTTTTACTCCTTTAGAAGATACATTTTCAAAATACTCTAAAACACTTTTCAAAGATCTAAAAAACACATATTCCCAAAAACCACGGTCTGATTCAATAAGAACAGAAGAGATGAAAGGTTCTATCATTCATCCCTGAACCCAAATTCGCACCTTTAGGAGTTGAGTGGTGCACAATCCTAAATTACGTTTTTTGGAACTTGTATAATTTAGGTAACCTTTCTAAGGAAAAACCAAATCGATATACATATTATTGGGCCTTAAAGATATTGAGGAATTCGTGAGAAGACATTTTACTCCTTTTCTTCCCTTTAGGGGGGAAATTCGAAAACTCCTTTCCTAGCACTTCCTTGAGTAACGAAATGACTCTTCTTGCCAACATTCAAGTTATACATTGTATCAGAACAATATTTAAAAACAAATTTTCAAATCTATTTCTAAAAATTTTAAAAAGACGTGTAAATGGCAAAAAATAGTGTTGTACCTCAACGAAAACAGGAGATAGAATGGGTTCTATAATTGACCACAAATGAAAATTCGCACGTTTTTTAGGGGTGGATTAAGGCTAATTCATAAAATACGTTTTCAGACATATGTATAGGAAACCTTTGCAAGTAAATACCAAGTCGATATCTTATTGGGTTTAAGATATAGTGAAGAATTCGTGAAAACAGAGTTTATTTCTTTCCACCCCCTTCTTCTTTCTTCTTTATCAGCCATTGTCTATCCACTCCTGGATGTAGGCCTCTCCCATATGTTTCCATGCCTTCCTGTCTTGCGCCACTTGTTGCCATTTGTATCCTGCTCGTTCCTTGATGTCGTCGAGCCATCGTCTTTGTGGTCTCCCGACGCTTCTTTTTGTTTGTCTGGGACGCCAGTTGGTTATTTTGGATGTCCATCTATTGTTGTCTTGTCTAGCTACGTGGCCGACCCATTGCCATTTGAGTTCTGCAACCCTCCTCATCACATCTGTTAGTCTCGTCTGTCTTCGAATTTCCTTATTTGTAACCTTATCTCTCAAGCTAATATCCAACATGGCCCTTTCCATGGCTCTTTGTGTCACCCTTAGTCTGTTCACACTCTTCTTTGTCAAGGCCATGGTTTCTAGTCCGTAAGTCGCCACTGGAAGTATGCATGCATCGTAGACTTTGCGTCCCCCCCTTAGGGGGTAGAATTTCGAAAGTTTATTTTATCCTGAAATAAACCCACAGCGAAAAAATTTATAATTTAAACCCCCTTCCCCTTTCCATTTTACCCATTTTACCATTTTAGGGGCAAAAATTAAAAAACCCTTAAACTACTTTATATAGGATTTTAAAAACACATCTATATGCTAATAAGAATGCTCTAACTCAACAAACACAGGAGATGCAATGGGTTCTATAATTCACCCCGAATGCAGATTTGCACCTTTAGGGGTTGATTAGGACAAAATTCTGAAATACGTTTTTAGATGTTTGTATTGCATAGATATGCAATCAAACGCCAAGTCGATATCTTATCTGGTCTAAGAGATATTGAGGAATTCGTGGAAACACAGTTTACTCTTTTTCACACCCATATGGGTAAAATTTAAAAACAATTGTTTCAGCCCATTTTATCCTGAAATAAACCCAGTGCACAAAAAAATAATTTTAACCCCCTACCCTTTTCATTTTACCCTTGTTACCATTTTAGGGGTGAAATTTAAAAAAAACCTTTAACCCCTTTCTAAAAAGTTTAAAAATACATCTACATGCCAAAAAAGAATGCTCTAACTCAACAAACACGGAAGATACAACGGCTTCTATAATTCACCCCGAATGCATATTTGCACCTTTAAGGGTTGACTAGGTAAAAATCCTGAAATGTGTTTTTAGACATTTGTATTGCATACCTATGCAAGAAAACACAAAGTCGATATCTTATGGGGTCTAAGAGATATTAAGAAATTCGTGAAAACACAGTTAACCAATTTTCAACCCCTTAGGGGTGAAATTTATAAAAATCCTTTTAACCCATATTATTCTGAAATAGACCCACAGCGAAAAATATCAAAAATGTTAACCCCCTACCCTTTTCCAGTTTTTCCTTTTTCGCCCCTTTAGGGTGAAATTTCAAAAACATCCTTAAACCTCTTTCTAAATATTGTAAAAACATATCTATATGTCAAAAAAGAATGCTATAACTCAACAAAGACGCGACATGTAAAGGGATCTTTGATTCACCCCTAATCCGGATTCACACCTTTGGGGGTTGATTAGGGGAAAATCCTGAAATACGTTTCTAGATATTTGCATTGATAATCTTTGCAGGTATACGCCAACTGGATATCTCATCGGGCCTAAGAGATATTGTGGAATTCGTAAAAAACACATTTTACCTTTTTTCACCCCCTTAGTGGTCGAATTTAAAAAAATCCCTTTTTAACTCTACCTTACGTAGCAAATTGAACCTTCCACCTAAATTTCAAGTTTCTAGTGCCAGTGGTTACGGCTCTGCGTTGATTAGGTCGGGTTGGGACTTTCCTTTATATACAGGGTGTCCCAAAAAGAATGGAACACCGATTAGTCATAGATTCCTTACGTCATAATAAATCGATTAAACTTAATATACCTTAGTGCAAAGTTCCTTCAGTAAGAAATTATATGGATTTGAAGTTAAATTTTTTATTTTTTATTTTTTTGCTAATTTCCACAAATGTAGAGATATCGATTTGAATTTTGGTATACGTCCTTACTATTTTGTAGTGCACTAATGGGAAAAATTTCATAAACTAAACTTGACTGTAGAGGGCACTTTACCTAACTTTCAAAACTATTTTTAGTTTAAACGTCGTTATATGTAACAGTTTTTAAAATTTAAGGTTGTTATCTAAAAGGGAATTAAAATACACAAAAATAATGTACTCTTAGTTCATAAGCGTGAAAGCAACCGTTTACCTCAAAGGTTTGTGGTTGTCATTAAGACGTTCAATTATCAAGTAGTCATGATCACAAAAACAACGGGAAATGATTGTAGTCTAGTAAACAACAACAACAAATCAATTAATGGCGTTGGTCACATAAGTTTTTTGTCTTTTCTGCTTACGAAAATGCTGCGACATAACGAACCTTTCAATATTGGAGAATTCGTTATGCAGCGGCATTTTCTTAAACATAAAAAAAGAAATTCTTGTGTCACTAAAGTCATTAATTGATTTATCATTTTTTTACTGGATGACGATTGTTTTTGTGATCATGGCTACTTGATAAATGCACGTGTTAATGACAACCAAAAACCTTTGATGGGCATTTTAAGGTAAACGGTTGCTCTTTCGCTTATAAACTAAGAGTACATTATTTTTGTGTCTTTTAATTCTTTTTCAGATTATAACATAAAATTTTTAAAAATGTTATAGACAACGAAGTTAGAGCTAAAAAAGTTTTGAAAGTTAGGTAAAGTGCCCTTTACAGTCAAGTTTAGTTTATGAAATGTTTCTTATTAGTGCATTATGTAATAGTAAGTATGTATACCAAAATTTAAATCGATATCTCTACATTTGTGGAAATTAGCAAAAAAATTAAAAATTCAGGTCCCTATAACTTCTTACTGAAAGAACTTTGTACTAAGGTATATTAGATTTAATCGATTTATTATAACGTAAGGAATCTATGACTAATCGGTGTCCCATTCTTTTTGAGACATCCCGTATATTTCGCAACGGCTTGAGATAGAAATATGCAATTCGGTATGTCGATAGGGTTGAAAATTGTGAACAATTGTAACATAAAAACAATTGAATGTCGTTTCCGGTTTCACCGGAAATGATCTTGACTTTTTTATTTTATATGGGACACCCTATATATTTTCTCTTTTTATGACTCTCTGAACAATTCTAAATAACTTTTGTCTAACATACCCATGTCTAAAATTAATAGTTTTTGAAATAGAGCCGCTTAAAAATATTCCGTAATTCCTATTTGTTTGTATTTTACGGAGAAACGGAGTAGGGCAGGACAGAAGTTGCTATGGCTTTTAAAAAAAGTTGAATTTTGACAAGTATTTTCAACCCTATCGACATACCGAATTGCATATTTCCATCTCAAGCCGTTTCGAAATGCCGCCGTGGGTAGTAGTTTCATTGTCACCCGGTATGTAGTTATAGATTTGCTAATTAAAATTAATTTTGCTTTAAGAATAAAAATTATAACCTGTTGATTTGTTCAACCACTGCAGTATAGATAAGAAAACTTGCCGGGAACTCCTGAATACTGATGACAAATAGCATTTTGTCATGATACTGTATCAAACTTTGTTAAGTGTGTAGTTTTGCATCTAAACTGTGCGAAGAAAAAATCTGGCAGCGCCAGATATTTTAGCGACAGACTTATTGGAATGCGCATTCAAATAAGTCTTAAGGCTTCGACCACACACACACACACACACACATTTTTAAATGAACTATTTGAATTGAACTCGCAAGTCTTAGGGTAAGTCGTTGCGTCTGTGACCAGCTTAAGGTTGGGATCTTTTCCGTGCACCGGGAGTGAAAGATATCAAGAGCTTGCATGGTCAGAATCCCCATTCCTGATGTAGGTTTGACTCTCACCGGGATTGTGAACCGCTGGGACACAAAAATAGTTTCATGGAGACCAAGATTATTTCATAGAAGCTTGGGAAGTCAGGAAACATGATCGATTGACGACGTCAAACAAACGAATGGAAAAATAGTTCCAAATACGGCAGGAGTGGAAGAAGCTTGAAGAGACATATATCCAACAGTGGACATCTCTTAAAAAGAGATCTTTACGAGATATGTATTGTTTGAGGCTTTCGCGGTTACTCGAATTATTCTCCTTAGCATAGAATTTCGGCTTAGACCGCGTAGTATTTGTATATGAACACCCAGCATTTTCTGGCTCAATGTGCCTTGCACCTTGTGAAGTCGAGCAAAAACCCGCGCGATGGCCATGCTCTTTGGTGGCTCGTGTTGTTTGAGTATCTTGAGAACGAGGATACTTAGGCAGATTTGGCCGTTTTGCTGTTTGTGCATCCATATTCACTAACGTTTCGCAAGACCTTGCAGCTTGCATCATCAGAGTGAAAGTCGCAGTGCCAAATCTGCCTAAGTATCCTCGTTCTCAAGATACTCAAACAACACGAGCCACCAAAGAGCATGGCCATCGCGCGGGTTTTTGCTCGACTTCACAAGGTGCAAGGCACATTGAGCCAGAAAATGCTGGGTGTTCATATACAAATACTACGCGGTCTAAGCCGAAATTCTATGCTAAGGAGAATAATCTTTACGAGAGCTGATGGCCGAATGGGAAATATGTTTCGTTCTCAGGAGGCCAATAGCTACATTTTAAATATCTCTCTGGCCATTGAATTAACATCTGTGGTAGTCGTTAACCCCTAAAATGAAGTTTTTTCTGAATTTCGATGTGGAAGGCTAGCCACCTACCCGACTTATAAGCACATAGGGCTCATAGAACCACAACTTTGTAGAATTAGACCGAATATTGATTCAATACAAGAGGAAGACAAATAAGACCTTTATGAGGATGTGTTTTAAGTCCTTTGCATGGTTACTAAACTCACAACCTGAAAAATGCAACTAACCTAACAAGTGAGGAAGCACCGCTACATTAAATTGGTACCTAACTTAACCTATTCTAATCTAACTTAACATAACACAATTTACACTTGTGCTTTTGGGTTCAGACGAAGTAGGCTTTCAGAATTGTGTACATCAGTCGGTTTCATTGGAATAAGTCCCTGTTGTGGAAGTTGCGACATGAAATTATCATTTATTGCGATGTTGAAGATCTTGACTAAGATGAAGATAAAAAAAGACGGCATTTCCACACAATAAAATATGCATATTAGGAAAAAGAAAATGTTTATTATTTTAATAAACAAAATGAAAATGTAATACTTAACTAAATGCCAAATTTCGAATTAACTTAAATTTGTGGTTCACAATTAATCATATGTTTCGCTTATTATTTCTGTTGCACATCTGTGTTTTTTATACACATTTTTTTATTACTTAGCTGTAAGTTTTAGTATAAATTAATTTTTCAGTTAGTTTTAAAGTTTCACCCAAACCATTGGTCCTAAACAGGCCATCGACAAATACATTACTGTTATTATTATTAAAAATTCTGCACGTCAAAGACGGGCATGTTGATTTCTACACTCTAACACAAATGTTTAACAAAAAAAATTACCAAAACGAGTAATATGATTTTACTAGGAAATCCATACAAAATACTTTTAAATATTGTTAGGTCCACGATTTTAAATTATATATTAAACCAACATGAGTTTGTTTTATCCTACATACAGATTTAATACTGTAAACAAGATTGCCGATTTTCTTTTCAAAATATGCATAATAAGATTTAGATAATTATTATCATTATTTTATATAAAAGTATGCGCTGGCTCAATACCTTTACAAGGCGGTTTCATCAAACAATTTTATAATAAGTACCTAATATCTATATTTTGTCTTATTATCAAAAAATGTATTTGAGCTAGTTGTATAATTATTTACATTACAGGATTTGTTTCCCAGAATGTGTCGAAATCTTGTGATAATATACTGATTAAGGTAATCATTTCCACTTGCAAAAATACAGGTTACACTTATTTCCTCCTTCGATAGCGACTTATCTTAGAACAACGTGTGCATTCAATAATATATTACGGGCGTACGTGCAAAACTACAGAAAAGAGGGATTTAACTAATTTAAATATCAAACAGCTTAATTACCTGCCAATAAATGCTGCTAAACCACATAATTTACGAGTAGGTAATATTTGTTTTTAGTCTCGTCATGATTGTTTTCCTATGGCTGCTTGGGACGAACTAAAATAGTAGTTAATTTTTCACAATATTCTTTTCCTAGCCACTTTTCTGGAAAATTTCTACTGATATGCTCCCGAACATCCTACTACAGCGAGGGGGTGCACCGTCTCATGGCGAGTTAACCTGAGAAAATAATTTCTTAGAAATTTCAAAACACAGCCCCAGCCACAAGACCCACGAAAATATGGCCGATAACGTAGTCATCCACAATCCCACCCCAAACGTTAAGACTTTGTTTGCGTTAATAATAATTGATGATAAATATAGCATAGAATTTTATGTATCTCAATCGTGAAAATTACGTTTATCCACCTCTATGGAACGTACATTTGCTAGTCAACAGTGGACATTTTTAAAAATATTAATTTTCAATAATAATTTAATTTTTAGTTCACTAATATTCTTGTATCAAAGTCATATTTTGTTAATCTTTAGTGTAACTGAACGTGGTGTGTGTAAATATGGTGTCACAAGTGTTAAGCAACTATGAAGCAAGACTTTTTAATGCTGTTTCATAAGAAAACTACCGATTTGAGGCAAACGCCATATAAGAGTTTTAGACTTGTCACTTCGGTACCACCGCAATTTGCATATAAATATAGAGATATACACAGAATTCCACAAAAGGTTTAATTTATTATTTTAGTTTGGCACTACCTGTCAAAGTATCACTTTACCCTCGACCATTCCTACAAATTTACAATTTTTCCGCAACCGCTCAATCAACAGAGGCCAACCTAAATTTATATGAAAGCCCTCATAAAACTGTATATAACTTTTGTGAAGACAGCAACAGTTTTGGCGTTAAAGGAAAGTCGAAAAATTGATAAATGTAAGTATATTCCGCCAGAAGAATAAAAACATGACATCTCGAGAAAGACAAACCTATCAGGATACATTTGCTGTTAGAGGAAGTCTTCGCACATATGGCAACAAAAAACGTGTAGTGACGACATTCTAAGTAAAATACTAATAAAAGCTAATCACATTAAAGCTGTACGACCTAATTTGTTGCTGTATGTAGATGCTTTGGAAAGTGCATTTATAATAATTATAATAATAATAATAATAATAAATAATTGTGCATTAATTTTCAGGGTAGATAATAAACATTTTTAGTTATTTTATTATTTTAGAGTGGGTTTTTAGAATTTTACCTAGCGCTCAGACTGTCTAACAAATATTAGTTTACTATTTTAGCAAATACCTGGTAATTTAAACATTTGTCATATATTTCCAGTGTATACCAATGTTATTAATATACTTATCAGAATAACGAAAAACCGTGCGTGTATTTATAACAAAATTATTTTGCAAAATACTGTCAGATAATTTATTAAGGCCGACGCATGTGCTAACAAAATATTTTCACACAGCTAATACTAATTTTTTATTATAAAATGAATTCCATTAAGCTGCAGAATATATTCTATGCTTACCATTTAGTTATATAGTTATTCAACAACAAAATCATATGCACAGCAATAGCATAGTATAATTTCAAGGCGAGTTCAAGTTCAACGCTTTCTAGTATTTAGTGCCGTATCTTTTAAAAGTTTAATTGCGTATTACAATTTGAATGACTGAAAATATGTAGCTACAGTATATCTGAGAGTATGAGCAATATAAGGAAACGCCAATGGAAAACTTTGCGAAAGATCAGCGTGACTTCACTTATCTGATCTGGCTTCATCCCCGCATAAAATTCTTTAATTTACTTCACCATAGATTAACCAATTTTGTCCATGATATGAAATAAACTGTTTTCCTGTTTGTGACATAAAGTATTTTTAAATAAAACTCGACTCCTGTTCTAAAGCTGCTATCTATTTAAAACCTTTTCTACAACAGATGTCACAATTTATATGCCATGTATAGAATGCTTCGGTTTAGGGCATGTACTTAATTATAGTAATACAGCTTAAAATATCAAGTACCACAGTGATATAGCAAGACTCATCAATCACAACTAAAAGGAGCACTTCAGCATTGTGCGTCCCTTCTTCCAGAAAATACGTAACATTCCTAAATGATTAGCAGTGCAGAAACCCAGACTGGTTACCTAAACGCCTCTCTCTCTGTACTGGTGTTACACTAGTTTAATGTCATTCCTGTACAAACTAAACAGGGTAAAAGTAGATGGATTGTTACGGAAAATAACTTAAATGTCTGACAATAATCTTTAATAGCATTTTATAATTTTTAATATGCAGTTTCCCATTCTAAATAATTAAATATACTGAGAAACATTGAAGAAAGATCTACTTATTTCCATAATATATTACTGTGGAAAAAGGGCCCCTTACGTTGGGTGACATAAAATTATGTTATGACAAAAGGGGTTCTAATTATAATATAAAATAATACTCCGCTTACTGCAAAAAAACTAAACCCCGAATGAACGTACACTTTTATTTCGTACTCTATCTGAACTTAAAATAATTAGTAAGGCAATCAATTCCAGAGCTAATCGCCCTATTCTACTACTAAACGTCTCGCTTCAATCAAAGGAGCATGAAGCTCTATTTCAGGGTTGTCAATAAAGTAAAATAATCCATATGCTCGATTAAATTTTATCAGCTCGCAATGTAATAAATTGGACACTTTATAACAGTACAGACTAACAAGTTGAACCCGAAATAAAAACAAGTCTACAAACCTCGAAATGAACCGTTCAACGTTCAACTCCAATAGCATTTCGTTCGTCGTTAGTGCAACCACCATTGCTTCGCTGCTTCAAAATCAAAGTACCTTTTTTCGGGATGACAGCAAACCAAAATTTGTCCAAAGCGAAGCCAGTCAGTCAAATCGGTGTCGACTGCATGTCCGTTTCTTTTCACGTCTAAAATCTAGGAAAAACAGCCACAAAATTGACTGTATTATATGTAATTACCAGTACTAACGTAGATAGTTATTTTATTTGCTTTTTTTCAAGATTAATTACCGATGAACTCAACCATAACGGAAGTCGTAAATAGAATGACAGTTGTAATAGAAATTACTCTTTATAATTGCCACAGAACTAATTAATTTCACAGGGGAGTATTTATAAAACGATTTTATTATTATAACCTCAGTACAGGCTTAATTCGAAAATAAGTCAACTCTAAAAAAATAACCTAACCTTAAAAAATAGGGTAATAAACTTACTTTCGTTAATAAAAAGTGGCAAAGTTTTTCTTCTTCCTGAGTTTTTGTTTGTATAGGCTGCCAGAAACAAAACACAACGCAACCTCAGATTAGTCTATTTCACATTTAACAAAATTAACAACTTCTGGAGGTCTTGCGTAAATCCCTAATTAAACTTACACTTACTCTAAAACTATTAATTACAAATAACAAATTAGGATTAATTAACAATGAAAAACTCGACATTGTATGATCCCAAAGTTACACATATTTTAAGTCTAAGCAGTCAATAAAACGTATTAAAATTACACATTTTTGCTCATATTTATTTAATCTGAAACTTTACAAAAAAAGCACTATCATTTTCTACACTTTTTTCTCTTGGTATTTGTATTACATTTTTGCTAAATTCGGACATATAATCGCCAAAGAACCCAGAGCTAAGATATGAAAAAAAAAGACTGGCTTATTAATCAACTTCCTGCTCAAATTCAGCCTATTTCGATGCAGTTTGGGCAGATACTGAATAATCGTAGGAAAAATGCAAAATCACGAGTAAATTATACATACAATTATTATTTTCTTGAAAAAATATGGCAAACCCCCAACTAAAACTAATTAATGGTAACATCCGGTACTAAGTTCCAAATCTGTTAAATTATAGAATGAACACTTAAATTGTTTTAGATTAAATTTCGATAACCTTACTTTTCACTTTTGGTTGAACTTACGGTGAAAGCTTCTATAAAAATTCAGGATCTGGTCCATTCTCACAATGAATGTTAGCTTGTTGGTCTGCTAAGTCGTTTAAAACCCAACTTATTTCGGTTATTTTAGTATAAAAATTATTGGCAAAACAAGCCAGAACAATTGGAAAATAATATTCTATCGATGATGATGGTAAATGGAAATCACATAGAAATTGACCCTAATTTAATAGTTTTAAGTATTATTATTATCTTTAAATTGTAATAACGGCTCTATTTAAAGCGACAAAATACGCAAAACTGAAAATGTTAATGCACTTTCATCCGAATTTCTTGTAGTAATAATTCATCTCATAATTCGAATCGCGTGTGGAATTTGTCTTGCGCTTTTGTTAACGTCTATCTACACCAATATATACATATATGGATCTAGGGCAATTCACCGAAAACAGTTTACCTAAAACATTTTACCGAAAACAGTTCACCGAAAAACAATTTACCGAAGGAACAATTCACCGAAAGAACAATTCACCTAAAATCCATTTTTCTAAGGTATGTTGTCGTTATTGTAGTCTCCAACAATTCTTGATATGTTTTCGACACACAAAAATTTAGAAACCTTATAAGGTCGTTAAAAACTAATCGTTCAAGTTAATGAGGGCCATTAGTAATTATCATTAACTCGTATTACTTTATATTATAAAAGTAGATTAAGTTGTATTACTGAAAGTTTAAATAAAAAAACTTTTAAACACGCCAGCATTTGCTGCAAGTCCTAAGCCTTGATAAAGTGTGAAGGGAAGTTTACACCAATATATGTTAGAAGGATATTCTTTACAAAAGTACCAAAATAATATATAACATATCTAAAATTTTAGGTATATTTATATAATATAAGGGATTTTAGGTGAACTGTTCTTTCGGTGAATTGTTCTTTCGGTAAATTGTTTTTCGGTGAACTGTTTTCGGTAAATTGTTTTCGGTGAACTGTTTTCGGTGAATTGCCCGGAACCCACATATATAACCAAGTAAATTCAGCAACCAATAGCTATGTATATATCTAGGGAGCGAAGGTATTCATTTCCTCCCGCGTGTGAATTTAATGCCCGACGCCTTAGCAGAGGGCATTAAACACACAAGGGAGGAAATGAACCCTTGCTGCAGTGATATAGTATATTATGGGACAAGTGGTTGAAATAAAATTTCAACGTTGAGCGTGGTTTTTTTCAACGAGCGAAGCGAGTTGAAAAAAGTAACTCGAGACGTTGAAATTTTATCAGCCACGAGTTACATACACTATTTTTTCTACGAATTTTCACTCATTTTAACAAATTAATGCATTTTAGAAAAAAATAAACATAAAGTGACATTTCTCTTGTCATCAATTGAATGTCAAACAGTTTGAAATCCCGGTAGTCCGAGCATTTCAATCTCTAGTGGTTGAAATGCAACTTCAACCACCGGAATCAATGTCAAAATGACTGATTTCAATGTCATGAGTAGAAAATAGTATATTATGGGACAAGTGGTTGAAATAAAATTTCAACGTTGAGAGTGGTTTTTTTCAACGAGCGAAGCGAGTTGAAAAAAGTAACTCGAGACGTTGAAATTTTATCAGCCACGAGTTACATATACTATTTTTGCTACGAACTTTTACTCATTTTAACAAATTAATGCACTTTAGAAAAAATTAAACATAAAGTGACACTTCTCTTGTCATTAATTGAATGTCAAACAGTTTGAAATCCCGGTAGTCCGAGCATTTCAATCTCTAGTGGTTGAAATGCAACTTCAACCACCGGACGCAATGTCAAAATGACTGATTTCAATGTCATGAGTAGAAAAAATATATGATTTTTTCTTCGAGCACCAGTTTTTAATGCAAAATTTTTTAAGGTTTGCTTTGGGAATTTATTAGATGTGTATCTACTAACTTTAGATTTTTGTAATGACATTTTGTTAAATTTACAGGTCGACATAGCGTTGCCAAGCTTTGGTGTAGTATCCATGGTGACATAAACACAAATGCGAGAGGTAAAAAATATTGGCTCCGGCCAGGAGTTAATAAAAATTGGCTCCCGATGGTTGAAAATTTATAGTTTTGTTTTCTAAAACTAGGTCGCAAAACTGACTTTCTATACAGTGAGTAGAAGAAATAAATTATAAATCCACACGTTTCTTTCTTTGCCACCTTCTATATACCATAGTTTGTGCCAGGAGATTAGTAGCTGCTCGATTTTATTCTATCGAATCGATAACCAGGCGTTAAAACACTCAACTGTATAAGAAATGGAAACATCACTCTTAGGAAATATATAGGTATATTGAGATCACTTGATTCGACGTACGAGGGGACGACTCTATTTAACTTTTTAAATCACATATGTCTTAAAACATGGCATGCCAATTTGCAAAACAATAGCCGAATTTATACCGCAGTTTTTAATGAAGTTTGGCGAAGAGTCACACCAAAAAGACAAAATGAATAAATTGAATGTCTTGGCGTTATCAGCAATAGGGTAGTATGACTAAGAAATTAGACCATACTCGTTACAGTCCAGATCCTACCTCGTCTGGATGCTTTTTTTAATCAAATTTTAAGAAAGACCTTGAAAGAAAAAGATATGAGACGATAACCAACTCACCGCAGCTTTATAGGGTAATTTAAACACACAATCAAAATATCATTTTATTAAGGTTTAAAGTCGTTATTAAAACTTTCTAATAATTGCATTCTTAAGCAATGGGACTTTGTTGAAAAACAATGTTTTTTCCTATTTGTTTTGATGCTTAGTTCGGCAATATAAGAACGTCACCTCGTGAAACTACGGAAGAGAAATAAAACTAGACTTGCTAATTGAATGTAAATTTTTACTTCCCCCATCTAAAAGACTCGGGCAGTATTCTAATCGCGAAAAAATCACTTTCCGAGATTTCTTCAGATTATCACGTTTCAGAGTTCTAGATGACGTATATCTGTATATCTGCCTGTTGGAGGTATTACTCAAAAACTACAGGGTGATTATAAAGTCTCGATCCATTTTAGTGAAAAACAGTTAGAATTTCAAAATAAATTTTATTAAACAAATTAACACGACACAATTAATATATTTCCACATGACTGCCTTCCATTTCAAAACATTGCTGCCAACGGTCAGACGTCGACCGAAAAACTTTCAACAACATATCTTGGGTAATATTTTCTGTTGCCATTCTAATACGGTTTTTAGGTGCTGTAAATCATTTACTTTAGTTTTATACACCTGAGATTTGATGAACCCCCAAGCGAAAAAATCCAGTGGCGTTAAATCTGGTGAACGCGGTGCCCAAGGTCGTTGTGATCCCCTGCCTATCCATCTACCCGGTAAGGTTTCATTTAAATAATCAGTAACAATGTTTGAATAATGGGCAGGTGCCCCATCCTGCTGAAACACGACGGTGTCAAGAATGCCGTCATCAACTAATTGTGGCTCCAAAAACTGTTGCAGCATATCTAGATAATTGTTGCCTCGAATTGTAGCTTCTGCAAACATAAAAGGTCCATAGATTTTGTTCCTCGTGAAGCCTAACCATACGTTAACTTTAGGTGTATCTCTTTGCCATTCAAATGTTGGATGTGGTTGTTCATTGGCCCATACTCTGCAATTGTGTTTGTTTACATGACCACAAACGTGAAACATTGCTTCATCACTGAATAAAATGTGATTCATTAAGTTTTCCCGGTTAATAGCCTCAAGTAAATCGTAGCACATTGCTTGACGAGCTGCATAGTCTTCGACATGAAGTTTATGAAGTATCTGGATATGATACGCACGTTTATTTAACGTGAAACCAAAGAATATAGATATCTATATTCTTTGGTGAAACGTAAAATTTTTCAGACAGTGGGTTGTGGAACACCAAGCTCGCGACTGATTCGCCGTGTTGATGTAGAAGGGTTTCGTTCAATAGCTTGCTGAACATTTTGCACTACGTCTGCAGATACGGATGGCCTTCCTGGACGCATTTCATCCTTAACACTCCCTGTGCGTTGAAATTTGTTTACAGGCAATCGAATATTGGCTCTTGTGGGACCAGGTTTTCGAAATTTCCTCATAAACTCTTCTCGAGTTTGTTCATAAGTTAACCCTCTCGATCGAGCATTGATCACGGCTGTTCTTTCTTCTAAAGTTAACATTTCGAATGTTTATGTGCAGGTAGAAGCTTTTGTTAGTTGTTTACAACCATTTGTTTATGTTTGTTTCCGACGATTTTTGTTTGTTTAAAAATGTGGAGTTTCCGTTGCTTTTCGGAGCGAATCGGGTGCGTTCGGCTCGGTACAGCGAGAGTTTCTGTCTGCCCATCCTGTTCGCGATGTACAAGAAAATTTTCATGTCTCTGCGGGTTCGTGTTCATTAAAATGGCTCGAGACTTTATAATCACCCTGTATTTGTTAGGGGAAGACGATATTTTACATACAGATTATAGCTCTACCTCGCATTACACCGAGAAAATTTCGTTCCGTGTAAACCTCTTTACAGATGTCGTTTCCTTAGATGAGGTTCAAGTAAGAGCAGGAAGTAATACTGATAACCGAGAAAAATTGAGGAAGCCAGTTCCTGAAACAACTGAAATGTATTTAGAGGAGAATGTATAGCTACTCTGGACGTCCATAAGTGATTGACGAGAATACTCTGAAATTGAACATTAAATCATATGGACAGAATATCACAATACTTATGTTAACGAAAAGATCGTTTTTCGAAAAAAATCCAGGTAATACGTAATTTAAAAACATTCACTGACTGTGTCATCAATAAATATTACAAAGGAATATACGGGTTCTATGTGGATTTGAGATCTGACCAATATATTGTAAGAGCTAAAGTTATATTCTTTTTCAAAAAAGTCAATGGAGATAAAGAGGCTGACGTAACTAGTACACCTAAATTCCCCAAATGCAATTTACATTTATCTGTCAATGAAAGTTCGATACAATTACATCAGCGACGACTACATGAGAAATTGCTGAACACACAAGGTTTCACATTCACCGAGATATATGATATCGGAATTTCAAGCTTATATGAGTCCACGAAAAAGGCGATCGGAATGCAGAAAAATAAAATCAATAAAAAGGTGTGGTGGAAGAAGCAATTGGAGTATTGGTAAGCATAAAAAGCAGATTTACTTGGGGTTGTTGGATACAAAAAAAAATACGATCAACGAGTTACAAAGACACCAAGGGATAATTGCAGAGCTAATAAATGCAGATAAAAACATAACATGGGACAAAAATGCCAGCAACTAGTACATACATAGGGAGAAAAATGTTTAAAAGTGAGGAGTTTCATAGGACCCAGAAAAGGACAAACCTCACATACAAATTATTAAACTAAAAGAGTGCAAGAAACACTGCCAACATCTGCTCTAAGGGGCAAGACAATAGTATTTTGAGGAATCTACAACAAAAATGAATCACGTACAAAGAATAATTTAGGGTTTTTAATGCACACGGTAAAACGGCTGTTATGTGTATAAAAAAGATAAAGCTAATGGACCGGGATGTATGCAGAGATGTTGAAGAACGGAACACAAAAACTTCGAATGGCTAACCCATGTTATCAGAAACTGTTTAAATAGACATCCGGTTCCGAAACAATGATAGGTATGGAAGTACTTCAATAAATAGCAATGGATAGATTTTATGGAAAGACTAGTGAGTCACCCGAGCTACGCTTCGGTTCGCTAATTTAAGAGAGATTCATTAATACAAATTAAAAAAAGGATGCATCGGCCGGGAATCGATCTCGGGCTGCCCTCGTGGCAGGCGAGCATTCTACCACTGAACGAATGATGCTTCGTTGAATAAGGCACTGCTACTCTACGGAGTAATTCTCGCGTCCGAGCGTCGCAGCTGCTTTACAACATTTACGCTGTATCTGTTGGGTCCCATTTTCGACAGGGGTAAATCCTGAGCTATGTGCAAATTGTTGCTTTTCTTTATTTCTTCTTGTATACACCCTGTATATATTTGTCTAAAATTTCCTCAGTTTCATGCCAGGTAGATATATAATGTGTATGCAAAATATCATCTTGCCCCAATAAAAGGTTTTTGAGTTATATCGCCAACCGACAGACAGACAGACAGACGGAATTGAGAAAACCGATTTTTCCTCATCTAGGGACTCTGAAACTCTGAAACGTGAAGATCTGAAGAAATCATGGAAGGTGATTTATTCGTGATTACAATACTTCCTTCGTCTCTTAAACGAGGAAAGTACAGTAAGGTATTTAACAGATGATACAATGATACAATCACAGTATAAAACTTTTGTCTTCGAATGTACAAAGGGCGTTTCTATAAATATTTTCAAATTTGCCGCTTCTAAGCCTAAGCCAGCAGTATCTCAAAAAGGGATTACATTGAAAACGATACAATCAAACGACAGAAAAGTATTAAAGAAAGCATAATGAACGACAAAGACATAAAAAAGTTGACATGGTATTACCACATACAGCGTATGACTGAAACAAGGCTACTTCAACAAGTTTTCGAATAACAAACAACAGGACGTCGAAAAAGAGGAACACCCAGATTGGTTTGGCAAAAGCTATACCTATATCTATGAGCGATAGAAACTTAACACCCGAAGATTCTAAGAACCGAAGAGCATGGATATTGAGGATTGGACAATGTCGAAAGGCGTTTTAAACCGACTTATATACAGGGTATCTCATCTCGGGCAATATATTAATATTCTATTTTGGCGAGAAAATAAGTATACCCTTTGTGTACTTTTTAAATTTATTATCGTTTACAGAGGGTGTTCACGTGCAGAGTTTTGCACTAAATATGTTTATTTTTCCAATGGACACCCAGTATATTATTACAGTTTTGGGAAGCCACTTCAGTGTTGATCGAATTGGTGTCAAATTATATGGGGCTATTTTTAACCGTTCTGTCGCTAGATGGAGTTATTTACGAAAAAGTGGTTCACTTTTAATATTAATATTCCAGTATTTTATTAATTATTTACCACAAGTTTGCATCGACTAGGCTCTTTGGATATGGAGAGACTTTTAGTTTTGTCAATGGATATGTTCATGTTCCTCGTCTAGCAAACACTGCAAGTTGTCTAGGTATACCCTTTGTGTACTTTTCAAATTTATTATCGTTTACAGAGGGTGTTCACGTGCAGAGTGTTGCACTAAATATGTTATCCGATATGATCACGGAGTCGTCCGCTTAGCATCCGATTTAAATTTTTTTATGTCTCATTTTGTAACCCATTGCTTATTTTGACTTAACTCTGTCAATATAATTGGCCTAACGGCTGTTGGCTGAGTACCAAAATAAAAATAAAATAAAAATATAACAATAATAAATAAAATTTAATAGGGCTCAGGTTATCACCTTGTCTTATTGTGTGGTATTGTAGTATCTCTTCTGTTAGGTGATTAATGACTCCATCTAACGTTTTGTTCTCAGTGCTTAGATTTTTAATCACACATATTGTTTTTTCAGATATTGATTTTTCATGCAATTGCACTAATTGGGTTCAAACTAATTACGATGTTACCTACATTATTATTTTAGTCAATAACTTTGATGGTGGACAGAGGAAAGTTATATCTCGATAGTTTTCGGGATTTGTCTTCTATTCTTCTTCTTTTCATATCCTTTTGTGTTTCGATCTATGTGTCTTCTTTAGCTCATTTCTTCCATTATTTTCTATTCCTTGCTAATATTTTCATTTGGTCTCGTTTTCCTTACTCTTTTTATCTCTGCTATCTGTGCCATCTAGGTTTTCCTAGGTCTTCCTCTTCTTCTTTTCTTTAGTCTTCTTGCTTCCATTACTCATTTGCATGTTCTCTATGCAGCCGTCCTTAATATGTGTACGTATCAGTTCAGTTGTTTCTTTAATATCTTCTTCTGTGTGGACTTTTGATCTTGCATCTTTCTTACTTCATTCCGTATTTTGTACCATTTTGTCTTACCAGCTATATTTCTCAAATGCTTCATTTATATGGCTATTATTTTGTTCTTGAGCTCAGTGTTAGTAGTAGCAACAAAAGGTGTAAATAAATGAGTCTCTTTTATAACTTGAATTTTTATTTTAAAATAGTGAATGGGCTATTACTCATTATATGTCATCCCTTAAAATTTCTATATAAAGGTCGTAAACACACTGAATAAATAAGTAGAAATCTACCTAGTTTACAAAGATTTTCAAATTAACTATCCCTGTCTATTCGTTTCCTCTTGGCTATATAGCTTGACAGCTACTACTCGATATTTTTACTTTAACTAGTTATAAGTAAGAAAGTTGTTATGGAAATGAAATGCAGGGACTCCTTCTGACGTACTAGAAATTAGATTTTTTGTCAAGAAAAGGGTTTCCCAATATTACGCTTAAAAACGAATTGAAATTTGGGTTTAGATTTCTTTTTGTTTAAAAAATCGAAAATCAAAAATGTTGGTTTTTGGATAGTATATATCCACAGCCAAACTGTAATGTTTTAAGGGTCTTCAGAATTAGAGTGACCAGCGGTGTTCTAATTTAATCATGTCTGTATTCATTACAGTTTTTGAAACTCCTGTGATAAGTTTCTAACCGTGTATACTCGATAAACGGTCACCTGAATAGCTTAGAAATAGCCCAGTTTATTTTATCACGTATAGCTCTTTACTTATAACAGGTAAGTGTAGGTGCAGCAGTGTGGCAAATGTGGTCAAAAACCATGACCGCCTCTACAGCAAACAATCGTGATCCGCACATTCAACCATACCTGGGAAATCGCTGTGACGTCGTCCGACGCGCACGCCTGACGTCACGCGACGCCCCAGAGGAAGGCGGGCGCCATGGCGCAGGCTTCGCGCAGCGTGCGAACCCGGCCAGTCAGTGAGTGACATGATAGCATCAGCACGTCTACATACCCAACACCATCCGCTCGGAGAGACATGTATCAAGATGAACATGGACACAGCAAGCATACTTTTTACGGTAAGCCCTCTTTTCCAATCCAACCAAGTGAATCGATACCACGTTAATACAAGCTTCGCACAGAAAAGCGATTTCCAGACATGCCGGCGTCGGGGCGGCAACTACCCTGCGTGGTGCAAGAGTCAATTCACATGGTTTGAAACACAAGAACCTTGATAGGTACATGGTGAAATATTACCAGATGTAATTTGGTACTAGCATTAGTATCTCTGTTTTTATAAGATAGTGAGGTTGTGTGTAACTTGCTCCTGCTTAAGAATGTGTCAAATGATTATAAATAAGGTAAAAGAGGACAGAAAAGCTTAATGATATTCAAACGTTCCCATACTGTAATCTAAATTACCTGATACTAAACATGTGGTTCATGTATCTAAAAAACTGTATGCCCCAAAACAAAAAATTCCCTGCCCTTCTAATTAATTCCACACTTTTGAATGATGTCAACATTAACTATTAATTTTAAAAGCTACACAGTTAACTCGAACTGAAATTTACAAAAATTCCTTATATTGGCATTATCTAGGTGTAGCTTTGACATTTATTACTACGCCACTTGCTAATCAGATTCATTGGATGCATATCTTTAAAAAGGCTTAATAGGAGGGACTAATTTTGAACGCAGTTATTTATAAATCGCTTTTCTCGGTGGGTTTTCTTTACGATTGCTGATATTTGTACGTCGCCTATAGAGGGCGTTGCGTTATCCAATTTAAGAAAGGGTAACGAAGATGCGGAGTATAGGGTTGGAGAAGTTGAAAATGCGGCGTCGCGTTTTCCGCCGAACGCTTTTCTAAAGGAACACTCACACCCAGAGATTTTTGTTGAAAAGTTGATAAATTGCAAAATCTCTAAGAAATAAAATGGATGTTCAACTTACATTAATTACCCTGTCAACGTTACAAATAAGCATTTAATTTTCACTAAAAGTACTCTCATTTTTAGTTTTTAGGTTTATTTATACCTATATAAAAATATTAAATAGCAATCGTTGTTTGGGCTCTTGCTAAATTGTTATTGACTATACATATTCAAAACCTATTGGTAATAGGTGGTATATTACTGTAGTAATTAGGTGAATTACAAGTCTCGATTTTTCAGCCGAGTTTTAATAAAGTAGCCGGAAATTCTGTGCCGACATGTCGAAATAAGTTTTTATAAATACAAAACACGTCTAAGAACCCAATAAAACATAAAGGTACAATTATTTATCAGAGTCTCATGTTGGTATATTTTCCTGGTAAACCTTTAATACGAAGTCTCATCTTTCAAAAGAGATAATACAAATGGCTAAGCTATGTTGTGTAGATGTCTAATTCTGAAATTATTATTTTTCTCATTTTTCGACATTGTTTCGAAAAACGATATATTTGTAAAGAAAGTGTCAGTTTTTAAACTGCATTAAAAATGTCAATAAAAATATAAACTTAATACGCTGCAAAAACTATTTGCATTTTTATTATTATTTATTTTATTTTATTTGTTATACACAATTTTATATTATTAGCAAGACCTAAACTGTTCATACAAATAAATAATAAATAATAATCGTATATAATGCTTTAGCATTCTCCTGAAAGCCTATTATGACTGCTTTTTAAACAAAAAATCTGCCCTGCATTATTTGAACCAATCAATTGCGTAACCTTGAAAAGTCCTTAAAGCACGCCTGCTGGTTTCAACAACGCAGTCACATAAACATACTTTCATATTTTTCAAACTTATTTTAAGAATGGATTATCTAGCTATATTAGGATAAGGTGCGATTTTTGCAAGTTGCTTTCCTAAAAAATATTGTAGCTACTAGCTAGAACTTGTTGTACACCACCATGGTTTCACAGTTTGATACTACTAGTTTGTTGTTTTCAGCTGTCAGCACTCAACGACTTATTTCCATTTTCATTTCAAGATACTTATTATTAATATTTATTATTCCTTATTCCGGTAACTACATCACAGGTAAGTTTCAACATAAATGAATAAATAAATATTACATAATAAATTATACAGTAACACAGTAATGAAATAAAATTTACCCTATTTGATGTCACCGGAATCATAAGTCGCAGTTCAGGCAATATCCTGTTCTTCAACTGTGTCTTCATCTATTTTTTATAACGACTGTTTTAAATAAGTGCCTAACTTAAAAGTATTCGAATTACGTTCATAAAACAAAACAAAGTGACTTAAAATAAAACTGAAATATAATACTGATTATCGATCTCGAAGCAGACGAATCAAGATATTACACTATTAGTAGACAGTATCGGCTTGTGTTGAAGCATGTTTACTATCATTGTGCAAAATTTTCACAGCTGATTTTTAAAATGTGGCGGTGCTGAGGCTTTTAACATGTCAAGCAGATTGTTAAAAATTTTACTTAAAGTAACTTCTCAAAAAGTATTGTTTTATGTTACGGTATGATAAAGCCTTTGATCCTCAAATTTAAATTATGCACACCAGTACTGAATTTTATCTTATTATCTAAGTTCTAAGCAATGGGGTTTTTTAGAAAAATAATTGTATAATATAAGCAAGCTGTGCAAAGAAAACGTCTGTTTTCCTTATTTAGCCAGTTTTCTTCAGATATATTGTGTGAAATGTGGTCATGGCTTAATGTTTCGGCACCATAAGTATTTAATTCGATTGCCCTGCTCTGCTAGTTGGAAGTATTTATTTCTTATTTATCAATTAATTTCAAATAATTTCTACTTGAAAAATACTATTGCCATGAAAACTCAATCAGGGTTAGGTTCATTTATCTAGTTGTCTTATTTTTTAACTTGTCAAATATTTAGAATATAAATCTTAATTGTCAAATGACCTTAAATGTCACTGATCTTGACTGAATTCAAAAGTAATTCTTCTACTTGTAATCAGATACGACCAACGTACACTGTTTTCAATATTATTATGATGTATGACATTCTCTATCTTTTATAGTAAGTATTAACTATTTTAATTATTGCAAGTAATAAATATTGTTTATATACTTCAGTTTTATTCTAGGCTAAACTAATAACCAACCTTATTGACGCCATTAATTGCACATTCAGCACCACAGACCCCTTTGTACAATCAGTCACCACCCGAACACGTCCAACTGCAAGTAACTGTCCAACCAATTTACAGCCGTCAAATCTTCTATAAAAACCTCAAAGTAGTCGAAGAATCCAACCTCTGTTCAACCAAAAACTGTACCCGTCGACCCACATATCACTCCTTCACAATCCTCTTCTACCAGTAAACTATTCTTGTTATATTCCAAATTAATACCATTTCCTTGTAGGCTCAAGGTCGCGATGATCTGTCCTCTGCATGAAGACGAAGCACCCCAATATAGCCAATCACTCAGAATGATTCCCAAGTAGATACATCAGTCCTCCATAAATGACTCCTACACCTGCAGTACTCCGCACCAGTCGAATCCTTTTTATTTCCTTTTTTTAAATTGTATTAACTCCAATAAAGCAGCCCAATCCAAATCTTATATTTTTAGTTATTATAAAATGCTCTTCATCCAATTAAAATTGTTATTATCAAAGATCTTCTTTAATTGAGACATCTGTTACTCGTACACCATGATAATTATATTTCAAATTATTTAAACTTCGTAGATTTTATTTACTATATATATAAACGGTATTCTACAACTAAAGTCGTCTTCCCGTAGCCAAACGCCATCTGTTTCTATCCCTTGCCTCTTCTTCTTCCAATCCTCGTTTCTGCATCGCTTTTCTCATTCCTTCATTCCAGGAGCGTCTCGGTCTCCCCCGTTTACGTCTTCCAGGTGGTGTCCATTGAAACATCTTTTTTGGCCATCTGTTTTCATCCATCCGAAGGAGGTGCCCGAACCATTTAAGACCTCTTATTTCGATTCTGTCTATTATAGTTTCCTCAGCATGCATTATTCTTCTAATTTCTTCGTTAGTGATGTGTTCCATCTTTGATATGCCAGCACTTCGTTTTAAGTAGTCCATCTCCACGGTGTTTAACTTCTGATTATCAGCTTTAAGTGTCCAAACTTCCGACCCATAACATAGCACAGATTCTATCATGGACTTTCCTATGTGTTTCTTTGTCGCATTGGATATATGCTTGTCCCACCAAACAGAGTTAAGACATCCTATAATTTTCTTACTTTGTTCAATTCTATTGTTAATCTCTGCTGACCTCATTCCTTCATTAGTGATTAGTGTACCTAGGTATTTGAACTGGTTTACTTGTTGTACGGTTGTTTGATCATCTAGTAATATCTGGAATCTAGCTGCGGAATTAACTACTAGATATTCCGTTTTCTTAATATTAATCTTTAAGCCCCACTCTTCATATGCTCTATACAATCTCTGAAGCATAAATTCCAGATCGTATGCATCGTGTGCTATAATTACTTGGTCATCTGCGAAACTAAGGCTAAATAAACACTGATCATTAATAATAACACCCATCCCTCTAATTCTTTTTTGCCAATCATTTAGAGCACAGTCTAGGAATATGTTGAAAAGAAGTGGTGATAGGCTACAGCCTTGTCTGAGGCCTTTTGTTGGGTGTATAGGCTGTAATAGAGAACCTTTCCATTTTATATACGTTTTATTATTGTCATAGAAAACTCTAATTATCTTTATAATTTGTGGGTAAACTTCTAATTTTTCCATGGCCTCCCACAATTTGCTGCGGGGAATGGAATCGTAGGCCTTCTCTAGATCTATGAAAGCTAAGTGTGTCTCTTCATCCTTGTCCATTCGCTTTTCAGTCAACTGTTGTAATATAAACAGGTTGTCTACGCAAGATCTTCCTGACCTAAACCCACTTTGTTCTTCACTTATTTTATGTTCTATATTATTTTTCAACTTGCAATTTATTATTTTCCCAAAAAGTCTACTCATTGCGCTGTTTATGCTTAGCCCTCTGTAGTTATTTGTATCTTTCCTGCCCCCTTTCTTATAGATTGATATTATATGTGATGTTTTCCACTGTTCCGGAATTGTATTTAATGTGATACAATTATTAATGAGATGGCATATTCGACCAATCAGTAGATCACTTCCGTATTTTATTAATTCCGCCGAAATCCCACCTGGTCCAGGCGATCTACCATTTTTCATTGTCTTAACTGCCTGTTGTACTTCTTCGACTGTCACAATTATGTTAGTGTCTTCCAAACTGTGATCGGTTGGGTTATCTATTGTCTTAAATTGATCCCTATTTTCTGTCAAAAGTAGTTTATAATGTGTTTCCCACTCTTCCATTTTGATCGGTGTTATCTTATTCTTATTATTGGTACTTTTTAGGTTTTTCAGGCATCTCCATACTTCGGTTGATCTTGCCCCTCCTATCAGACTGTTAATTTTTTGGTATTTTCTTTCCCAGGATAGATTTTTTTCCTCATTTATTTTTCGTCTTACTTGGCGATTCGTCTCCTTATATTCCTGCCATAGCTCTGCTGTTTGATTCATTAGCCATTTATTATATTTTTCTTTTTTATGTTTAACTGCATTTTCAATGTCTTCGTTCCACCAAATCTGATTTGGTTTCATTTTATGTACTATTTCACCTAGGGCTTCGTTTGCAGCTTTGTGAATGGCATTACTAATATTCGTATGTTCTTTTTCCACTTCTTCGCTAATCTCTACATTCCTAAGTATTTCATTCATTCGTCGTTGGTATAAGTAACGAATACTTTCTTGTTGTAGTAGATCTAATTTGTACTTAAGTGGATCTTCATCCTTGGTCATTGTTTTATTTTCTTTCATCTTTTCTTCTACCCTAACATATGGTATTAGAATTTTAGCGCATACCAAATAATGATCTGAGCCACAGTTGGCTCCTCGTTTGACTCTTACATCGAATACTGTGATTGTTCCCTTTTGCTTCGTTATGACATAATCTATTATAGACTTTTGATTTAGCGTAGGTCTCTCCCATGTATATTGGTGGATCTTTTTGTGGTTAAAATAAGTATTGGCAATTTTCAGTTCATATTGTTTACAGAGATTTATGAGTCTTTCCCCATTGTCATTGACTATTACCTCCCCATACTGTCCAACGACTTCATCATTCTGTCTTACGCCCACCTTTCCATTCAGATCACCTGCTATGATAATCGGTTGTGCTCTCTTGATACTATCTAATTGATTGCTTAATGTACAGAAAAACTGATCTTTAATTGTATCTCGAGTATCGTCAGTAGGGGCGTATACAGCTAGAACTGTTACATCCTGGTTAAAAACTTCTACCACTATTTTTATACATCTTTCCGAAATATATTGAATGTCTTTTATTCGATTATTATATACTTTCTTAATGAGTATTGATACTCCTGCCGTGGCTCTTTCAAATTTCTGGACTCCTGACCAAATGTGAACATACTCATCAATTTTTTCACATCCTTGTCCTTTCTTTTTGGTTTCCGTTAAACATATTATATCCATGTTAAGCTGTTTAACTTCTGTTACTATTTCACTTATTTTGTTCGTTATACCTCTTACATTCCACGTACCTACATTCAAAGTCCTTTTTCGTAGCGTAATTCGTCTTCTATTATGACCGTCCGTTGTCCGAGGCTGTGTGTTTGGCTTTTTTGCAAAATATAGGTTTTACGGGTGTCGAAGAGCAGGTCCGGCGCCCCAACCCCCAACCTGGAGGACCAGGTATTTTGATTTTGGGGTATACATCCCCTAGATAAATTGCTATCCCTAGCTATAGAGATTTATCTTTCCTTGAGATAAGTTATGCGGAAACTTCTCCTTACTTTCCACATCGCATTAAGTCAGCCGAATCGATTTCTATCATCTACGCCTGCCTTTATTCGATCTATAGCTGTACCAACAATCGTGTCTCCACCCATAGTCGATACTACAAGTGCTGCTGCCCACTTGTAGGCTAGTTTTTTAAGGTCCACCCCGAGTATTTTATTTCCTCGGTACCCTCCATATCTGAAGGGCCTTCCCCTATCCGCCACCTGGGGAGGCGCCCGATGGTGGAAAACTAGCAAGCCCCACACGGGAGATTTTATTTACTCACTGTTCTTATTATACCAGTACCATCATTATATATAAAACAGTCAAGTTTTCAACATTTTATTAATATCCCAAATATTATCTTACATTTTTCAAAATTTGTTATTCTCCATTCAAAAACAACTCTCTTAACTCCCGTATTTTCATTATTGATGCTTACAATATTAAAATATACATTTGATACCTACATACTTTGTTATCTTTTAATATTTTAATTTGGTCTGTCGTATCTGATATCAGTAGTAAATAATTTCTATCTTTTAACATCTTACTTTATAAATTAAACTATATGAAATTTATTCTTTTTATTCTCATTTCTTTAAAATTTTATCTCTATTTAAAAAAAATTAATTCAAATAACCTTTTATATTCTAAACTTTTGCAAAGACTGACTACAATGCTTTAACAAATCTTTTTATCGTATTGATCATCAAACTATCCACTCTTATGATATCATAACATAATATATATATATATATATATATATATATAAGCTTTTGTTTTATAGTATACTCATATTAAGGATATTTAATTACACTCTCCTCAAATATCAACTGAAGAATTAACAAAATCATATTAATAAAATTAAAAAATTATAAAATTATAAAAAAACTATATTTCACAAAAATATGAGGAATCACAAAAAAGGTTAATTAATAGTTCTTTGAGTTTGGCAACGGTTTGGCATACTTTGTATGCAACGTGCTATCAACATTTGGGCAAAACTCAAAATTTTAAAATGTAAATATTTTATTAATGGACTTAGTTTTCTTTAAACCAAATTATGGAAAGAATTGCTTTTTATAGTGACACAATCATGAAAGGTTACCAAAAATGCCAAGACTGCCCTTTTGGAAAATATTTTTTTAAATTGCACCAATATATGCAAATGGTCCAGTTCGTTTGTGGAGCAGTATATATGTTCTCTATACCTGAAACTATTATCCAAAATAAATCCTAAAATCTTTCCACTATTGTTTTCAGAGTTTCCCTTATTGAAGGATTTTCCGTATCAAGCTTCCAGTTTTGTCGGTCCACCCAATCTCCTCATTTTAATACTCTTTTGTCCATGACTTTGTCTATACATGTTTTCCATTTAAATCTTGGGGACCCCTCTTTCTTTTGCCTGGTGGTGAGCATTTTTAGCATCTTTTTTGGCTATTTTTCCTCATCAATACATTGCACGTGCCCATACTATCTTAGGACTTTGTTTTCTAGTTTCTAATGGATTTTGTTATTCCCATTCTTTACCATATAACTTCTATTCTCACTCCGCCTTTTTGTGTTAGCTGCAAAGATCGTCTCATGTAATCGGGGTCTATTTGTCTCGCATTTTTTGTGTCATTTGATATATTTTTCCTCAGCATGTCATTACTCTTTCTACGATACTTTGAAATATATTCCTCTTGGTTTCAGTCCAGATATTTTTTTCCATATTATTCCATGGAAGGCTCTTGTGACACATCGACCCATTCCTATTTTTCTTCCACATCTCTATCAGTTTTTCCGGAATCAGATATTATGGATCCTGGGTATTTAGATTCAGTAGATTTTTTTATTATTTCGTTTCCTATAACATAGCCAAATCATTTGTTTCATAGGCAATGCACATGTATTGAGTTTTATCAAAATTGTTCTTCGATCTCCATTTTTTTGACTTTCTTGTGTAACTTTCGTATCATGGATACCATGTCTTCTTCGTCTTGAGCTGATCATCGGCGAATAGTGCTGAGTGCAGCGTTTTATTTCCTATGCCTATTTCGATTCCGCAAAATTTCTTGTACCATGTCGCTAATGCCTGTTCTATGTAGATTGGTGGCGGAAAATGTGAAGATAGGTAGTTCAATGTCGTAGAATACAGATTTGTATGCGTTAGACAGAAATTGACATATTCCGGTTTTGTTCCACCTCTGTTTTGTCCCATGTGAAAGAATTTCCCTATTACCATATGGTGGTCTGATCCGCATTTGAGTTTTCGATATATTCGAACTAATTTTCTTCGTTCTCTTTTAAAGTCAATAATTGATCAGAGCCCTCTTGTCGGTTGCGTCTACATATATTTGTATATGTCTTATATATAACAAATTTATATTAGTTTCGTTTTTTTTTTGTTTATTGTAGGTTATATTCAATAAATATCTATCTATCTATATTGAAAGAAAGTGTTTGCGCTACTTAGTTTATGTTCTCTACACAGACTAATTAGTCTTGTTAAGGAGATCCTCCCCAAACCTTCCTAACGTTTTGTCATTCATGAGCTTTCCTACTCTACTGTTCAAATCACCATTGTGATATTCGTATGTTTCCAACTGTATCATTTAAGAAATTTTCTTTTTCGTCTATACGGGTGTCGTCATTTATACTGCAATAAAAGTGAGTAACTTGTGTATGCATTTTAATTTTTATTTTTATAATTCTATCGCTAATTTCATCCCATGTTTGTCCACTTACTTCTAATAAGTATAGATACACCACTTTTAGCTCTTTAGCTTTCGGGCACTCTACTCCATTTGTGAATGTAATTCTGATATTTTTCTGGCCTACTTCCTTCTTTTACTTCCTACTTTTAGTTATGGTTACTGCGGTAACATACAGATCCCATTTACAAACTGTCACCTTCTTGTCAAATTTACAATCAATCAAAAAGTGGTCCATCTTACGGTTCCGCAGATCTCAAAAAGTATCCCATAAAATATATACAGTCGTTCAGTTTTTTATGCTCCCTATGTTACTGCTATGTCTAAATTGCTTCTATTTCCGACATTACTGCTATATATTGTGTGGCTAAGCCCTGTATGTTCCACGTTACAACGTTCAGTGTCCGTATTCGTAATAGCTATTCAAGTGCAATACAAAGATTATAAGGATATAATGATTTATATATTTAAGTATCATCTGCGTACATACGTATTTAACAATAGGTATTTAATACAAAAATGCAAATTTTACGTGTAAATAGTGTACAATAAGGGTCCTAAAATAAAGCCTTGCGGCACACCTTGTTATTTGAAGAGATGCAGAAACTGTAGATTTTATCTTCGCACATTGGGTTCTATTACTAAAATAGTTTCTAGGTAACGATATTGCATTTGTTGAAAAGAGAATGTAATAAAGTATAAAGAACTGCAAGTCATGATTGGCAGTATCAAATACCTTGCTGTAATCCAATAGAGTAAGAATAGTGAGCTCTCCTTTATCGATTGATTGTAAAATATCATTCCGTATGCTTAGTAGAGTAGTCGTGCAACTATGCGATAGCCTAAAGCCATACTAACCTGCTATTAAATTAAAGGTGGTCGAGTATGCCCGTATTTGGGTATCTATATGTTTTTCCAAAATATTTGACAAGGTAGGATGGATGCTAATACGTCTTAAATCTGAATATTGTTGAGGATTGTTAATGTTTGGAAAAGAGATAACTAAAGTATGTTTCCAACAATTAGAAGACAGGTTTTCTGTTAGGCAGATATCGACTATGTGTGTTAAGTATTTTATAATTAGGAGAAAACACAGAACAATCATTTCCAAAGTTACACCATCAGGGGGCCTGTAACACAAGCCCTACAAGTTAACAATTGTAGACTTGTACTTGTCGACTTGTTGAAATACTGTAACACAACCGAACTTGTAATAACCTGTGCCGCACTTGTAATTACGGAAGATATTCTACACTTGTAGGTCTGTTCTGTAACTCAACCCCAACACTTGTAAGTTTGTGTTACAGATTTTACTACAATTGTAGAAAAATTTCTACCTATTCTAAACCCTGGGTTCGAGCTTCTCAAGTGTCAGTATCAATAAATCCGTCTTGGTGCACTTATTGCCCAATATGTGGTCAAGTTCAAGTTCAAGTGCAAGTCATTCTAGTGAAGAAGATGTTGTTGCTGTCCGAGCGAAATATCGGTTTAGAGCAAGAACTGATTTGCACTTTCTCTCTAATGAGGAATTTATAGAGAGATTCAGGTTGAATAAGACACAATTCATAAATCTTCGAGATCTTTCCCCAACACTGGAAAATAATACCAACCTGGGCTGTCACCTGCACAGAAAATGTCAGTTGCACTACACTAGCTGGTAAATGGTGTACAGTGCCATGATATTTGTGATATGCATGGGATTTCAAAAATTACTATTTGTAGATGCTTTCATGATTTTGTGGATGATGTCAACCAAATTAAATTTAATGAAATAGTAGCATGGTCCCCTGCCATATTAAGCGTGGTACAGCAATTTTATGAAATGGCAGGTATGCCTGAGGTGTGTGGGTCAATTGACGGAACACTTATAGATATAGATGCCAATACTGTTAATGGACCGACTTACGTAGATCGACATGGAAAACACTCAATAAACTGTATGACTGTTTGTGGACCAGTTATGAAATTGTACTATGTGAGTGCTAATTGGCCTGGAAGCATACACGATGCTAGGATACTCCCCAATAGTTCATTACCTCATCCCAATGCAATAATTTTAGCATATATCCAACATGTGAAGATTTCTTGAATTCAGCTCAAAATGCTGATAAACGAACGAGATGGATTATAGAAAACGCATTTGGAATACTAAAAGAAAAGTTTCCCTGTTTAAACTATTTGCGAATCAATCCGGTATTTCCGGAAAATATTTTTAAATGTTGCACAACTTATGCAATATATCAAAAACTAATCTTCCTCCTCATGAGAATCAAGTAGATTGGTAGATGACTAACGTCCAATGGACAACGCACCAGATTTCGGGGACGAAGGTCCAGTCTCCAGTGGATGATGCATCGAAATCGCCGGATCTCGAAGATTAAGTTCCTCCTCCTACTGCTGCTGTGGCTTGAGCTAGATTACAACAGCTGATAAATTGTTTTAGAATTTAGAACATAATTATATTATCATACAAGTTTTTGAGTAATGAACGAATTTTAAAATCTAATAATATTTTATAAATTTACAAATTCGTATAGTAAGTATATGGATCATCACTACTGTTCAGAATGCTAGTCAATGTAGGGACGAAGGGACAACACAATGGAAAATAAGATAGTGAACCAGATGCACGTTACTTACCACTGAACCCTTCTTCATATTTTGCCAAAGCGTATCTCTGGCATATGTCCAGTCCTCTGGCGGTATTAAACATACACTTCGAGCAAGATTGGTCAACTCCTTCCACTTGTCGACTTTATGCTCTTTCCACAGCGTATTAGAGAAAGCTCCAAAGAGAACCTCTTTGTTCTCTTTAACCTTATTTAAAAATTGGAACTTTTGTTGCAAAACAATTTTTTTCGAAAGCATTACTTATAAATAGGGTAATTACAACAATAAACGAACTTCAACCTTTTTGTATTCCACAACTGGTCAAACAAGTGAAAATTACAGGGATATTTTGGTTACGCTTGGATACCAGGCAAATTCATAGGTAAACATATAAAATCGCTGGAGTAGAGGATAATGTCAATTAGTTTATATGTTATTTTTACCCGCTTGACTCTTTCGAATAATATTGCATCCTTCGACAAGTCTACAAGTATAGAACTACACTTGTAAGATTTTTCTCCATTATAACAAGTCCCTCAGTTAACTTTGTGTTACAGAATTAAGCACGACTTGTAACTACAAGCGAATTTCCTACAAGTTTTACACTTGTTACAATTGTTAGCCTTGTGTTACAGGGCCCAGATCCGACAGTATTACTTTTTGTACCTTCAATTTAGTTTCCAACTCTTAAACTCATAATTGTTTTTAATATTTTTTCTTTTTAAAATCTTTTATATTATTGTCGACTGTTAATTTTGGGGTATCGCCAATAAAATTATTATTAATTTGTTCTACGTTAGATAAGAGTTCTGGAATTTGATAATTGGCCTTATTTCCAATATTTAGTGTTAAGCCACTTCAAAATTGATTTCATCTCTTTAAAATTTTGAGCGTAATACGCCCTTTCCCGTTAATTATACTTTGATTATTCAGAGTTCTAAAGGATTTGTATTATAACTTCATCATTAAATTGATGTGGTCGGTCAACCAAGGGCCTCTTCGTAGTTTTCACTGTCGTCCTCCAAATAGGATATTTATCAAACAATTTACTACATTACTGTTTAGTATAGCAAGTTGGTAATTTATGTTGGTGGTAAAATATAGTTCTGACAAGGATAACAATTGCAAATCTCTCTGGAAAGAGACATAATCAAAATGCTTAACATCGGAGAAGGTTTTCATTATTGAGGATTGCTTAGGGATGTTTAGTTCAACAATATTATAATACCGTATAATAATAGTCCAGATTACAGTAATTTGTGATAACCTGCATTCTTCTAATTTGACACAAAAAGCAACGAAAAGACTTTTTACACTATATTTCGATTTCACAATTACATTTTTATTTTGAAAACCTTTATCAGTGCATTACTTGCACGATTTCATGAATTGTATAAGAGCAAAGGCGAACTATCGGTTAATTTTTTATAATAAATATTAAAGTAAAAGTTTTCCTATTTGTTTGAATAGGAAATTATATACTCACCTATTTAGCTCATAATGCAAATATAAATTATTCAACGAAGCATATAAGAATAATTTAAAATGACCAAATTACTATCCATGGCATACTCTCTAATATTAAAAGTCTATGCTTCATACACACAGCAATATCAAATGACAAGTTAAATTTCCTCTGTATACAACCATTATTATTATTTATCAGTCCTTCAAAGAGTTTTTACCAGTTCTCTCAATCCAATATTATATAGGGTGGGAACTAATCCCAACTTTCCTTCTCTAGGCATGTTCGAGTGATTCAGCTGTATCTATACGTTGTTCTATATGTAACTTTGTTTTTCCAGTTTCTTATATACAGATTCTGTATGTTTTCCCAACCTCATTGCAAAGCCTCCTCTTTAAACTTTCGTGATGCCTTTCTTTTAAGGGTGCCACTCGGTTAATGCTCTTATGCCCTGCTTTATGGTGATCGTAGAATGTATCCTTTCCATCGTAGTTTTTGTGCTTTGATTAGTCTTGCGGCGTCTTCATCTTGGATTTTGTGTCGTATAGTCTGTTCAATAAACACAAAAACCTTTTTTTTAATTTGGCATATGCATACAGTTTTTGTACTGGAGATTCTGTATTTTGTGTTGCAAAGGTTTCCACACCTGCACAAAGGTGCCAGTTTGAATTTAAAAATGACAATTAAATTTCCCATTATTTCAGTATCAAAGTAGAAATTTTTCCAAAAATTCTCGCCTGAACTTTGATAAAATGTAATAAAAATACCTAAATGCTACGTCAGTAGTATCCAACACAGTATTTGTATAATATCCTTAAAGGTAGTTATTCATAACATTTATGACAGATGCTAAGCAAATGTCACACCCTTAACCTATTTGTTTTAGTAACCTTTTGTAAGTACATTCCTAAACAAAGATGAATTTCGGAAATACACTCATGAACTTTTGGAAATCAAAGGCCACTTTATGTTTTTATGTTGTCTTGTGGTCCATCTTAGATTTATAATTTCATCTTGGCGTATTTTTGTTGCTCCTTGTATTCTCCTTCCCCGTACTCTTAATTGTTCGGCTTCTCTTTTCGTAGTACATAGAGCGTTTCTGACGCAGATTACAACAGGTTTCATCTTTATGCAATACTATTTAATGAATCATACCTTAAGAATAACCCGACATCAAGTACAAATCAAAGTGATATTAAAAGTTATTTTACATTTTTCGAACAACACCAGGAATTTTTGAAAAAGAAACGTTCTAGAGAACGAGCCTGACAAAGCTATTTTTACTAAAGGGTTTTCGTTGATATTTATCGAGAAACCTTGTATCAACTTTGTTTCCTCAAAAGGTATTTGTACAAAATCAGGGTTACTAAACACAACAAAAACAGCACTCCCACAATAACTTACACACATTGGAAGACTAAGACGCCGGCTTAAAGCTCTAATTCTAATAGAATACGAAAAATATTTTCCGCGACCGGATTGTCCTGATAATGGCTAGAGTTCATTTCCTGCTAAACCCTCCATAATTGGACTGTCAAATGGTGGTAACTGGCCGCCTTAATATATTCCTTCTACATGTTTGAACTTCAAAATTTCGTTCTTGTGCTCTGCATATTAGTATTTACAAAGTTTGCAGGAACTTAGTGCGCATTAATCATTCCGGAAATTAATTTGCTTCTCAGATTATTACAGTTTTATGCGTTCTAGAGCAAATGGTTCTCACATTCTCTATTACAGGGTGTTAATAATTTATCATTTTCAAGTACTGTGAACAATTTTTGTGATTGTAATTTATTATGTTTCTGTATTGCATCACTTAACTACGTTGAAATACTAGCCACATGTTTTATTTAAATTGAGATATTCTAAAACTTTTAAACGAAATTTTTAAAAAATACAGAAGATTTATTTGAGGACAAAATTTAAATTGAAATACCCCATTTAACAACAATATAAGACAATAAAAAATAAATTAGCGTAACTAAACCTTATATGTGTCTAAATAAATCTAAATTAGTTTACATTGTAATATTGAATTATCGGATGTGTCATACATGTGTGAGAAAAGACACCCAACATGATTAACACTTTGCAAATATATCAACTAGTTTAAAAAGTGTAAATCACATATTTACATATACTAGGCCATTGTTGATAGTCTTGCACAATCGATTCTTGGAAAAGCTGAATAATTAAAATACTGTGCACAGTTTCAAACAAACCGCTAAATGAATGTATTTTCCAAGAAACCATATTTAGAGGCGAGGGCGATTGAAATAATAAGGAAAACTGATAACATGATAACCATGAAATAAGGAAGCTTTTAAACAATTATTACTACATAAAGTGTTTCTATGCCGTCATATTATGACTACAAATATAATCTGTTTGCATTTCGAAAAATGCGTCTGGTTTTAAGGTTTATCCGGCATACAGGAAGTTTATTAGAACGCTCACAGCCAGTCTTATAAAGGCCACTAATCTGACGTTAACTTTAATTCGCTGTTAAAATAAACAAAAGCGCATCAAAACGTTAGTGCTATGACATTTTATTCATTAGTAAACAAATTTTGATGCGCTTTTGTTTATTTTAACAGCGAATTAAAGTTAACGTCAGATTAGTGGCCTTTATAAGACTGGCTGTCAATGTGTGTAAATGCGTTTATTTTAAAATGCAATATGGAAACGTTACTGAGTATGTAAAAACATAATATATTGTACGGGGGGAAGGAATTATGTTGATCAAATAATATTAAGACTTCACTTTACAGCTAGTATGTGGGTTATTACATGGGCTGTTGTTCTTTCTGATGCTTCTTTTTCAATAAAATTACGGTTCACATATTGCATTTTAAAATAAACGCATTTACACATGGCGTGGAGTACCCTTAGAAACCACTAGTAACAATCAAGTCCTTATGGAAACAGGATGACACATTGCGCGTTATAATAAATTCACTATATACCTGGTGAAACCGAACCCCTTTTTTCTATTGAGTACATTTTCGTAAGTATTAATTGAAAATTATGATAAATAATTTTGCAAACTGTCAGAATTCATTGCTAGGTTCTAGATATTAATAGGTACTATCTTGGTTTAATTGAAAAAAGGACCTACACGTTTTTTACAACGTTTATTAATAAATTAATAAATCAAATTGCTCGACAGTTAGTGGCATAACGTGCTAAATAACTTCCTGTTTCATTACAATCATTAACCTTCTTATAAGTGAAAATAGGTACCAGCAGTCTCCAAATGTACGTACAATGTACATTTTGCTATGTTCGGTTTTGAAACCGGTCACCAGGTATAATCCATTCACAATGTTTCCTCCTTCTAGTATGCTGTTTATCTTTTATTAGGTTGCTTGCATGAATTGTAATAGAAGTGAAGCTGTGACATAAAAAATTATGGCATTTTCTACAAACCGCTTTATCGAGATTGTCGCAATTCTAATGTCAAAATGCTAACATTGTACGGAGGGAAACAAACATTTAACTGGCAAAAGTACAAGCCAATAATCATAACCAGATAGAAGGAAACATTGTGAATCATTCTCAAAAAATACTTGAAATAAATTCAAATGTGGTAATCATCGTGTTCTCAAATGATTAGCCCTCAACTTTCCTCAATTTTATTCTCGTCATCGTTGAAATAATGGTGATGTATAAGATGTGCAGTGCTAAATACATCGATTATAGTGAAGGTTTGTGATACTTTTGAACCTTCTTCAAAACTTTTACATAAGTTACTATAACTTTATAAATGTCAACAAATGGCCGTCCTTGAAGCAAACTATTATGTTTTGCACAAATTTGTCGGTTTAAATGTTACACATCACCGTCGTCGCTAAGCGAATTGTTTATTTTTTAAGTAAATAGATAATTGCTAATTTCAATATACAACTTAAGTGGTAATTGTATGACTCAACGATTATAGTAATGAAGACAAATATATTTTCCTCGCCGGAGTTGGTCGTAAACCATTTAATTAATTTTCATTTTTTTTTCAGAATTTAAAGTCCGCAGGATTAAAATAGCCGATTCGAATTAGTTGCGTCTAACTGTCTAAACATATTGTGGCAGCTACGTTACATAAACTTAACTAAACTCTTTTATTTGGCATACGACAAACACCGTTAATTTATGCTCAAATAAAAATAAGAAGACAGTTGAAGCATTAGATCCTAAAAATATATAAACCTATAACTTTAGTCATACAAATTTAGCTTCTAACCTTGACTTTGATAATGGCCCAGCTGCTGTAATATCTTTCCTCGTAGTATTTAATTGCCACGTGAATAAATTTTTAGATTTCAACTTTAAGCTATTTTAAAACTGTTTTTCTTCAAAGATCAAACGTATTTGCTGTTGGTTTCAGCTTTTTTTCGGAGCATCGACAGAACGTATTATTTAAAATTCCATATTAATACAGAAAGAACAAAGAATGACAACATGTAAATAGAAAATGCGATCATTGTGGTGTTGTCAATAAAAAACAATTTTATTTCTACTTGTTCAAGAGGCATAACAATCTAACAGATTTAAATTTTTTTACATTTTTAACTGTAATCACATGCTAAAATCAAAACTGAAATTTTAAAGCAATCTGTTATTAAAAATGTGTGTTTTAGACAGATGTGAGAGAAGGGGGGAGTGGACGCGTGCGTATGCGCACAAGGGATGAAGATTACTTTATTTTTAAAATAATGTTTATGTCGGTAATTTTAAATTTATAAAATTATTTTTGTATCGCCACTACTGCTACTAACCTGTGCACCAATGTACAGTGATGCCTATAATTGGCCTAACCGCTGTTGGCGGGTGCGGATAAAATAAAATAAAATAAAATAAAACCAGCTATTGTCATGAGTAATATAATAAGTAGTACGCTTATTTATGGATGGTTTTTTGACGCGTATGAATTATAATCCCAATGCTGAAAATACGTAGATGACTCGTTGTATTGTCTTGCATTGGGATTATAATGAAATGATATACTTACAAAAATGATAGATTATTCAACCTACTACGAGAAGAAAATATAATGATTTAACATATATACCATAGTGAGCGTAATGCTATTACGTGAGTATCAATGCTAATGGTCAATATTTGTACCAAATACACTTTTGGTTGCTTTTTATACTTAAAACGCACAACCTAAGCTAGAAAAATCGAATGACACGTGAAACAAAACCAAGTTAGCTCATACCAAATCTAAAATCGCGAGTCGCTATATTGCCAGTATGGTGGGGGGTCCTATTGGCTAATGTCCTAAATGTAAGAGATGATGATTGACTCAAAATTCAACGAATTATATTCTCAAAATGATAGCTTCCACATTTGCGTTAATAATTGTAACGTCTGGGCCAGTAATTAAATATAACAGGAATGAGATGAAATAAATAAGAAAATAGACTACTTGAAAAGTATAGAGACACACAAATGCAATACTTCAGTTAAATAGGCTGATTATGTATTTTTATTATAACGTTTGGCATAAATATCAAAACCTAAACATTTGACAACTTCTATGCAATTACTAAATAAAGAATCTAATTATTCCATTTCTTCAGTAAATCGTCCCATCATTTTTAAAATGTGAAAAGTTAAAATTTCTGTCATTCCGTCACTATTAAACTCAGCGTCAAGCCTACTAAAATATGTTTTTATGTTTATCTCTTTCTTACTCGAGCACTGTGTTTTCTGTTCGTGCTATACCATTGCAATTCGTTATATTAATTTGTATAGTGTTCTGACATGTTTATATTCTACACTCAAAATGCAGAATCTTCTAAAACAAAATACACATTTTTCTCAACATTTCCCAAAAGAAACAAACCATAACTCGAATGTTTTTAAATAGAAATGAATCATACTAAGTCTAATTTTCTAGAAACCGTACGTGATCATGCAACTACGACGTTTGCACTTGTAATATTTATAAACCAATGCAAATTGTTGAGTGTGTATTGATTCCGCATTAGCCTGTTATTACCGAAGCTCAAAACATAGAGGAATTTTCTTACACAAGTCAAGGCTTTGATATGGCACAAGTACAACAGCCATAAACTGCCTGAAGCAATTTGTGAAAACTTGGATTAATTCAACCCAGCGTCTTCTGATTTAATTAGAAACCATCCCTAAAATGATTCGTAGATAAATTAATGCAAAACGGTTTGTTCGGAACTCTTTAACCGTGAAAGTTTACAGGCGCTCATCTAGATAACTGGAAAATCGCCCACAGGAGAATATGTAATTAAAAACCCTTGAAGGTGTTAAAGCGGCAGCCTATTTTCGCCCCTTGATTGGGAAGAACGTCCTGCTATTACCATATATATACCAATAATATGGATAGACGAGTGTTACTTTAGAATGTAAAGCTAGAAATATTTTCTTTTACTATACAAAATGTTAATACATTTTCGAATTTTTCACTAACAAATTTATGAGTCTTAAACGAGAATATTTCTGACCTATAAATAGAATATAACACAAACAGGCCAATAAATGAGACCGTTTTTTGTATTGTTGTGAATATTTCTAATTTAATTTTATTTCACATTTGATCCGTGGCCTAAAATATATAAGATTTCAAGACAGTAGGTAATGCATCCATTGTGAATTGTTCCTCAACATACACTAATTTAATCTTTTTAATTATAACACATTTCCTTCAAGAATTTTGCGTAAAACTCATAAATCATTCTCTTTTAGATTAATTATATCGTTTGTGCTACTCGTACAAATAGATTTTCCAGCTGTACGCGTGTTTTAGTTATAAAATATATTTAAATTGTCTTTTGTTCTATTCCACTTTTTGGTCTTTCTCGTGTTTAACCTTTTTCTAGACCACTGACTTCGTTGCTCATCCATTTTATCACCTCCATCAGTATCTGGTACAACGCCTGAGTGCTTGTTTGAAACTGTTTTCTTTTATAAAAGGGAATGTTGACAGCTTTTTTGCGCGTTTTATTAAATATATCTCTCGAGATGCGTAGCATGGACTATTTCAGTTTCGTTCTTGAAAAGTAACATTGCTCACATTTATATGTTTTGCTGACATCAGTGAAAACCTGTGAGACCATTTAATGTTACTAAAATTTTCTCTTTCCAGAAAATTGGCTTTTTCAGAATGGGATTAAACAAACAGCTATTGAATAATTCAACGCCCTACACTTTTCAAACAATGCCTACGCATAGATTTTAAAGCTAAATTCAAATTTCTAGTCAACGTGAATTGAAGAGTTCGGTTTATGTTAATGGTTCCTTTATCGCCCTTGCTGCTTCATATTGTTAATGGCGTCGCAGATCTGGATTTTAAAATGGATTATTTCACTGATCAGAATTAATAGAACTAAACATGTAGCAAGATTTATATAGCATATGTTAATTTTAAGGTCTGCAATACTTTAATGATTTGAAAGCTCTTACGCTTCTTTCTATAAAGAGCTCGAATGACAATATACTGATGTAATAAAATGGGATAGATTTGTGATATTTATTAATTTATATTAACCAACAAATTACAAACGCGATTGCTGTGAAGTCATTTTGTCTTAGTTCCTTAAGTAGCGTGTGTATTTTCTTAACATAATTGCAATGTTACACTTAATATCGCAGCAGTCGCTTTGTAATATTTTCAAATCTAAGTCTAAAATAAATCATTTAAACTGCTAGAACTGAATGAGTGGTAACTAGAACACGAAAAACATATTATTCTTTTCCCGTTACTAAAAACTCTACTTACGAATTTTAAGAAGCTTTACTTGTCCTATTTAGAAATTCACCCATTTTTACCGCCCTCCTCTAAAAGACGAAAGAAGTATTGTAATCGTAATCCTAATAATATATCCAGGCTTTAACTGAGAAAAGTAATAATTTTCATATAGCTCAGGCTTTATCCCTGGCGAAAATGGAACCCAACAGATACAGACTAAAATAAATGTTGTAAATGAGAGAAAAATGGTCAACAATAAGTGTGTTTTATTTAAGCCAGCCTCAACGTAATGCTGTAACAGGTGCTCCATGAGCTTGCGGGATATTTCCAAATGTTTAGATCGCATTCGCAGGCCTTCAGTTCGAATCCCACAGGTAACGCTTTTTTAAATTGATGTAATTCGCACTAGCAAGTGTTTTCTATTATTATTTCAGGATTATTACGAACGACATTTTTACACCCCGTTTCCTTTGATTTTTTAAATTATTTAGTGTGACAACTGCCACTTGCTAAGAAAGTTCTGAGTAAGGCCCTTTACAAATGTTTTAAAGTAGAATAAAGGTGTTTAAAATATATAAGTGTTTATTAAAATGATTTGCGCTCAACCTGGCCGAAAATGAAAGTTTACATATTAGTTACCACGACAGCAAGTACAAGTTTACTCCCGGCGGGCGGTAAAGTAACTTTGCTGCCTGCAAATTACTTTACCGCCCGGCACCTTAACTTTGGTAGCAATTTTTGGCATTAAAAAAACCTAAATTTATTCTAAGTGTTTTTTCCCCCTGCTGATCATGTAAGTCAATGATACAGCCTTAGTAACAAAACGTGTAAGTCGGTGATTATATTTGTTTGCTGCTTTTTCTTGACAACGGAACTTAATATTATTATTAAGTTCCTAGGATAATAAAATTAGCAAAGAAAGATGCAGATTTAGACGTTTTGTTTATAAATTGCAAGTGTTTATGTGACATGTGACACTCACAGGTAACACGACTCACGAAAACTAATCCTGGTGACAGTGACAAACCAAGCGATTTTTTCAAAAATCTAGGAAAATTTCGATAAGCAGCGGGAAAAATATAATAAGATAACTCGGAATGTATCGCCTATTAACATTTTCGGCAGGCAACAAGCCGCGACTTCGTCTTGGCTTGTACTTGCCTACCTCAAATGTTAATAGGGCCTTACATTCCTTGTTACTTAAATAGCTATTTCCATGCAGTTGTGCGTAAAATGTTGTACGTACCTCAGGCCGAAAGTAGATTACGCCCCTAGCCAAATAAAGGCCCTCCTCCGTTGGGCCATGATGTGGCTTTTTTATTTTCCTAGTTTATCCCGGCATAGTAATGAATTGATGTATTATTCTAATAACAACTAATAAACAATAGTGGAACTACATATATATCTGGTTTGGAGAATTATTCTTCCTTTTTTTCAGCATATTGCCAATTCACATTGTAAATATCTTTTATAAAAAATTCTTGCTTGTGTTTTACATACGTAACACGTAGTTTTTCGATGTCCCCAATTCTTGCAGTTCTTCAACAATGACAACATTTTGAGCAACATTTTCTTTCCCTTCGTGTGGTTTCATAAAGACAAAAAAATAACATCAAGCAATTTAGTTACTAGGGTAGAATTAAGAGATAGATGAAGTATGGGTGTTCCAAAATTTACGCAAGATTTTAATTTTGCGCCATTTGTGCGGTAAAGTGTGCCCAACGAAAAACAAAATACAGCGTGACAGCTGACAATTCAGGGATATTTAAAAAGGAGCGCTACACGAAAGCACAACGCGTTTTCAATGTGGAGCAATATTTTAAAAATATGTTTTTTTTTAGTTTATTAATTAATTTTAAAAATGCAAGATATGGATGTGGACGACATGTGGTTTCAACAAGACGGTGCCACATGCCATACAGCCCCAGAAACAGTTCAATTACTGCATGAGTCATTTCCTGGTAGTGTAATTTCCCGTTTTGGTGATCAGAATTGGCCGCCCAGATTATGCGATTTAACGCTGTTGGACTTTTTTCTTTGGGGTTTTTTGAAGTCTAAGGTTTATGCGAACTAGCCCATGACCACCCACGCCTTGAAGGAGGAAATTGAGCGCTGTATCAACGAAATTGAGCCACATTTATGAGAAAACGTCATGAAAATTTTCGACAAAAGAGTGCGTATGTGCTAGCAAAGCGGTGGAAGCCATTTACCCGATATGCCATTCCATACATAACCCTATACTGTATACTTTATGAATCAATAAAAAATTTACAATTTGCAATTGGGACACCCTTATAAGCTCTACGAATAACTAAGCTAAAGAAACTGTATAGAGGCCTTGCTATTTAGGATTGCAAAGCTAGTCATTAGGTACAAATTAAGTTTACATGTATAACTCAAGCCAGAAAATATCTAAATAAATGGAAAATATCCTTAGATTTCTATTCTTTACATTCCCCGTCTCTCAACTAAAAATGTATTTCGTATTTCTACAAATATTTCGATAATAATACTACTTCTGCGAGAAGTGAAACCTACCGGAGTTCTAATTTAACGGTTGGTTTCAGTTTATTGGATTTTAACCTACATAAAGCTTATAAACCCCGCATGATACAAATTGGAAAAAGAAAAATATACCATATAATTCTTTGCCTTCTACTAAAGAAATAATTATTTATTTTAAGAAGCTTTCTGTTCTAATTAGAAATCAACCCAGTTTTTAGGATGAAAGCTAAAATATCTTTTGCAAGGTGCATTTATTAAAATAATTTGCATTATTTGCAGAATTGAGCTTTGCAAAATAATGTATGAATTTTTAATTAAAGTAAAAGTATTATTTAGCAAATAATAAACTATTTGTTTGGAGAATAAATGTCTTATTTGCTTTGGTATATTGCCAACTTACGTTATCAGGTGAATATCCTGACGGAAACGACTATTTGTCTCTTTATTCACGTGTGGCATGTAAAATGGTTTCCACAACTTACAATTAATTATATAAATAGGTGTTAGAATTTAATAACTAATTTGCAAAAGGTAATCAACACTAATCATATTACTTGGTTATGTACTAGTTCCTACCGTAACCTGTATGTATTTTGTTAGTTGCTATGGATTATTTACTGTTTTATTCACTAGTGAGCTAGTGACTAAGGTAGCATTTTATCCACCCTCATCATCAAAATTTTACTTTACCATGGAGATTTGGGGGATTTAGGTTATAGAAAAATGGAAAATATCTTTAAATTTCTATTTATCACATTTCACATCTGTTAGCTGAAAATGTACGCTATATTTCTAGAAATATGTCTGTAACAATACTTCTGCGAAGAGTGAAACCCAACCGGAGTTTTAATTTAATGCTTGGTTTCATTTTATTGGATTTTAACCTATATAAAGCTTTCAAATCCCGCATGATACAAATTACACAATCGCATTAGGGTATTAGCTTTAAATAAATTAGGATATTTTTATTTAGTTGGTATAAGTAATGTTTTTTTCATCTTTCATACTCCTGTACACATATTGACGGAATTTAGTGGAAGCCATTTCGAATTTAGAAATGAAAAGACTGATCAAAGTAAATTAAAAGTAAATATAACATTTCTTTAAAAATATCAAATATCAAGTATTTATTTGTATATCCTCTGTTCAATCAGGATCGATTCTTCCGAAACCAATTAGCTATCGATATGAACTACGTAGCAATCCCTAAATATGCTTATTGGAATTAAAACTATATAAATATTTTATCAATAGCTTATTACGAAAACTCTTTTAAAATCGTTTCTATTAAAAAAAAATAAAGCTTATGACATAATGTCAAAAGCACCTTCTGTCAGTTGAAGATAGCTCTTAAAAGGATAATTATTATCGTGTCATTTAACAAACGTGTAAAGCTGAAGAATGCTTGCAGTTACTACAGATGACGATTATCTTAATCTATTAAAGAAACGCCCATACAATGAAAGCATTAAAGCAAGCCCGCTATTACCTAAATATATCTTCTGGGAATCACGTGTAGATACTTCTAAGCTACAGAACAAATTTATCGTTCATAAAAGTTTTACTGCCGAGCATACTGTGCGTCTACACAAACATTAAATAATAATTTGTTTAATTTTAACAAAACACTAAAACGGCGGTAAATGATTTTGACCTTTACGTTGTTGCAAAAGTACGCAGCTAGATAGTATTAACTCTAAAGTACGAATGAGCAATGTACCTTTTCTAATACTATCTTGATATAAGCCAACTGCTTTTTCTGTATTGTTTGATGGTGTTCTAAGCATTCAAGATAGTTCTCTTGATGAGGTTACGTTTTACTAGAAACTAAATATAATTTAATTGACAATAAATACAAATATCTATCAGCAAATTAGGCAGGTCAGGCAGGTCATTACTAATCGAATATTTTTACAGATGTTTAGTTGTGTCTGAAATCGCTTTAGTACGTGAATCAGAGATAGGATGTATTGACTGGGGGGACCAGATTAGTAAATTTGGTCGATACTAAAGGGATGTAAATATGGTAATTGGACCCTTGTTGATGATTGTGAGCAGAAAAGTCAGGCTAAACTTCCCTTTGCTGCACTTATAGCATACGTCCACCCATAAACTAGTGAACACAGCTATGGTTATGACTGTATGATTTATTAAGTAACAAATTCTGTATTTATAAACTGCACTAGATTCAATGTCAAAACGTCAGATACAATAAAATATCAGTAATAACAAACGACCAATGAAGACCATATTTGCTAATAGTTATTTGCATTTACTATAAGTTACACTACATTCAGTTGTTAGTAAACTATAACTTTATCAAGAGAACAATCTTGAATGCTTAGAAGAAAATCAAACAATGAATTTGTCAATTCAACAATTTGCTATATATTTATTTAGTTGTATTAACATTTTGCTCTCAAGACCAATGGATTGGATTGTCAGTACAATCGGCACTCGTTGAAACTACCTGCTGTAATATGTATCCTCTTCCAGAAATTGCTGAAGCAGATTAGTAATTATTCAAAGTAAAAAAGTACTAAAAGAACAATCATACCACAGATAACGGTTAAAAATTTTAATTCCGCTGAATATTATAAGATACACTAACATTCTGAACCAAAACCAATTGGTCACCCAGGGGACTGACTAAATATGTTACTAGTGGAGAGAAATGGACACGGGGATATGGGGATCACAAGAAATAAAATGTTGAGAAGCACTGCAGTAGTGAACTGAATATTGATACACCAACAAAGGTATTATTTATTATTTGTTTTCATTGACTACTTTGTAGATAGTTGTTTTTGCTTAAACAAGAGCTTTAACAAGCCCTTTCTAAAACGTATAGTATGGCTTAACCACAAATTTCTAAGCCCAAAATACAGCGATTTAACTCAGCTGACTTATATTTGATTTGTATGATATTGGGTATCATACTTCATTAGTGGACTAATAGTGGATAAAGCACAAGTACCACACAGACCAAACAATGGAAAGGCCCAAAACTTTTTAATGTCTTCATTAGTTTTTTGTGTTTCCAGTTTTTGGTATCTGTATAATTTAAACAGAAAAAATCTGTTAAGGGCTTTACTCAAAACTTCCCTCGTCGACATTGTGACACTGAATAACTTAACAATCAAATTAAGTTAGGAGTAAACATATCTTCACGTTTCACATTTTCAAATAAAAAAAAAATATCCCGCTGGGGTTTGAACCCGTCATATATGCAGCTCAGCAGATCTCTCGATCCTAACTGCATATCCGCAGCGCATCTAACAGCAGCGAAATTCCAACTGCGCTACAGAGTCTCTTCCAGATACGTCCGGCGCGCGTCTCTGTTGAACGTCACGGTGTTATGGTTGAAACATTTTTACTCTTTTGTGACGTAATTCTTTATCGGTTGAGTCTTATTTTCAGCAAATGTAAAGCCTGACCTATGTGAAAGTTACTACTTCCTTTTATTTCAAAATTAACACAAAAATAAACTTTTTTTTTAAGGTGCTCGCCCTTTATATATTTGTATGAAATTGTAGCGGTTTCATGCGAGTTAGATAGATAATATGTATGCAAAATATCGTCTTCCTCAGACAAATAGTTTTTGAGCTATACTGTCAACAGACAAACAGACAGACAGACAGACATAGGAAATTGAGAAAACTTCTTTTTCGTCATCTAGGGACCTTGAAACGTGAAAATCTGAAGAAATCTGGAAAGGTGATTTTTTCGTGATTATACAGTTAAATCTGCTTGCCACGTTATTTCAGAAACAGGTTTGATCTGAACTCCTCAGCAATTTAACCACACCAAATTAATCCTGCCAGTTCGTAACAATAAAACTTCAGCTGTTGTTGCCAAGTGCAATATTTGGTTTTGACAATTTTTGTAAAGAGGTTCACAGGATTGTAAGTGTTGTCAGGTAATCTATTGAGTGAACATTCATGCTGCAAGGAGCAAGGTGATGTTACGAACACAGAAAGGTGTCTATTGTCTGCCGTTATACTAGTTTCACAAAATTGTTGCAATAGTTTCGTGTATGTTACCTGTAATGCTGAAATGGTAAATGACCTGATCGAGGAGCATATCGTAACGAGAATGAATTGGTCCCCATGCTCAACCGACTGCAATCCTATCGAACATCTCTAGGATAAACAATTATCATAAGACGCCCAAATACGCTATATACAATTAACGAACTGTGATGGATGCTAGAGATTACAAAAGTACAAAAAAGTACTAGTTAATATCTTCTGGAAAGAACAGGTTATCGACCTGGCCATTAAAAAGTTACTCTGTGATCTTTCAGAACTTGCTTTACATGGCGTTTATTTTGATGCCCAAGCCTCTCGTGCCAGATGTGCAGCGTATCCTTCGATGACAAGTATACTTCAGCCAGGCACGAAGCTTCCGGAGGTTTTACTCTAATCGCCATCTTGAACAGCTGACCAGCTCGTACACGACATGCCTTAACAATTCCATTCTTAACGAATTGGCATTCTCTTTGTGTAGATGTAAACTGCATTCCTTTGTCCAGGGCTGAGATTACTGAAAATAAGTTTGTTCGGGCATTTGGCACATACAACTAGTTTTCCATGTAACAGGGCATTCACTTCTGGTCAACAAGAGCCTCAAATTTAACCGTACCTCTGCCGAGAGCATCCATTGTCGATTTATTACCAATATATACTTTCACTGACGTCGAGAACTGTTCGAAGGACGAAAACCATTCACCATGATGAGACACATGATCCGTTGCCCCAGAATCGGTGATCCACGAGTAATATTTTTCAGCGTTGAGGACTCCACAAACAAATGAGTCGTCCTTCGGTTTATCTTTCGACATGCTTGAGCTGCTGGACTTTTGCCTTTTACAATTACGACGAATATGGCCAACGGCTTTACACCGGAAACACCTTACCACGTGTCATTTCTGTCTCCAGCGTCTGCTGCTCTCTTCGAATGGCTATCTTTATTGTTGTTGGAACGGCCACGATCGCTTCTACCTTGAATTTTGGCTTTGCTCGCCATTAGTGCAACCAAGTCATCTTGCTTTTCAGCTCGTTGTTGTCGACGTTTTTCGTCAGATGTTAGTAGTCCCACGAGGTTCGCGACTGTTTGTTGCTCATCAGGTCTCGCCCACCACGCCTGCCGAAGGCTCTCATAGTCATCCGGGAGCGAGTCCAGTAGTTTAACCATGAGCGATGACTCATCCGGTTTCACATTAAGTGGTTGCAAACGCAAAATGAGACCTTCAAATTTTGCAATATGAGTAACAATATCATCAGCAGGATTTTTATTAAAACTAAACAATTCTGCCTGGACAGTGTGGGCAGCTTGCTTTGTTTGTTGCTCATAAACTGAATGCAACTTGAGCCACATATATTTCGCTGTCTCGCACGTTATCAGCAGGGCAATTACCTTAGACTCCAGAGTTTTAACCATGATTTGACTCGCGGCATGACCCACCTTGTCCCAGACTTTCCAACTCACGCTATACGCGGCAAGTGTATCAACGTCCGTATCCTCCGACGCCGGTTCCGGCTTTTTCAATTCGCCGTTGCAAATCTCGTATTCTCTCTCAGTTCCACGCAGCAAATTCCTCGCCGCAAATTTCCAAATGTTCCAATTATCAGCACCTCGTAATTTTTCTATACTGTGGAATTCCATCTTTATGCCGTGCGAAAAAATACAGTGAACAACACCAAGCCGCGATACGGCAAAACCCGTGCTTTCACTGCCGCAACGAAACAAGTCCACCTTATGAGGAACCACGGTGTGCTACCACCCTGTGTACAAATTTGGTGTTTTACTTCCCTCGTCTGAAAGACGAAGGAAGTATTGTAATCGCGAAAAAATCACCTTCCGAAATTTTTTCAGATCTCACGTTTCAAGGTCCCTAGATTACGAAAAAGAAGTTTTCTCAATTCCGTCAGTTTGTCTGTCTTTCATGAAACCGATACAATTTCATACAAATATATACAGAGTGAGCACCTTAAAAAATAAAATTTTGTTTATTTTTGTGTTAATTTTGAAATAAAAGGAATTTATAACTTTCACATAGGTCAGGCTTAACATTTGCCGAAAATAAGACTCAACCGATCAAGGATAACGTAACAAAAGAGTAAAAATGTTTGAACCATAACACCGTGACGTTCAACAGAGGCGTGCGCCGGACGTATCTGGAAGAGACTCTGTAACGCAGTTGGAATTTCGCTGCGTTTAGATGCGCTGCAAATATGCGGTTAGGATCGAGCGATCTGCAGGGCTGCAGATGTGGCGGGTTCAAACCCCAGCGGGATATTTTTTTTATTTGAAAATGTAATTAATTTATTAGAAACGTGAAGATATTTTTACTCCTAACTTAATTTGATTTTTAAATTATTTAGTGTCACAATGTCGACGAGGGAAGTTTTGAGTAAAGCCCTTTACAGATTTTTTTACTTTGCAGTCGAATACTAGCTTAACGAAACGTATTTGTATATATATGTAAATTTAGTTAAATCAAAGATTACAGAATATTTATTCTGTAATCTTTGGTTAAATCGACCTGCAGATGTAAGAAACTGAACTAAAAAGCAATATTAAACTAAAAAGCAGCCCATACCGAAAATGTGATGCTATGGCATCGGTTACAACTAATACAGCGTCGAATTTAATTAGGCACTGCAAAAGTCTGAATTGGAGATTAATTATGCATACTACGAACTAACAGCAGGAATGCAATATAAAATTCGCGGTTGTGGCCGTACCGTACTTTATATTCCAAAAGGCGCATTAAAATGCAGCGTATGCGGATTATGTTACATTATGCGATGCAAATTGGGTCGTCGGGATGCGCAGGTCAGCGTCCCGACGCGTGGCGGGGACGCCGATCGATGACGGTTAACACCTACACGATCTACACCAACTGGTTGAGATTTCCTACACGCCTCCTTATAGAGTTCAAGTTTAATTTGCAGTTTCTGACGCAGACTGGGCATCAACGTAGCTATTTCCACCATATAATTTTATTTTTTTTCCAATAATATACTAGTCATTTTAACGTATGGTCACTGGTACTTGTGCGACAAAGGCAATTGTACTATTTTATGTATAATGAATATGTCCTGTAAGTAAACAGATGTTATACGTTACTCTACAATTGCAGATAAACTTGGGTATCTTTGTGGTGTCAATATTTAGAAGTGGCTAATACAACAGTGTCCTTGAATATTAAAAGAGCACATTCCTAAATTGGAGAAATCTTTCAACCATATCATTTGAATTTTTTCTGATGATATAAGTCTTTTTAACATATGGTCATCACTGTACCTATCCTATATAAAACGACCGAAATATTTTATATGTTAATGTATGTGTCTTGTAACTGCACAGATGTTATACGTTACGGTATAAGCACAGATGAACTTGAGTGTCCTTGTGACGTCAATATTAGGAGTGGATAAAACAAAGGCGTCCTTGAATATTAGAAGAACATAATCCGAAGTTGGGTAAATCTTGAACGCTAGTTGCAGCTGCTTTTTCACAATACTTTAAAAATTAATCATAGTCGAGGCTATGCTTATAGTTACATGAGAAAAGAACGGATTGTACTTACATACGTACAATAAAAAACGTAACTTTCTGTCGCACGAAACACCGATTAGAAAATTGTATTGATAGAAAGTGATTTAAATATTTAAAAATATAAATATTACTGACCTAATATTCACTATATAGATTATTAATTGAGATAATTATTATTACGTAAGTGTGACTTTGTGCTAACTTTAATGTGAGTATACTTTAGATACTTTGTCTCCAATTATTTAAACGGGGACTGATTAATTTAAAGACACACATTTTTCCAAAATGTTAGGATACTATGTGATTCATAAGTATGGTATTTAAATTTAAGGATAGTTAGAAAACATCAAGTAGAACAACTCTGCATAATAAACTATACCTCCAAACTTAAGAATAATACACAAACAATTAAAACGTTGAATTACTTAAACTGATTGATGGTCACTGGAATTCATCTCTATGAGCATAAGTTCGCACAGGTGGTTGCGATACGACCGAATTTGGATAAAATTAAGAGGCAAAAGGAATTTGTTTCAGTATTTCAATCGCATTTGATGCATTAAATTAGTGTACTCTCATCTACTTTGGCCAGTGGTTCTCAAAAGCTTGCAGTTACATTTTCAGAATCATTTTTGGGCAAAGGAAGTATTATAGACGTTTTAATTATTTCTCAAAGATCTGACTTTCGATGATCTATAAAATATTTTAATTGATTTCTTAAAAAAGTGTTTCAACTGTTCAATCAAAAGAAATATTTTTTTTAATAATGTGCCAATAAATTTCTTGTTATATCCAAACTTAAAAAATACAGAAATATTTGTAAAGCTTGTAAACGCATGAATATACGGGATACATTGCAATAGAATGATCCTGAAATCATTTTCATTCGGAAAATTTACAGCAACATAAGTGATATTTTGAAAAATAGCAAATAACAATTAAACTATGAAATAAAATTCTAATTGCATTACATTCAGTAAATTGGCTAGATTTTGCGTGTAAGTGAAATTACAGCCCTCATTATTTTGTTGGCAAAGGGTTAAAACTGGAACATACGGGGGCTGTTCTGTTAATTGTCAGTAGCTGACCGTAGATGCCAATAAAAAATAAATACAGTTGCAAAAACTGAAAGTTACATTTTTAAGAGTTTCCAGTTGCAACTCTGACAGGAGTTCAACCGTATAGAGATACATTTTTTATATTTATAAATTGTTTGTTGTCCACTAGATAATGTGGAAGTGCTGGTCAATAGTATCGTACAATGACTTACTACGATTATAGAAAAAGTTTGACATGCGATCAAAGTCGCCAAAAGTTAGTCTTTCCTTAAACTTATCCACAGTTAGTTAATGATTCTGTGAATTTAAACGTGTACGGTGTATGTTAGAAGTTGAACCGACACCTGGATGACCTCCTGTAGTTTTTGGTGCTAAAAACCTATTGCTACCAAGGAACTGCTTAAAAACTGAAAATATAACTTACAGAGATATTCAAATTGAACTAGCTATTGGATCATCTGCAGTAAATACCATTTGACACCAAGAGCTGGGTGTGAGGAAACTGGCAAGTCGGTAGATATAATCTTGGTTAAGCGACGAATAAAAAAATCACAGCCAGACGGGAAGTTATGTATGTGTCATGCGCACGTATGCTGAAAATAACGTAGTCATACCAAGATAGTATCCTGTTTATGTTTATATCACCATATCTTATCATTACCTATAAAGAATTCCTACAGACGATTGCGCATTAGTCCTATTATGTTCAATAGCTTTAACATTGCTGCGTGTAATGAACCTCTTTGTTAATTAAGTTTATTTTGAATTAAACTACTTTAATTGTGTGCAGATTTATGTCAGAAAAGTTCGATGCAAGATAATCATGCATTTAATATTGTATTAAATGATAATACAGAGGGTTGCTTTTTTCAAGTCTCTGAAAATTGTGCAATGATCCCCGAAAATCTGTTTTTCGTGGGCTTTTGTTCAGCACGATAATGCTTCGCATACGGCCGCAAAAATGTCTTACACAAAGCTGGAATTCAGCTGTTTACTCACCTTACAGTCTAGATCTTGCCCCTAACGATGTGTTTTTGTTTCCAAAGATTACAGAAAGCATACATGGTAAGATGTTTTCTAAAATAAATGCGGCGGTTGCTAAATATCAGGGGATATTTGACGATTATATCGTTGTTCTAGAATCTAGACGAAGAATACAGTAGCTATTTAATTCAAATATTAACAGAATATTTTTCTATACATTTCACTTCAATCATACTTCCTCATAATCCAAGGCTGGTTACATTAGACTAAAGAAAAAACCATAACAACATATTGTTCTGTGAAAAAAGTTGCAGTTGTATTTCATTTTAGTTTTTAAACTCCAAAGTTTTTTAAGGAAGCTGCGCAACAGTCACGTTCTTCTTTGTACACCTTCTCAAACCACCGTTCAACTTAGGTGTGTGTACAAGCAGTTAATATACCCAATCAAAATACACATACAAATATTTATGCTATTTTTTAGGTATCTCGCCACATGATTACTGATGCCCCGCAAAGAAGTTTCAGAGATTATCACATACAAATAAGTGCGAGCTCTCAATAAAATGCAGCTTGTAGCGAAAATAGTCTTAAAAGGGGGTTTCCCCTTTAACCACTATGTTAAAGAAAGTAATTTCACTGAAAAAAATGAATAATTTACTGCCAATTATTGTGCTGTTTCCTATCTACCGTAATTTTTTTTTCATTTCCTCAAACCCGTTTTCAATTGTCTTTGTTATTCTAGCACACTGATGCCGTCTCTTGTAGCTGAAAATCTAATCCACTATTTGCTAAGTGGTTCGAAAAGTGTGCACTGTATTCTTCGCTAGTGGGTATAAACGCCACCTCTAAATGCGTTGCCAATAACGCTGCTTTCTCTTCTTCAGTTGAATAAGTTAAGTCATTCACTATTTATGGATAAATAACTTGACGTAGTAATCGTTTGATTGCCAGCCACATGGGGAAGGGGGGAGGGCTCACAGAAGTGCATCTCGTGAAGATAGTTATTGTATTTTTGCATCCTTAAACTATCTAACTAAATAGATGGCATATATTATTATATAAGGTTTTCAGGTAAGGTACACTGAATCTTTACCATTCTTTACCACATATATTTTACTGCCCTCGAAAAATTCTTCAGATCTTCACGTTTCAAGGTCCCCAGATGACGAACAACTTCTTTTCTCTATTTCGTCTGCCTGTCTGTCTGTCCATCTGCCTGTCCGTCTGTTGGCAATATAGCTGAAACACTATTTGTTGGAGGAAGTCGATATTTTTCATACGGGTTATATGTCTCCCTGGCAGGACACAAAACAAACTTTCGCTCTGTATACAGGATGAGCTCCTTAAAAAATGAAATGTTATTTATATTTGCTTTAAATGAAGAACAGATTAAAGTACTAATTTTCACATAGCTCAGGCTTTACCCTTGACGAAAATGGGGCCCAACAGGTACAGCGTAGGTGTTTTAAAAGAGACAAAAATGGGTAACACAAATCGCTCCTGCAGGCGCAACGAGTTCGAATGCAATGTTGTTTTTTTAAATTGAAATGATTTGCCTTACCATGTGTCTCCCTTCATTATTTCAATATTATTACAAATAAATATATTTTTACCCCTAGTTTCCTCTGATTTTTCAAAAAGTTTAGTGCCACAGCTTCCACTTGCGAGAGATGTTCTGAGCAAAGCCTTAATTTTTTTATGTAATCAGTTCTAACTTCGAATCTGCCAGCTACACTTCTGCGTTTTCATATTGTCGTAGCCCTTTCTTATATTGCAAACTTGTATTTAACTGCTTCATTTATATTCTGAGACCCCTCATCCCGGTTTTTAATCAAGGGTTGTTTGACAAACTTTAACATTACGTACTTCTTCCTTCAGCTAATCTAAGGGTAAATAATGTTGTTGTGAAGCATCGTAAAAAAGCAAGAAAAGGTAAGAAAACGGTTCGAGTCTAATTCATCTGTTACAGTTTGTTGAATAAGTTACTATATACGAGGGTGAATATATTCTTAGCCTACTATAGAAACAACAAAAAACTTGGACTCACAATATTTTATTATTCAACATAGTCTCCTCTTAATGTAGCACGCATACTACAGCAAACCTGCAAAGTCTGTAAACTTTTTTAAAGTTGTGAAACAATAAAGAAGCCGACTTGCGATTAATTAATAAAATTGATCGATAATAGTAAAAATCGCAGATCAACCTCCCTACAGTTTATACACCACGGCAGCTCTGAAAACTCTTTACTTACCGTGATGGCCCTAACCAACTCAAATTTCAAATCAACAGCTGTGTATCCTGGAGGGTCTTCAAAAAAAGAAAGGAAATGGGCGCCAGAAATCAAAAGATTTCAAATAATAAGAGGAAATAAACTGCAAGTGACTAGCGTTTAATTAATAAGTAATAAGTAGTCTTGAAATATCAGTAATAAATAATCAGGATAATTAAAATGCAAATAATGTGATAACAAAGTTGTGTACGTTAACTGAAGGTTGCGACACCCATAAAATCAAAAACCCCTTTCGGGTTATTTTAATAACTTTAACAACAAATTGTTGTGTATTTGTGGGACAAGCTTATCACAGTCATTTAATAAATCCTTCTGTTTAGGATATTGAAATGAAAAAGCGTGACTGTACCTTTTACAGAGGGTCGAAATACATCGAAATAGCAACTTTAAATACTGAGCATAATTAAATATAAGCATAAAAATTTAAATTTTAAAACAAGACCATGTATGAAATTGAACATTACATGTTAATAATAGCAAAACGTAAGAATTTAAATTTCAAATAATTGCGGGTTTAAAATGTATAAATGTAAAATCCAGGTATTGAAGACACGATAAATCCCGGAATAGCACAAACTAACCTCTCTCCTCCAACGCTCACAAACTGCTAACAGGCAAACGCCGGCTGGGGGTTCCTACACCCTTCAGTTCAACATAAGGTGGTCGTGAACTGCACATAATGGACAAAGTCGCCGTGGATGTCCGGTGATTACCGCGGCAGCACCCACAACTTGCAGCAAAAGCGAAGAACGCCAGCAAGTGTCGAAAATTAGATTAAACTAGCCATAGTTTCCGACATGAATTCGTGGATGAAACTGGTAATTATGAGCTAAGAAAAAAATGTAGTTACTATGCGAATAACAAAACAGAAAAGCGCCATCGTACCTGATCATAATCAGCCCTAGGAAACATACACTGCTCATTAGATTAATTGAGCGCACGTAATTTGACTTGAATAAACATTATTTAACCACGCCGGTGACGGCGGGCCAAAAATAGCAAGTGCGAGGTACGAACAATTCGTTCCCAAAGGAAAGCTCGCACTCTGATAAGAGATAGCGCGGGTCGAGGTACAAAATGCGCTGGTTTGGAAAATTTAAGAATTCGAAATGCAAAGGATTTATAATTCAAATAAAAATATACAGGTTAAGCCTGAAATAATTGGGTAACTGGCGAAACAATTAGGCGAAGCCAAAAAATTGTTTCAGTTGAGTTAGTTTCTTTTTATTATAATTGCCACTTCGCAGGAGGCAGTTACTGCATCTCTGGTTTTGGTGTTATAAAATGTACCTCTGTTATACATATACGCAGTATCTATATTGTGACGTGGCTAGAATTACATAAAAATAAATCACTGAGTCTTAAGACCATGGGCATTCCAATTGGTCACCGTTGTATTATCTATTATAGGCATATATAGTTGTTAGAATTGGCATTAATTTATCTACCTTAAATTTGTGCATGGCTATACTTTCAAAACTTAATAATTTGTAGTCGATCTTAGTGTGTTAGTACACGCATAATATATAACTGTTAGGTGCTACATACTTTGACAAAGTTAGAAATTTTAGCTTCCCATAGAATTCGAGACCCATATTTACTCTGCATTTGACAATGGCCGGTGACCGCTACAAACTTTCCAGAGAGTTGCGGTTCCCATGCACAAATCTGAACTATCCAAATAAAAGGATTGAAGTTGGTAAATAATTAAAACAAATGCCAGCATGTCAGCCTATGCTGTTTTAAAAAAAATACAAGCAAAGCCTATCTACTTTTTAGGTATGAGATCTGTTAATTCCAGAAATGCCATACGCAAACAGTTTCTTCAACAAGAAGAATTAGAATTATACAGCCTTTTTATTTTATAACTTAGATAATCGTCAATAGCTTTTCGTGTAACAACGTATTTTCCACGTATTGCTAAAAAACAAAAAATAGCATCAATACTGCATATATTTCTTCATATTACTCTATTAATTTATTCTAATTATTATTGAGCTTTCTATTTCAGTACATCTGATTTTTTAAATTAGTTTCATATACAACGGACGAAAAACCACATTCATTTTATAAACTGCGTATGTTGGCATTTGTTTGCTTCTGCGCGTTTTCTATATTCATTGGCCAATAGCATTTGCTTCAAGAGTGATTTATCGAATATAGGATTATATTTGAAAGCTTGTCATAGCTTGAGAGCCTCACACTGTCAATGCAGGATTAAATTATCAAATATTCCCCAGTTAAACAACAGAAAAATTTTAACAGGAAGATGGAAACAACAAATCGATGTAAAAGTTAAAGACGAAGCAGACCATAAATCTAATTCCTGAACGTAGATAATGGTAATAACTAGATCAGTAATGTTTTTAACAATGTATTCTATTTTATGGTCGTGCCCCTAGTGAAGAATCTGAAACTTATGTTATCTAATTCTATTATTAAACTATAAATACCAGTAATCGGTTGAAGTTAACAAAATGGCCCAGTTAAAATGCTTAATCCTATATAATTCCTCGCACTAATAAAATTAAGCATCGCGCAGTTTTTAAGACGCCCAAGTTAAAATTGCACCCTTGCCATCGCACTGACTTCGTAATTCAGGAGAAGTGCCGAAAATTGGCCGCAGTGCCTAATGAAGCTTAAAGAGACTAATAAAATTCATTTTTGCTGCGCTCTCTCAATTCAGCAAGGGCAGAGTAAATCAATACATCGATCTTGTTGCTGGAATTTCAGTTTTACATTCCCTCGTAAAGCGACGCGGTTTGTTCACACAGATTTTAGAAGTTGTAGGGAAAACATTCCAATCCCATTTTTTATTGGTTTCAGTTAAAAATAATACTACAGATTTACTGCCACTTCACCTTTTATATATTAAAATATTTGATTAAAGGCTAACTTTTCCCGAAAGTGAATAAAGCAGGGATTTGCGTGCTCAGTATATAGGGAAAATAACACTTGCATTCCTTACGGAGTAAGGTAAACATTAAAAATAAAACACTTTTTGGCAATGACATTTAATAACTATGATCCAAAGCTCGTGACACAATAGTATATTGTTTTATTAGGATTTAAAGAACAACTTTGTCAAGCAATTATGTTTGCATCTGCGCGGCGTAGCTGAGCGAAAGCAAAAATTGCGAGTCAACCAGAGCTACCTTTAATCCGAAAAATAGTTACTATTTTTATGCAACCAAGAAACGTATAAAATATTAAAAATTTTAAATGATTAACTGCTTTCGACGTTTGGTATTTATAAAGAATTAAGACAACTGCATCCATAGCCGACTACGTAAAACCTAGTGTTATTTCATAGGAAGTAAAAGTGCTTTTAATCCTAGGACGTAAAAGTGTTGCCTAGCAGCATATACTTTTAGCATCAGTAAGAGAAACGTCAACTTCAATGACATATTTTGGTATTAAAAGTAATAACTTAAGACCGTTGCAGAAAAATAAACGTAGTACGTGCAATAGACAAAACGTCAAAATAATATAATTGAAATATTTTTAGCAAAATAGTAAATAGGAGAAAAAAGCATTCTCTCCTCAAGTCATTTGTCTTTGCAGGCCGCGCCTTCGTTTTGAAAAAAACATGCACTTTAATCTCTTGATGCACAATGTACGAGTACTACTACAAGGTCGTATAATACACAAAACAAATAATCGTAAATATCCGTTACATTATTATGTTCCCGTACAACGTTCGAAGAGTTAAAATTCAATTAAAATTTAATTTTTCTGTAAGCGCTGGTCATAATTTTTTTACGGGATGTCGACATTAAATCAGTTTTGCGATTGCAACATTTATACTCGTTGATTTATATCGGGCTGGCTGACTTATTTGATTATTTTTCTGTTTCATTTTTTTAAACTAAAGTAATACTCAAATCATATTGAAATCTCTCACCAGTTAAAGTACCAAATACAAGACAATTTCATGCTTTTCTAATCTTCCCATCTTATTCTGGCTGACGACATCTGACAGCTTTCAGAAAACGGCTTCCTGTGTTCTTGTACTGCACGGTGTTTAGGCATTGATTGGATCTAAAATTACATATTTATTTTTCTAGCAGAAAGGAAGATATAATCTTAACGTTCCTCGACGATTTTATGATTTGAAAATCTTGAAAATTAGATAATAATATTCGAATTCATTAAGCTTCACAGAAAATGGATAACTCAAATACCGACAAATGGGTGTTGAAATATGCCTTATAAAAAATCGAATTAGGTCATGGCACGATGGCCTTCCATATGGCCATTCCAGTAACCCATTTCATTTGAAGAAATTGTAAAATTATTTTATTTATTTTCTTAATTTTAAACTTATAGTACTATAAAATATTAATATTTTTAACGATAGCTCTTCCAACTTTTTAAGTCAAGGGAAGGTTTATAAAATGCGATTTTCAAGCGTATGCTGGAAAGCAGGACCACTTTTACAGATTCGTGGCATGAAACAGCAGTGTTGAAAAAGTTGTTGCTTCGAAATTAAAACGTGTCCACACACCTACGTGCTCCTTGTTTTAAACAGGGTAAATATTCTTTTGGCGTGAATGGGATTTAGCCCGATAAATTAGGTCCCAAAACAGATTAAATGCGTTGTCACTGTCTAACTTTTAACTTCAACTTCCACCATTGCACGCGCCCTGCCACTGTGGTTACTATACATAATATTACACACTTCAGAATACTCAACTCGTAATTTTTCTCTTTCCCCTTTTTTATCAAACTTGTTTGCAATTGTTCACTAGCTCGCTACAACCATTTTGCTATAAATCAGTGTACTATATCGTACAATATACATGTTGCTAACATCGGTAGTAAAGCAGTAATTTTTTATCTTCATTTCATAACTGTTCTCGTTGCAGAAAATGTTCTTAAACCATATAGAAAGAGAACAGTAGTTACCAAAGTTTACTAAGATAGAAATAACTTCGTTTTGTGCTTTAGTTCGACGACTAGTGTTATTTTTGGAAGTATATGGTTTCATACATTATTTGGCTCACATTTATATTAACCAATCAGAGCACACAATTTGAGGAAAGTACTAGGTATTGATATGTGGGAATACCAATCGATTATACTACGACTAGCTTTGCCTAGTTACTACTCTGTCCACTGGCCCGACGCGACTGCGATGCGATTACGATTCAACTACAACATACCTACGATGCGGTCTCGACGGCAACTTGTGTCATGCTCATCACAGCACTTTGTTCGCAGTCTGGTGCAAAATGTTTTCGAGTTTCGATGATGATGACGTGGTTGTAGCTTACTGATACATACGAAATAAGGCAGGGAACCGAAAAGGAAGTTCACGTTAACCCATATATCAAAAATATTAAAGAGTGCAATACTTTTATTTTATCGCAGCAAGACAACTCTCCCAACATAAGCAAAATGATGTTACCAAATGTCAAAAGAAAGCTTTAATGTATTAGTGCAAAAGGTTAAATCGTCGATTGAAAGACGCGACATCAATACACGGATATTTTTTTACCGGGAGATCAAAAATTAACTTGATCGCGGGAGCCATTGAAAACAGACACAGAACAGTCAATTTTTTTTAAGTTTAAAATTCACTTTCGACTTCTTGTTTAACTTATCCCATCGTTGTTTTAATATTACTAATTACTAATATTAATGTTAATTTAATGTATAATTTTGGTTTAAATTACATATTTTGGCATATTTGTGTAGCTGATGATTAGACTGCACATGAACTAATCATTCAGTTAATTGTAGTTCAAATGTACTTAGTTTTATAAAGGACAGTGTAGACAGAATTTTTCATGGGCTCCTGCGAACCAAGTTTATTTTTGATCTCCCGATACTGCACATAATTTCACATTCCTTGCATTTCACCCCGCAACTAATCGCTACACGATTGGCACTGACAATCACGAGCAATTATTTTATGCAAGTTGCACCGCCATCGCATCGCAGTAGCAGCAGTGTGCACTGAAGTACATGAACCCATAGAACTATCGCCACGCGATAATCGCTTATGGGTTTCTTGTCAGTTGCGTCGCAATTGCGTCGTCTCAGTGAGCGGACGGCACAGTATTTATAGTAACAGATAGTAATTCGTAAATATGAAAGTGAATTAAAATAGAGTTTTCAGTATTTTCTTTTAGTTTAAACAATAATCGGATGCAATACGATTCGAACTTCGAATTGTTTGGGTGATATCACTCAAACTTCCTGCTTAGGACAAATCGTGTTAGTTTTAACAGTATAATCCTCTCGCTTCGCGGTCAGATTATTTAAACGGACAAAACTGGCATTCTTTGTCACTAAGCGACAAGTTTTCGCAATATAGCACTCAAATACAAAGAACCTATCGTATTATTACAGAAAAACCACCTAATTCCAATAGTTTAGGTTGTAAAGTACATTCAACCAACTGCCATTAAATTACAGCATTGCAATAGAATAGGAATAAATAAGTTTATAAATGGAAAACCAAATATTTCATAGGCAGCTAACAATCTTAAACAGGGTTGTTTTTGTTATTACTTCGGTTTTATGGTATTTGGAAATGCTTTTAAGAACGTAGCATAGGATTTTTAATAATTGTTGCTCCAAATAAGACAATTATTGGATAAACGATAATTCCAAAATGTCACGGACATTCCCCAAAATAGAAACAGAAATCTCATTTTTATTTCTTCCCGGGTTGCCCGCCGCTTATCGAAATTTGAAATACTGTCGATATCTGTAGCGTCAAAATACAAGAAATGAAATTCCAAGCGCATTCAATATAAAATGTTACTTGACTTTTCTTTGCACATATTTCATCAAATTTCAGATATTGTTATTTTTCTGCGTTGCAAAAGCTACATTAATAAAACACGGTGTTTACTTTCAGTTATTTTTAAGAGATTTATTGATTTATTTGCGACGTTTGATGGATAGTTAATATTTACTCATACTTTTATTTTACTTCTCCGCTTCGTGGAAATAACAAAATTGAACAATTCTTGGATAACCAGCGGCGAAAGAATTTTCTTTGTGTACCACTGTCGTACGTACTCTGTTACGGAATGTTTTTATTTCTATGTGATTGAAATTTACAACTAGCAACGTGAAGTGGAGGGAAGTGCTTCGAATATCCTAACATTTATAAAAGCAAATATTGTATTTTATAAGATTTATATTCTTCAAATGTTAAGGCCTTTAACAATCCTACAGCCAAATATTCCGTTTCTGTATCTTATGTCATAAGACGACAAGCTTACAAACGTCAGCTGGTTGATTTTCTCAATGTATATAAAAATTTATGACATTTCTTCGTGGCTTTTCTGTTAATAGCAGGCGTGGATCCCGACAAATACATAAACTTTGGTATCAATCGAAAGCTCACTCTTTTGACAATTTGATAGTGTGGCAGCATACTGAACATAGATAAATTCGTTCATTTTCGTTAAAATAATAAAATGGCATTGTAAGCTAAAGCTAATCGTAAATTGTAACATATGCAAAATTGAATAATCTACGTCGATTTTAAAAATCGTACGCTCTTCGGTTACTATGCTAACACCTATGGTAGTCATTAACGCCAAACAAGGGAACTCTTCCTCGAATTCGACGGGCAGGGCTAGGCACTTACCCGACTTGTGAGTTAAAAGGGCTCATAGAACCACCACTTTAAGAAATTAAACAGGCCACTGGCCTAATGTAAGAGCAAGAAGAAGAATATAAATTACTTAAGTATGACGATGTCATGGAATGTATTTTAACAAAACTTACCATTGGAGTTTTCTTACGGTCGGTATGCCATCAGACATACTGTAGAAAGTAACAAACGACTTCCGGGATTGGACCGTATCATTTTTGAGGTCTAAGAACTCAACGTTGCGCCCACTTTCGTAAAGCGCCTCATCAGCAAAAGAGCACGGTAACTCAACGTGTGAACCACGCCAGAGGCGAAACTCTTCTGAGACATTGGCCGTGAAAACCTCCAAAATCATACTATAGAGAGATTTTTTTTATTATTATAAGTTTGGTGTCCACTAGACATGGAAGTGCCGCTGAAGTCTTTTCAATAATAATGTTCTACAATTATAAAAGAAGTTTGACATATGACATTAACATTTAGTGACAGCTTTTGACGACCACAGTCCTTCAATATTCATAGTTAGTTACTGGTTCCATAAATTTCAACATGGATCGTGTACGTTAGAAGATGAACCGAAACCTGGACGACCTCCAATTCCTCAGAGCAACTTTGACTCTGATGATGCAATATACAAACGAAAAGAGGTCAAGCATCCTTGTTTACAAGGACCAAATCATCAGTGGCTTGTAAGCGTTCATGATCCAACAACGAGCATAGCCGCCACACATATTCTTGTTGGGGTTCACAATGTGTAAGGCACATAAAACCAAAAAATATGTAAAAGGCTTTACCCAGAACTTCCCTCGTCGACATTGTGACACTAAATAATTTTAAAAAGCAAATTAAGTTAGGAGTAAAAATATCTTCACGTTTCTAATAAATTAAATAAATTTTAAAATAAAAAAAAGACGTCACCGGTCGTTGAATTCGAACGGCAAGCGGACCGCGTGTGCAGTCCCAACGTTTAGTCGGATATCGTAAGGGAGTGGGCAATTTCTACCTGCGTCACGGAGGACCGACCTCTCGAATTCCTGCGTCGCAACTATATTTAGTAACGCGATAATTTGTGCCTCGTTTTTGTATTGTAAAACAATTATTATGTATCTATTCGCTCCCATTTTTGGTAATAATAAAGCCTGCACTATGTACAAATTATTACTTGTATCTATTACTAAGTTGAATAAAAATAAACAATATTTTTTTTTTTTTTAGGTGCTCACCCTGTATATATTTGTCTGGCATTTTCCCGATTTCATTCCAGGTATATATATAATCTGTATGCAAAATATCGTCTTTCTCCGACAAATATTTTTTAAGTTATACCGCTAACAGACAGACAGACGGAATTGAGAAAACCTTTCGTCATCTAGGGACCCTGAAACGTGAAGATCTGAAGAAATCTCGGAAGGTGATTTTTTCGTTATTACAATACTTCCTTCGTCTTTCAGAAGAGGGAAGTAAAAATGTTGAAGTTTATCTACAAAGACGAAGACGACGCGGTCTAGACCGAAATTTGTCGTCTTATGTGACCAAAGTATTTTTGACTTTCATTGTCCTCACTATTTCCGTTGTTTTATTCAGAAAATGTAGAACGTCCTCATTTGAGTTTGTGACTACTTACGCTGAACATCCTCGGATACCTACGTATGTAATTTCGAAGACTTGAAACGTTTTCAACAGTGTGTTTGTTAGCGTCCAGCTTTCCACTCCGTATAATATTGAGTACTAAAAACATGGAACATTCTACAAGTCTAACTTTTAACTTGAGTTCGATGTTCCTACCATACAGTACCTTCCTCATCTTGAAATGCAACTCTAGCTTACGAGATGCGAATTAGACTATTATTGTTCATACTGCAGTTGTCGTTTACATTACACCCGAATTAAGAGCTTCTCTCAACACATATTCCATAAATCGTAAGTATTTGTGAATTGACAGGTACTTTACTGACTATCATGAAGTTGGTTTTTGTGGTGTTGAGCTTTAACCCATATTCGTCACATACTCTAGTAACACTGTCAATCAAGAATTGGAGTTCTTCGACACTTTGGCTATCGGTACAGTGTTGTCTGCGTATCTTAAATTGTTGATCTACGATTTAGTCAGTCGTCCATTGCTGTTTCCTATTGATTTCCATTTGATGGATTTTCTTCTCTAGTTTTATATTATGGCGAATGTAATATGTTGTATTTTTGTACCATTTATCTCTCTATATATTGCTGTGCAGTGGAAAACTATAAATAATCTTTGTTTTATTTATATTGATTTTCAATTCTACTTCTCCAGATTGACCATTTAATTGTTTTAACCTTATTTTAAGTCATTTTTATCGATCCAATCAAGTTTCTTAGAAACATTCCATAATACAAGCCTGAACAGTTTTGGGGATAACGTATCCCCTGAACGTACTCTCCTTTTTGGCTTATTTTTTTCGTTGTTCCTTCAGCTCTTAGTCGTAATGTTGCTTTCTTGTAAATATTACTTTTCAATGGGTTAGTATCCACTTAATTTCGCTGTTAGCCTATTTGTAATGATTGTAATCTGAAGTTTGTACATATGAGATAAGAAGCTAGCAGGTCGATAATTCTTTACAAAATTATTTCTGCTTTACACCATTCGATACGTTACCAATAGTGTATTTAATTTGGATTTCTCCAACATTTATTTCGTTACTGAACAATATATTTGGTTGAGACTCGGTATAGGGATGGAACAAATAAATAAATGCCACACATTCTAACCATAAAAACTCGACGGGACAGAATGTAATAAAAGTAGCTGAAGTATTTTTAAATTTTGCCACCCTGATTTTAATACTATTTTTGTTCATTAACAACTGCTAATATTTGATTAAACTTCGTAAATCCTTTATAGAAATTCTTCAGGTGTGCCCGATCTTAATTTTAGTTCATCGAACTTTCCGTGCAGCCACAAGTATCATTCAGCCCACACGAAATTTGTTTACTGTATTTGTTAAGCTCATGCTGCAGTGCACGCGAGAAAGCTCAATTAATTGTTACTTCATGGATTTTTTCAAAGGTCGTTAATTAAGGTCATTTAATTCAAGCAGAGACTTGCGTGCATCATGAATCGTGGACGAAATTGCGTTTTTATTGATTACAGATGAATGGACTTCAAATGTCACCCTTTAAGGTCGAGCAAAAAAAGTTTGTATATTTGAAAACTTTTTTGCCATTTTGTTGACGAACTTACCTCGTAATCTTTCGACTTGCAACTAGTGCATTTACTTTTGCTTATATTAGTCTATCTGAAATAAGTATTGTAACCCGATCTTCATTGAATTTAAATGTTGTCCTGGTTATATTGCAGCCGCATCGTATTGCTTTAGATTCACACGCAGAAATTCAGAAGAACATTTCATCCAAAAATAAACTGACAGGAATAAAACTCAGAGCTTTTACTGATCACTCAATTAGACATATTTTTCTAATTCACTTGTTTGAAAAGATTATGATCAAGTATGGGGGAAGGGTATCAAGTTACCATTTGCAAATGAAAAGATAACACACTTCAGTCAAGAAATTAACTTTACAGTTTTATATGGCTCACACATTCCATTACATTTAAAAACATGAAAAACATGAATATAACGAACAACGCAAACTATCATATATTTGGACAAAAATAAAATGACGTTTGCTTAAGACTTAAATTTTAACTTAGACTGATAGGAATTTATACTATCAATATATGGATATTGCTGATTGACTGAATTCGAGTATATTGGTTATACTAATTATTTTCACCATTTTAACTTCTAAAGGTTAGTTAAAACTAAAAATTAAAGACCAACAGAAAAAACTACAGACAGTGTAGTCAAAGGGAAACCAAAATTATTTTTGCAAAAATATAAGGTGTACGCTTTACAATTTATATTCCTAAAGGGGGAAGCTACAGAAAGGTGTTTTAAATACTTCCAATCTAACAGCACGTACAAACCTACAAAGCTACCTCATAGATGAGTAATGTTATTCTTAATATATTAAAATATTTAAATTAAAACGGAATACATAGATTAGCAACCCCCGTTGACTATACAGGCAATTTCAATCTAATATTAGACTCATAGTATAGCCTCAGCACGTTGTTCTGGGCACCTGCTCGTAGCCTTCTGTTGTGTGCAAAATAGTGAGAATATGGTAATTGAGTGAACTCTCGGCATTTCACAAACTTGCGTTTAACCTATGAAATTTGCCTTTCACGCGATAAAGCTTATTTTAGAATGGTGGCCGTAAATCTGGTAGCCAATTAATTAATACGAATGTACTAAACCATTACGAACAACGTTCTAATCACAAGATACTTTGAATTAGCCTAAATTATGTTTCTGTCCCATTAAATCTTTTAAGAAATTAACATAACCCGATAAAGCTCCACAACCACAAAGTACTAAACTCGTTGATTAAAACTATAATATTTATCAACAAAACGGAGCTCCTGCATGTTACTTAAAATTATTGTTAGAAATTTTTCGCTGTATAATTTATGTTTTCATCACAGAAATCAAAATAAAAGAAGAAAATAAAATAATTCACAAGCTTATAACTGGTATAAAAATAGCAAACTACTGCAATAAAACCAAGACCACGTGCGTGATGCGTTATTTTGTTTATGCCAACATCAGAGTACAAGAATTAGCTTTATCAACTACGGAAAGCAAGCACAAAATCCCTGAACATCTTTCAGGAAAACATTGTTTTCAGACTACATCATTTTGTTGATGTTTATATATGCAAATAGCACCCCATTGATTTTATATTCTCAGTTATAATATTTTCTAACTGTAATTTAATCGTTTTTATTTATTACACACAGTTAAAGAATGATTTTAATCCCTAGTTTCTAGTTGCCAAAGTAACTCTTCAATCCCTAGGGAATAAAATTAATCCCTGGGGATTAAAGTTCACTTTGCCCCCTCAGGAGATTTAAGTCCCAGGACTTAATCCTACTTCGCCATAAGGCTTACTTTAATTTCTTGTTATAAAAAGCACTATTAATTATATCATAATAAAATATCCACAGTACAGTTAAATTTAAACAGTTTTATTTTGAAAGGCCAGAAGCAACGAAATAATAATTATTAATGGCACTCTTTAAAATGGATTTTCTATAGCTTTTCATATTTTATTTGAAGGTTAACAATTATGTTTATAATCCCTTTAAATAAGATAAACTGCAGCAATATTATGCAAGGCATTCCGTATACTACATATAAAGAAGCATTTATTTTCAATAGTTTTTTGTAAATATTACTTATTTATTTATTTTATATCGTGCATTGTTTTTGGTTAACAAATTACAGTCTGAAATGGATGAACTTCCAAATAATATTAACCTTATCATTTGAAATAGAAAATAATAGGTGGAGTTAAACAATGAAAAATGAGAAATGGGTAAACGTTAACGTAATTTTACTCCTAAAAATCTGTAAAGGGGTTTACACAGAACTTCCCTCGCGCGAATTACATCAATTTGCAAATTTTAAAAAAATGTATTCCGCTGGGGTTTGAACTCCAGCCGCATCTGCGTAGCGATCGTAACCGCATCGATGAGTCGTACTGCGCCTTTCAGCCTTATTGAAATGAATGCGGCGCGCACCTCTATTTAAGGTAACGGTCTTATTGTTGAAACGTTTCGACTCTTTTGTGACATTATCCTGTATCTGTCGAGCCCTATTTTCGGTAAGTGTAAAGCCTGACCTATGTGAAAATTATTACTTCCATCTATTTCAAAGTTAACGCAAAAATAAACAAAACTTAATTTTTTAAGGTACTTACCCTGTATATATTTATCTGAAATTTTCTCGATGTCATTTTTTTTATTTTGTTACTCAGCCAACAGCCGTTAGGCCAATTATAGGCGTCGCTGTACATTTTCTGGGGACTTCCAACCCCACTAACGGCTGTCATGATGTTATTATGACATCCGGGACCAACTATTTCCGTGGCAGCCGTACCACGAAGCGCCGAGGGAAGCAGCCGTGAAACTCCCATCCAAGTTCTGACCAGAAAGAGCGTTGCAAAATATCGTCATCCTCCAACAAATAGTTTTTGAGTTATACCGCTAACAGACAGACAGACATACAGACAGACAGACAGGCGAAATTGAGAAAACCTGTTTTTCGTCATCTAGAGACCCTGAAACGTAAAGATCCGAAGAAATCTCGGAAGACGATTTTTTCGCGATTACAATACTTCCTTCGTCTTTTAGACGAGGGAAATAAAAAGAAGAAAAATGTCGACATACGTATTACCTTACTTAATATAATGGAACGCAATATTTCTTAATCCAATCATTCAGGAAGTTGAAGTATGTTAGCAGCATTTGATAAACGATGAATCAACTCAAATGAACACTGGAAGAGGAAACCATGGTTGAAAATAATATTGTTACAAACAGAATAACTAGATCATATTATAGGGATGTATATACAGGGTGTTTGTAGATTGCTAGACAGCTCATAACTTTGTTAAGAATAGAGGTATCGAAAAAAAAAGTTTTCGTTTTAAATGCCAGTGCACAATCTACAAACTGGCGTAAACCAATTTAAGCCATGGCCTCCTATTTTTGGGCAGTGATACACGACTTTGGTTTTTTTAATGGAACACCCTGTATAATTTTAGATATTTGCAAGCAGCGCTAAAGGTGCTTTATGATAGCATTTTTAAATTTAATAAAAAATGTTTAGCTAACGTTGGTAAAGAATTATGCAAAATCACTAACAATTGAGCAAGGAATGCAAAACAAACTCAATTTGGTTCTAAAAATTTCTCATGACCGAATTATAGCACCTAACAATTTTTAAATTGTTTTACGTATTTTTGATTTTTTAAAAGCTACTTGTAAACGAAATGGCTAATATGGTACATCGTTGGGAAGCCTTTTTATTGCAGTTTTCAACTGTTTAATGAAACTCATATTGTTGCATTAAAAAAACAGTTTTCAATTGTTTTAGTACTTTGGGTGCTATAACTTTCAAGAGAAATTTTTAGAGCCAAGTTGAGTTTGTTTTACATTTCTTGTTCGATTGTTAGTGACTTTGCGTAATTCATGGCCTACTTTTACGGGAACGTTACAACTCGTCGTCGCCGGTTGTCCATCGCCTATTTAACGTAAGTAAAATTCGTCGTCTACTTGATTCGCGATTGGCCTGACTCGCCGTGGAAAAAAGCTGAATTTTTGAAATGCTTTAGTAACAAAGAAGTAATCTGAATTTTATCTCTGCTTAATTTTAATGACCACCGTTTATCTCTGTTTTAAGTTTACCTTATTAAAACTATTTATAATTATTACTAATCCGTGCAACTGTTGGAGCTTATTGTGGTCAACTATGATAGGTGATTATTTTTCTATTTCAAAATACCGTAGTTACAGTTAAACTATGATAAATTGATCAACTTTAACGAGCGTATTAGTGATAACATGTGAAACATGTTTCTTTTGTATTTTCTTTATAGGTACTGAATTGGGAGTAATAGTCATTTTTATTCATTTAATACTTTATACACTCATGGCGATTGTTCCGACGGCGAATTGTACCTACGGCGAATCGGCGACGACGAATCGGCCACAGCGAATATTCTAAACCTGGTATTTATAGCTATTGCAGTTTTTGTTTCTAGCTGTCATATAATTAAAATGAAAGTTCGTCAAGGGGTCATTTAGAATTTTAAAGTCATGTGTATTGTAACACCAGAAAATCTAACGCTGTCATTTGACATTTCTTGCAAAGTGAGGTTATGAACTTGTTTTTCATCATTTTCTTCTGCAGGCTTTGGAAATATTTCCGTTGCGTTTATTAAGAAAAGCCTTGATCACGGTTATGATCACCGTCAGTCAAGGATTAGGTATAATTTTCCAGTGTTATAATTTATAACACACATGACTTCAAAATTCCAAAGCCATCTCTGATGCACTTACTTTTTGCTTATACTGTATTATATCTAATACAGTTTTGGTTGCCAATTACCGAATGTTCGGTTTTACTTCATTCCAATTCTATATTCTACTTGCAACTTTCTTAACATGTAATTAGCGTCTTCATCTTCATATATTATCACTTCACCGTGTGCTTAAGTTAGAGAAAAAATCATTTCCTCGTCGATAGGCGATAAGTACACCCATGTTACAAGTAAATCTTAAATAATGTGGATGTTAAAAGCTACGTGTATATACCCTTGCCGCAATTCTTTATCCACTCGAATTTTCAGGATATTTTATTTCATTCTTTTATGGAACTGTCAGCGCTTCCGTGTAAAGGTTTAATAAAGATGTATGTCTTGCTTATTTTACGTTACTTAAGGCTTTCCATATTTTGCAATGGAGCACTTTACGAGAGTATTTTTCTTCTTCTATTTTCTGTAGACTTTGCCTGTTTATGTTTGACACTAATTGCCTCGTCTGGGTGGAGTTCTACAGAAGATGATACCCAACTTTGTGTCCAGCCCTCTGGTGGTCTGTCCGGTTTTCGTTTTCCTGATGGTATCTGTATTTTTGTAAATTTTTGGTAGTCGTTCGAGTTGCATTCTGCCGATGTGTTCGCTCCATTCTTTTCGTCTTTTTTAACAAACTTTGATACCTAATGTATGCTGCGTTTTCTTCTTATTTCGTGGTTAGGAATACTCTCTTTCAGTGTGTATGTTCCATGTCCGCTTATTGGTCTTAAAGTTGCCATTTCGATGGTATTAAGCATTTGTTTTGCTCTTTTAGTGTCAGCTCTAGTTTCAGCTGCATATGTAGTTATGGGTCTAACAACGCTTTTATACATTTTTATTTTTCTCGATGGCCGTATACTTATTTGTCTCCCGATATGTACTTGTTGTCTCACTTCCTTGACAAGATGTCCGTTGCTGGTTAGATCTATTCCTAGGTATCTAAAATACTTGACCTGGTTCATAATGGTACCTACCTTCGATCTCTAATGTGCACCTCGCTAGGTCCTACGCTATGGTCATGCATTTTGTCTTATCTTTAGCTATTTGCATGTTTCATTTGTTTGCCGTGGTTACGAACTGGTGCAGTAGGCACTGTAATTTATCTTCTCTGTCAGCAACTAAGACAGCATAGTCAACATAGCAAATAACATTAATGTTATTATTTCCAAACTGTGGGATAAGCGAATCGCCTGGTCTTACTCCACTTGTTATGTGTATGGTATTGGTGTATTCGTTTTCCACTTTAATGTTCTTATATTTATGAGTGTCGCCGGTACTTGTTTCTAATATAGACAACACGTAATTTAATTGAATTTGATCAAAGGCCTTCAGTAGATAGACAAAGCAGATGTCTGCTGGCTTGTAGTATTCTATGAATTTTTCACTTGTTTGGTGCAACACAAATATAGCGTCTATTGTGGACTTATTATTTCTGAATCCAAATTTCTCTTATCGATTGTTTTGTATGTGTTAGTTTTTGCAAAACTACCTTCGTCATTAATTTAAGTGTTGAACTTAATCGAGTTATTTCTGTATAATTCTCAAGTAAGGCATTGTCACCTTTTTTAAACAAGGGGATTGTAACACTACACTTCCACTCCTCCGGTATCGTTTGTAATTCGAGCATTTTTTGGAATAGAATTGTTAATTTCTTCGTCAATTTTTCACCACCGTATGAAACTCGATGAAGTAAAATATCGCCCAAAACTTGATACCATTAACATTAGCATTTAAAAATGCAACGACGTTCTTTATGATTCGCCTACAGATTATTAAAATATTTTTCCCGCTACTGATCATGTAAGTTAGTGATACAGCCTTAGTATCAAAACGTGTAAGTCGGTGATTATATTTGTTTGCTGCTTTTTCTTGACAACGGAACTTAATATTATTATTAAGTTCCTAGGATAATAAAATTAGCAAAGCAAGATGCAGATTTAAACGTTTTGTTTAGAATTGCAAGTGTTTATGTGACATGTGACACTCACAGGTAACACGACTCACGAAAACTAATCCTGGTGACAGGTGACAAACCAAACGATTTTTTCAAAAATCTAGGAAAATTTCGATAAGCAGCGGTAAAAATATAATAAGATAACTCGGAATCTATCGCCTATTAACATTTTCGGCAGGCAACAAGCCGCGACTTCGTCTTGGCTTGTACTTGCCTACCTGAAATGTTAATAGGTCCTTACATTCCTTGTTACTTAAATAGCTATTTATGTATTGTTTGTTATTTTAATTTCAAACTGCATATTTGAATTTGGATACCATAAGAGCAGGTAGCTGCAACCATTTGTAAATGTTTTTAATGAAACTCACGTGGTTTGCAATATTAATAGCCTTCAAGACTAGCTGTTTACGTTTAGTGCTACATATGTAGAATAAACAAGAAAAATAATTATTCTCGAACTCGTGCCAACGAAAGTTCTGTACTGCTACAGAGTAGAGAGCAAGAATTTCAACGCAGTGCTATAAAACATGTTATAATAGTTGAGTATAAAACCAAGAAAGCAGTAGACCAAATGAAGCATAAGCAGCAAATTTAAGTCGTGTATTACACTATATTATTAAAAATACAAATTTGAACATTAAAAGAAAACTTGTCTTATGTAGAAGTATGTGTACACTCAAACTTTAAAGGGAATTTTTATTGGAAGTGAGACACCAATTTACTTATTTGACAAGGAGCAATCAATAATAATAAACTTAAATGCGCTTTAATTTGCCTTGTTAGTGAAAGACACGCTAAGCACGATGCTTCCATTCATGAACACATTGCAGCCACACCAGTCGTTTAGGTCAATCGATTGTTAAATTTATCGATTTTACATTTACACTTCATACAAACACGTCATGCAAACTAATTGTTCAGGTGAAAAGTGTAATATTTGCACCAGCAATTTAATTTTTGCCTTTTATATTCTCCGCAATGAATTGACTTTTCAGAATTGTATTTTAGTGATAGCAATTTATTTAAAAAAAATAATGGCGTTCATTTTAATTCAGCGTCATTATTTATATCAATTTTATTAGGGGTAAATAAGTAACATACAATAATAATCTGCGTTTTTATTAGTGTTAACTCAAAATTCATACCTCATAAATAATTGCTGGCAACACAATCAACATCCCAATTCGTTTTCACACGCGGCCCCTGTTTGCGAGATGTAAGTAGTTCAATTAGTTCAATCATTGGATTGTCAATTGATACCTTAGCTAATACTGGACATTAGGTATTTTGATTTTGTATGCTTCCCAGAAATATAAGTTCAGCAATAACATGTTTCGTAATAACTGTGATTTATTACGATTTTCAAATTATTTGTTGACAATTCTCACTCGTAACAGAATCATACTGTTTTGTTTTGACTAAATAGTTTCACAGAATAAGTCGATATGATTTAAATTAGTTACTCCTTATACGAATTTTTTAGGGGACAATCCTGCATCACAAATATTTTAAATATGTGGAGCATAGTCAAACCTAAACAATTGTGATGTAGAAAAAACGAAACAAACATGTTGTTTTTGGCAGTTTTCCAAATATCCTGTTTGCAAAATTTTCCATACAACCGTTATGTATAACACTGTAAGCATTAGGTTTTTGTATCGTTAATAATCGTACTGAAACCACGAATCAAACTGAAAAAGATCGTGTAGTAAACATATTTTCCAAAAAAATATTATTTCTTTGGATTCCCGAATCACAGTTCGACTCGCGTGACTTAACGTATTCACATAAATTAAAGCTTTCAAGTAATCCTCAATTCTGTAGCTAAATATTTGAATTGCATAGCTTTCATCTTCTCATTTCCAGTTGAACGCCAAAAATCGCATCAAAAAGAATCTGTTTTCGGAATGAGATTGTTTTGGAAGCAAGTTATAGTGTCTCCCTTTACCGAGTGTTATCAAATTATTTTTCGTCAAACTCATCTCATTTTAAAACCCATCCCCTTCAGCTTCGCAAACCTGAAGCAAAAAATATTTACCCTCACAGTTAAATTGTAAACACCCTTTAAAGTAATTTAAACCAATTTATTACTCATGGCGTATGACAAACTTGTAAAATCTACTTTGTTCATTGTCAAACTGAAACTACTAAATAATTTATAAAATATTAATTAGCAGTACGTTTTCGTCGAACTGAATGTTTTATTTAAAATTTTTATTTCCAACTCTGCAGTTCTGCAGTATCAGATACTACGAAATTGTTTTACAAGTTTGTGTATAGTGTCATATAAGATAACGACGTATTAGTTCAAGAGATTTACTTTATGGCGAACTTCAATAACTAAACTGATCATTATCTCAAAACTTTGTCATTATCCAGCCCATATTGCAAGCAATTCCCTGGTCGCAATATATCCCATAAAACTGCCTTTAAAAGCTACAAGCATCAGATGTAATCTATCTGAAAAGTTCATTAGAAAACAACCCCTTGCTTTGATCTTTTATCAAACGTTATGAAACGGGCTGCCGTGCCTTTTTATAATCATACATGATTATAGGAAACCCTTTCGCCCGACAAAGGATGTAAAACCGCTATTTAAATGCAAAGCTTTAATATTTGTAAAAAAGCACGTGAAATTTGATATTGAATCTAAATCGAGCTGATTAAAAAATAACAAATGCAATCATTCTTGGAGTTCGGACAAATATTTACAAAGTAAGCTTACCACTGTTTTGTAATGCAACTAAACCGAGAAAAATATCAATTGGCGCCGTTTCAATTTAGCTGCATTACTTTTTTCTTGGCAACATTCATGAAATTACACGGATACCTAATTTCAAATGTTTACACATCTTACACAATTTGTTTGTTTGTAGTAATCGTCTTAATGTAATTTTACAATTTATTTCCATTCTTTAAAACCACAAGCACGTTTATTATTTGTTTTAAAATTCTAATAACTAGTTTTTTGCCATTGATATACACTGGTTTGTTTGATGGAAAATCACTGAAAAATCCGGTGAAATTTAGTGCGTGATATCAGCACTTTCATTCTGATGGCGTGTTAGGACATTCATTGTAATTTATCGAAAACGTAAACCGCGACAAATGTAGAAGTTGTATTTTTAAGCATTTCCACGTGATGGTCTCGCTAAAGTTATTTTTGTGCAGAAGGCGCCTAAATTTCCAGCAGTTCTACACATCCTAGCGTTACTTGGGAACATTACTCAAGGTCTTATTGTAACTGACACGCATTAAATTATCTTAAATGCTCTTCATGGTGTTTCAACTATTATACTAAACATGGGTGTTTACGATTTAGGACTAGATACAATTTAATGACTGTAATTGAAGCGGAAATTATTAAAACAGCAGTTATTTTGCATCAAAGTTTATCTGTCATATACGAGATACCACTCAATAGATTATCTTCGGAGCTTACAAACGTAGTAAATGTTATTTTATACATTTTCTTTTCAAATGCGCGATCCATTTACAGCTATAGCAAAAATATGAGGGAGAAAGCTCCTGGCTAAATACACATCTGAGAGGAATTTGGTTTTGAATATAATGAATTACAGATTGCCATTACCGATAAGCAATTAAACAATTTCTTTGATTAAATTAATTAATATTATAGGTCGTGGAACTGTTTTTACGCATAATCATATACAAGAGAAATCTGTTTATAAATGACTGACAATATACATCTGCTTCAAAGAGAATTGTCAGTGAGTAATGAATAAAATATTGAAAAATGACAGATCGCATTGCAAGCAGAGACGGTTCAATCAAAGACCGAATAACAAATGGATAGCGTCAGTAAACTTCTTTCGATTCTAAAAACGTTAGATAACTTGTATACAGAATTCATGTCTTTCTCATTATCAGGTAATTTTGATATGCAAATATATAAAAGTTATTTCTTCTACTAGTTAGTAACTTGACAAATTTTTAGACATTTTAGTATTGCAACCTAATCAGACCTATAAGCCCATTCTAGTTCCAGACGTCAGATTAGCTAAGCTCTCTTTAAAAAGGTAGATATTAACTAAGGCCAAACTTCTTTGTATGGTGTGTTCAAAAAGAAATTACATACAGGCTGTCCATGGAAAATTAAAGTAATGTCAACAGCAAGCTTTAAAATGCATTCATTGTCATCACTGTTGTTGTTATTGTAAGTTTATATTATATGCTGATATCGTGGTTGAAAATTCTAAAGATTGCTGTCTCTAAATCTTGCTGTTGACATTAGTTTTAATTTCCATGGCCAACCCTTATGTAATTTCTTTTTGAACACATGGTACAATTCTTGTATGACCGACTGTGATTCTCAACTACGACATGATCAACCATGTTACTTTTTTAAATCGGCAGTGAAGAACGTCGAAATCGTCAGTAAAGTACGAGAAATCGTCAGTGAAGTAATTCATTGTTTTAAAACTTTTTCTGGGTGGTGAGGCGACAGTTAACGTCAACCGACGTCAACATAACCTACAAAAGTTGACTAAAATATTGTAATTTCACTATTTCTTGATTCCAAATATTGTACCCTTCGGCACTGAAGTTCCTTTTTATCCCTCACGTGGTTTCCACATCGTGATGAAAACCTAAACTTTAGTGCCCTGGTATACAAATTACTATTTCTTTTAAACTACCGCTCCTGGAAGCGCCTAGACCGTAGGCGATTCGTTACTTAACTACGAAAACTGTTTAATCGACTTTGGCAGTTGTTTGCCATAATTACTTCAATGAATACTTCTCCTAAATATGTAGCAAAATCAAAATCTCTACTAATTTTAAAGATAGCAATTATCCATATAAGTAAATCATTTTTATATATATATTTGAATAGAAATCTGAACCTAAAAAGTTTTATCTTTGGAACACCATTATAATGTTTTTAAGTTGCAAGAAAGAAATGCAACCCAGTAAATACTGCTGTAGCATGCAAACATTTTTGGTAAAAACTGTATTGTAGCCAACGTATATAAAATTCTAAAACCACAACCTTGTAGAATTAAATAGGTCACTATAGCAAGAGGAGGAAGAAGAAGAAGTATGTAAAATAATCTCAAGCTACATTAAATGCTATTTTTCCATTGTCTGAAAACTTCTGTTGTGCTTCGAAACTAAAATTTTTCATTTTGATTCCATGTTCTTTACTATTTTAACCCCTCTAATTGTGTTTTATGTTTAACTTAATCAATCCAACGCTCTAGATTCATCTATCATAAATCATCTACCTTCTACTTCAGTCTATAGTGTGTCCAGTAGTGACGATATTGGAAAAAGTATGAATGTTACACATATCGGAATAAATGTGGTTATCACCAAGATATCCAATATACCAAAATATTTCATATCAATATATTGATATAATAAAATAAGGAATATGTTAATACGAGTATATCGAAAGCATCGATTATACGGACGTACTAATAAACTGAGTTATCAAATATATGAATTATATCTATAGATCTATAGATATATATATATATATTGTTATGATACGTAAAAATCAGGCTTTTGAATAAAAATTAAAGAACATATAAATTTGGGAGGTTAATACAATCAACTTAGAAAAGTTAAAAAAAAAGATTGTTAGTTTATTTGAAAATAAGTAATGGAAGTTTAATTTGAGACAATTTACAATTTATTTTGAAAGGTAATAGCAATTGAGTATTCTATCATGGTGCTGAAATTTAATAAGGAAATATAAGTTAATTTTACATGTGACAAATATGCTTTCTTAGAAATTAGAATATTCTATGTAGAAATCATATTATTTAATTTTAAAGAGTGTATGAATAATTGTAACTAGCATAAAGGGGGATTTTGTTTGGGATTAATGTAAAAATAACAAGAAAAAATGTAGACGTATTTTGAAAATATTCTTTCGAATTTAATTTAAAAAAAATGGAAATTTTACCTTAATTTTTTCTTCTTCTTCTACTGGCACCTAAGTAATTAAAGTTTCTGACCTGGTCGATAGTGGTGTCATCTACTGTCAGTTTGCAGCTAATCATGTCCTTTGATACTACTAGAGACTGCGTTTTCTGGGTGGATATCTTCATGTTGAATGTTGTTGCTATCGTGCTTAGTCGGAATAATAGACGCTGCAGGTCGTCTTCGGTTTCATCCATAAGAACCACATCATCCGCGTAGCATATTGTTTGTATTTTGTCGTTCCCTATTCTATATCTAATGTTTGTTTCCTTTACTTTGGTTATTATTTGGTCCATTAAACAGTGTTGGACTCAAGCTGTCTCCGTGTCTGATGCCTGTGGAAACGGGTACTTCTTCTGTTGTTGTATTTTGTGTTCTTATTTTGGTTCGGTTGTTACTGTTTAGTTCTTTGATAATGTTAATAATGTCGTTGCTTATTCCATTATCTGCTAATAAATTTATTACGTCCGTAAGTCGAACTCTGTCAAATGCATGTGAAATCAACAAAACAAAAAAACAGTGGTTTGTCGTATTCTATGGCTTTTTCCACCAGTTGCCTCATTATCTATTCGCTCGAAAACCTTGTTGTTCCTCATGTGTTTCTATTTGTCGGGTAATTATTGTCGATAGTATCCTTATAAGCAGCTTTGAAAGGCAACTCAACAGCGATATTCCTCTATAATTTGCGGGATCATGTTTAGGACCCTTCTTGAAGATTGGGATGGTAATGCTTCTATGCCACTCATCTGGTATGGTTCCAGATTGAATGATTTTGTCAAACAGTGCGGTTAATTGATTTATCAGATCCTCACCTCCATATTTTATCATTTCGTTGGTGAAAAGGTCTGTACCCTGTGATTTACGGTTTTTTTAATTTTGATGTCTCTCTTGTGACGTCATCTATGGTGATGCTGACATAATTAATTCTACCCTCTTGATTCTCTTCTTGGTTTTCTCTGAGTGTAGCTGTAGTTTTCTCATATAATTGTTTGAAGTGTCTCACCCACGCTTCTTTTGGAATTGTCTTTATTTCTATACATTCATTTAAGGGTTTCCTCCTGTTGCGTAGCATGTCCCATACTTTTTTCTGGCTTCCGTATACGTAAATCATGTTCCATATCGCTAGAGAACTTTGCCCAGTATTCCTTTTTTACTGCTGAGATTTCGTTGGTAACTCTATTTCTTGTTTGCTTGTATTTCTCATATTCTTGTGGTGTTTGATTATTCTTGTATGCAAGGTATGCTTTCCTTTTCTTGTTTGCCAGGACTTTAACCTCTTCCGTAAACCACGGTTTCGTATTTCTTTTTGCGTTGATATTTACTTTTCTTATTCCTACTGCTTCCTTTGCACTCATTAGGATGTTACTTTTTAATTTTTTCCAAGCTTGCTCTACGTTATCATCTTAGGATATTGGATTTGAATCTACCTTATCTTTAAGTATTTTTCTGTATAAATCTTTAATTGTATTATCGGAGAAGGATTCAATGTTAAATTAAGTCACTATTTCTACAGCCTTCTTCCGTTTTTTTTTTATATAATGTTTGATCGACATTTACATAAAATCAGGTTATGATCGGATCCTATGTCTGCTGATGTTAGTGCTCTGATGTCCAATATCTAAGTAGGGTGTACGCATCGGTTTGTTATAATATAGTCTAGGATAGATTCCTGTCCTCTTGAGTTTGACCTGGTGCGTTTGTATTGCCACTTGTGGTCGAAGTAGATATTATTAATTTTAAGTTCGTTTTGGGCACATGTTGTTATTAAGAATTCTCCGTTATTGTTTATTACATCTTCATTGAATTGCTGCATGATTCCGGTGTAATTTCTTTCCCCATACGTGAGTTGAAATCTCCCATGACAAATAGCTTTTCATTGTGGGAAATCTTGTCAAGAGCATCTTGATGCTGGTTGAAGAACAATATCCTCTCTTCTTGGGGTTTGCCAATATCCGGTGCATAGCAGCTTAAAAAATGGATAGTACTAGTATTGAACTTTAGTGTGACTTGTAGAAGTCACTCATTTATGTAATTAATGTTGTCGATGTTGTCTTCGAATTTCTCGTGTAGCAGTACTCCCACACCAGCTTTTGCTCGTTCGTCTTTATCTTTCCCACTGTAGATAAGTATGTAATTCTGATATTTAGTGATTCCTTTCCCCTTCTTTTTTGTTTCCGACAAACAGCATACGTCAATACGGTGTACGTTCATCTCTGTGATTATTTCTTGGTCTTTACGAGTCCATGATAAAATATATATCGCATTGTTGTCGCTTTCCATTTTCGTTTTATCCTTGCTCTCGCCGAGTCGTTATTCCGTATCATCCGTCCAGGTTCTGAAGCTAAAATATTTCTGTAAGCGGTAATTATTTTTTTACGGAGGGGTAGGCTGATTTGTGTTTATAATTTGGAGTAGTGCAGTAGACAAGGCTTTAACAAATCTGCGAGGTGAAAACAAGGTGAAAATATAAATCTGAAATAGTGCAAGTATACAGTTATTGAAGAGAGTATGGAATATGGTTTAACTAGATACGAGTAAGAAGAAAATAATAATATTTAAATGGAATTGGATTATTTAATGACTACAAGGAATAATAAGTTACATTAATTACTGAATTTGGTTATTGTACGGAGGACATGTTAATCATTTGACGGGAGTTACCGGTGGAACTGCTTGATTTGGACGATTATGTTTGGTTGCTGACTACAGAGTAGGAGCTGGGCTGAGAGTGAACTTGCCAGCAAGCTGTTGGGTTGACAGTTGCAGTGTAAGTAACGGCACCATTTCTGCAAGCAGCTAGGGTTTTGACAGGTTGGAGGTTATTTGACGGTTGGCAGAGCATCGAGGCTGGTCTGTCGAGGATCCTAGCTGTGAAAATCAGGAACAGTGGTGTTTTGTGGTGACTAGCAGTGAAATACGAGGAGTTCAGGTTGGTCTTAATTAGTCCTATAGAAGCATATTGAATAAAAGACAATTAAAAGAGTGAAATAAATATAATAAAGTACTTACCTTAGTGAATTGAGTCAATTACATGTGAGTAGAAAGAATATTTGTCATTTTTGGTTTGATTATTGTTGGATCATTGTTTGAAGTCAAGCTGTCAGTTGGTGTCAGTCCATAATCAAAAGTCATTATAAAAATAAAAATTTCAAATAACAGACAACTAGATTAACGAACCATTCTTGAAGAGTCTCAGGGCCGGTTGCAGAAAGCAATGTTAAGTCTGGTGTCAGCTAACGTCGCGTCAAAGTGAACAAAATCGCATCAAATTTTGTTTACTAATGTATTAGTTACCATAAGCATTTGAGATTTGATTCGTTTTTGTTCACTTTGACGTCGCGTTAGCTAACACCAGACTTAACATTGCTTTCTGCAACCGGCCCTCAATGCAATACATTTATTAAACAGAATAGAATTTGAAATTCAAATTAAATCAATCTATTGAAAGAAAATAGTAGAGCTAATAGTACGTAATTAAATAAAAGGCGTCCCAACGTATTAGCCACTACAATATATATCGATTATAGTTAAAGAGATTATCATATATTGAGATATCAGTATAGCAAGGTGTTGAATACCTGTATGTGTGATACAGAACTTGTTTTGTTCAGTGCGGTCAAATATAATTTATTTTTAACTTGATGCCCGCCAGATTATTGCATAATCCAAATAGTACATTTAAAGGTTAATATTTTTCCATTAAACAATACTTTTTCATTTTATAAATACATACTATATACAATTGTGAACGAATAAATGGAAGCACTGACGATAATCGGGGCGTCTTTTTTTTTCATTTTTGTCATTTAAGTTTGGCTTGGGAAGAGATGGGAAAATCGGAATTGCTCATGAGTAAATCCATACGTTTCCTTAATTATTATTAAAAAGTACTTAGGAAACACAATTAAAATTTTAACTTTATTTAATGAGAAAACTAGAAATAGATTTTTTATATTCAAAGTTTGACAATAGAAAACACATTAAACAAGAAATACTTATAATAGTACATTATACACCAAGGGACAGCAAAAAATTATTTTTCTAAGGTGTAAGATTGAAGCCCGAAGGGTACAAATACACCAACGAAAAAATAGTGGTCGCTCATGCCGTGTCTATACTATGTTTTCTAGCACCAGGAGTATTTTTTATCTATAATGAAAACTCAGAAATATATATCCATAGTAGTTCCCTAGGGAGAAAATGTGTTATTTCTCTCACAATTTTTGTAACCTTGAAACAGGTTTTACAGTGTCACTTGTGAAAAAAAGTATTAAAAAATTAAATCTCAATATTTTACAGCTGTTTCATTATTATACAAAACATTTTCTTATTTATTGGTAAAATCAAATTCCTAATGAATCCCTGGTCAACTTCTTGCTAAGCCTGCCGAATTGCTTCAACACTATATCTCGGTATAAACTAATGAACATGATTATTTTCGTATATAAACTCACACACTGTCGATGGGGTTAATATCAAGACTTGTAATGCCATTCATACAAATTGATTGTATTTACCCTAATCCAGACCACGACCTAAAAGTATGGACAGGGCAAGTGTCTTGCTAGAAAATAAAATTATGGTCTGGAAATCCTTGAGTCACTACTTGGCATGGTATCCTTCTTCAAAACGTTAATTTCTGTGCCTGTAGACCTGTATTCTTCCATTATAGCAAAATTTTACCTATCCTTCATAAAAAATTACCCTACTCCAAAAGTGTTCATCCTCGTCTAGATATTGGAGAGGAAATCTCATTTTAACCTTATTTTTTCTTGGGCGAAAAAATATTTTCTTACAACTATGGCGTTTATTAAACCAGCTTCCTTTCTTGCAGTCCAAATCGAACCTAGAAATCTGTTTTCTAATCGGATTTTCACAGCTGTGAAACTTTTTCTTTATTTTAAATTTTGATTGTCCCATTCCCTTCATGCGTTGCATAATATGGTGCTGATTTCATCATTTTTACTTTCATCGCCCAAGGCGAAGGAAGTATTGCAATCTTCAAAAAGTATTTGCGAGATTTTTTCAGAACTTTACTTTTCAAGGTCTCTAGATGCCGAAAAACATATTTTCTCAATTCTGTCTGTCTGTCGTTCTGCCTGTTCGCTCTATAACTGAGAAATTATTTCTTAGAATAGATCGAAATTTTGCATGTGAATTGTATGTCTATCTTGTTCGAAACTATTAGTTAGATAAAAGTAATATTTTGTACAAATCTTAGGGTTTTACCCTTGGCCTATAAAGGGTGAACATCTTAAAAGAACAGAAATGTGCAGCAATTGATGCGACAACTCCAGCACTATTAGAGCAAAATACTATTTTGCATTTAGCTTAGACATTTACCTTTGACCAATAGAGATATACAAGCAACCCAGTGAGACAAATGTCTCATTTAAAAAAACAAATAGGACCGTTTTTCAAATAGAACGCGTATTAAATAAAAACTGTACCCAGACCTGGAAGGTGTCAAAGTGGTTGCCTAACCGATCGAGGTTTTAAGGCGCAGAGGGTCGCAGCTCCGTTTGGCTGCTGAAACATTTTTATTTAATACGCGTTCTATTTGAAAAACGGTCTTTTTTGTGATTTCTCGAAAACCGGAAGTGTCACGTGACTGAAATTCGGTTCCTGAGCTGACATGACCATTCCAAACATATAACTTCCATAACTTTTTTCTCTATCTCTTACGGTTTGGCTACTGAAACAGCGTCCCGGACGGACGTACGGACGGACAAGTCTATTAGATAAAGGATGGTGAACCAAACAGATATAGGATGAACACCTTCAAAAGTCAGTTCTGTCCATTTTTGTTTTATCTCAAATTTTTTAGATAAATAACATTTTGAATATAGCTTCAGCTTTTATCCTTGACGAAAAATGGTGCATGTATGATCCCATAGGTTAAGATTCAACGAAAAAATGTTTGATTGTAAATCGTTGAATTGCCAGACTTTAATTTTGGAAATGCAGATACGGCTAACATTGTCAATCGTTCCAAATTTACGATGTCTCTTATTTTTTCATTTTGATTTGAATGCCTCTGCAGATGAATATATTTGCTCTGAACTTTTTACAGCGTTATCGTACTGCCAAATATGAATTTTGACTGCGACATGGATCAAACATATTTCAATTGGCCCGCAGTGGTACTTACCTATTTATTATCTAAAAGAAAATTACAAAATTAAATGTTTTTTGGACAGGTTATTTTTTTCGAATAAAATGGCAGTACTCAAAGATATTTACTTAACCCAAGGAAAATGTTTAAGATTTTTATGTATATTTCGAGGAAAATCTCCGCCGCAATTTATGCGCTTCGTAAAGTATTCACAACATACCATAAAATACGCGTATTATTTTCTTTTTCACTTTAAACCCTATTGATTATGTAAAAATATGGAAAACGATCATATCACCAATTGTTTTGGGTATAAATAGTATTATCCTCTACCTGTATTTTGCATTCATTTCTCTAGAAACTACAGGGAGAATCTTCTTAATTGTATTTACTGCTCTTCCCTGGTATTTAATATTGAAGCCCTTCTATAACTTACCGTAAACAAATAACTGAAATCCATTTTTTTTTATGTTCTTTTAGCTGCCTGGCTCTAGTTGAAGACTCTCATTTACGATGCCAGCAATGTGTGTTCTTTTTTGTCAAAAGCGTAGTATAATTTGTACAAATAGTAGGGCAACTATTTGAATCACGCACGAAAATGTGTTCATTTCTTTCCTTTTACTACGTACAGCTAATTCTCCCAAGTATGTAATCGTAAAATTGATTTTTCAGTAAAAACTTTCTAATATTTACAAGTCTCTTAACCTTGTTCTGCTTTTTGCAAGTTGCTTATTCTAGGATATTTGATATTTCATAAAATCTAGAGTAGTATCGTTGTTGTACGAAGGATCAATCCAATAGCACGATAAATCTTGCGATCTTGAAATTTTATTTCAAATGTGAAAGGGAATACATATACCAGTTCCACCACTTCTTGCGTCATGCGGTATTTTCCCGAACTATTGTGTAGACATGCATAGTGCATTTACACCCCCTTCGCTCCTTCCCACATTACTTTAACCATCTCGAATGCTTTGTTTTTTCAACCTTACTTTGGTTTTCACAGTATACAATTACATATCATCTGAAATCACTTAGTTGATTATTTTAAGTATAAATTGATTTCTCACTATTTATTCCCAACTATAAAATTTTATATATGTCCAATTGCTCTAGATGGCACCGTTTTCGAGTTTTATTGTAATTAATTTATCTTCTAACACAAATGAAACAAGTCTGTCAATTCCAGAAAAATTATGACTGGAAAGAGAGTTGACTTTAAAAATTAGTATACGCATGTAACGATTTTGCTTCAATCAGCTTGTAATTGGCAAACACTTTAAAACCTGACATCTTATTGAATGGAATCATTACCCATGCATAATTACAGTTTAATCAAAAGTTCCACACACACCCAAATTTTGAATTTTCAAATGTTACCAAGACCAAGCAGCTATAAAAACATAAAACATAAACATTCGCTATTTATAGAAGTAAAGTTTTGCAGTACTGTTACCGCTCTGTTTGTAAAGCATAAATATTTAACGACACAGATTGATGTATGAAAACATCAAATATAAGTGTAACTTTATAATACTAGCTTCCATTTTCTAAGTCAATCCGAAATTTTTATTAAGCAGTCATATTTTCTGAAGCTCGAGAACCCCTTTATGTATGAGAAGCAAAACGGTATTGACGTGACGTTCTGGGAGTATATTTGTCTGAAATTTAGATTAGGAAACAAAGCTCGTCACAGCTCGACATAGCCTGAATGCTAAATGTAAAGAGCGCATTGGGAAGAATTTCCATTTGAAGGAAAAATTGTTTTTGTAATACCGCATACATGCTGATTTAATTTGCAATTGTAATTTGTAGCTGTAATGAATAATATAAAATACTGCCGAATTTAAGGCATATTGAGCATTCCTCCATTTTCAGATACTAGCGCATAATTAAAGCTCTGTTTGATTCAACTTCAACACTGCATATAATTAAAATTGATATCAATGATATTCATTAGAAAGAGCGAGGCTGCTGGCTGGGAAAATCTCATCGGTGCTTCTAATTGTTAAAGTTTATCGCCATTCAATCTGATGGAGTAGATTAAGATGAAATGTCAACCGGGAATGCGAACCGGTTTAATCTTCCATCTGCGTTTCGAAGATTAGCTAATATTTGTTCAGCCTGTTCGTATTAATTACCCTGCATATGAAACCGACAAAATAAAATCTATCCAATTAAAAGACATTATCTAAAAAATGTATTTGCAGCCTCATAATCAACCAATCCTATTTTAATGATAATTACGTCGTACCTGTTTTATCTTTAACATTATCTGACCATTTTCTAAATTTCATATTGTAATGTTATACTTGTACGTTATACGTCTATACATGCTAAAAATATGAATAAAATTAATTTAACTTCTAGATTGTAACTTAATACTTAATTTTGCAAAGTAATAATTTTAGAAAATATATTTATTTTAAAACACATGCAGGCAGTACCTATTGTAAAGAATATGGCAGAGTTTTCTAAATAATGAGCTTAAACTTGTTATTATCTAAATTTGTAGTTGTTTTAGTTTTTAATTAAAATGCGAGTAAATTACTTGAAACGCTCCTTTCTCAAACTATATGTATTATGGCAAAGATTTTCAATATTTTAAGAGATCCCAAAAACATTCTTATAACCCCAACGATCAATAAAGAAAAGTATTCTTGCTGAAGCAACCAAAATAAAGTTCAACCGTCGCGTATCCTTACCAAAGCTTCAAAGCCCCAAGCTCATATACGGTGTCGGTAGACACTGACACATTGGCAATAACCTAGCAATGATTCCCAACACTCTCTCTTTGGCACACACGAGAAGAAAGAGTTCCCGTATTTGTTGAGTGAATACAAACGTAAGCCAGACTATTTACTACGTCGAAACCGTGACATCCAATTTACGAAAGGGCAGACGACAAACAGGTGCGAATACCTAAATATGACAGTTTTGTGGGGTCTCCTGCAAAGTGTTGAAGTCTGGTTGTTTACATTTAGGTGTTTTGAACTCCATTTTTAAAGGTTCATTAAACAAATGTAGGCGAATCTGGTTACTAAAACTCAATTAAATTCAGGAAGGGTTCAATGGATGGACTCGGGTTTTGGAAAATTTTATGCGAAACCGTATACGTCGTACTGAAATGCCAACTGCCGTCGTTGTTCATTACTAGAAATAATTCAATAAGAGTGGTAGTTAAGCGAACAGACAGCTTAAATTAAATTTCAATTGTAATAAAATTTTAAAACATTCCCACTTCATCGAACTATTCCGAATTATTTCTAATTGTTCAGCCCTGAACACGTTTCCAAGCCGCAACTTAATCTAGTAAAAGCAAAAATTTACCCAACTGTCAACTGGAGCGAACCCCAAAAGTCCGTTACAAATCCGCAAAATCTAATTAGCAAAGCTAAAATCCACACTGTTTATTGGCATTGAAGTTAAATTTAGTGGGACCATTGTTTGGAAAACTCTGAAACTGAAAAGTGGGGCTACAGATCGCGTCGCTGAAACGCTCTCAGGCTGGTCTGGTCAGTTACGTAGTGCATGTGTCCCGTAGTAGTACCAGATAATGTTAGATACGTTGAAAGAACTGGTGGGTTGCACATTTATCCAAGCAATTAAGCAGACCAGTCATCAAGGTAATCATGTGCGCCAGAATTTTTAGATTAGCTAGAGCTGAAGGGTGAAGCAAAAATATTAGAAATTCAGCACCAGTACAATCAGACTGAAAGTAGACTTGTACTTTGGTACGCCTTGACATTCTCGTGTGGGAGACTGATATCGTAGCTATGAGTAGCAGAACTAATTTTACCCCGGTTTTTCAGCCATAACGTGAATGGCATTGCTGCAAAGAAACTGTTTGGTTAATTTTAGAAGGCTTGCATTTTGTATTCACATGTGCCATGTTTTGCATCTCCTTGAGTTTTGCTGATATTAATCAAATATAGTATGATCAAAAATTAATCTCATCTAGTATGGCTATGGAATTGTTAATAATTTCTAAATGCAACTATAACTCAATTAGAAATCAAATGTCAAGTTTGACATTTAAGTATAAACGTAGTTGTATTCATAAATTAGAACCGAGTCCATAGCCATATAGATGAGATTAATTTTTGATCATACTTTATATTTTTATTTCTGCACTTTCACAATTTAGTTTGTAAATACAATGATGTGTGAAATTTAAATGTGTTCAAAAAAATTGAACGTGTAAACAAGTTCTATTAATACAGCCCACAGAGACATCGCTGATTGCATCATAAAATACTCATTGTTTTCTTACTAGCCGGTTGGTTAATTCCCAAGTTTTATTACTTGACACCATGTAAAACTCTGTATAGCCCGTCTGAAATAATTAAGTATTAATAATTTAACTTTAAAGTTAATCTTGATTTTTTACGGTAACAAGTACGGCTTTTTAGAAATTAACGTAAATTTTTTTACTTTATTTTTTCCTAAACATTTAGACATTTGATATAAATCTTGTGATATATTTTGAAAATTCCTTGTCCGCTACTTAATCTTGTAAAATGAAGAACCGTAAAAGCATTTTGTAAACTCAAAAATAACAAATCAAAAAGTACTTATGTATCAGCCTATCTGAAGGGAAAAAGGACAAGTTCAAATGAAATATATTTTATAATCATATTTAGCTTATAAAGTATGATCAAAAATTCATCTCATCTAGTATGATCTAGCTATGAAAGAACAAATTGCTGCCTTTATAACTGTGTCCAATATATTATATTTTTAGGTTACATTTAAGATGACGTGTTTATTCGACCGGCGCAGGCTTATTTGTTGGACAATTATTTCAATATAATATTGTAATAAGATGGATAAAAAGAATAAAATTTGACAGTTTCAATTAAATATAAGTACGTAAGCAAATTTTAAAGGCGTTGGTTTGCACTTTCACAGCCATACTAGATGGGATTAATGGTTGGTCATACTATATATATAAAGATCGCATGTTCAATGAATGAAGAAGAAATAGTTGTGGTTGCATAGTTTTTTAAATCTATAAATATAATGTTCAACGTTACGTATTAGACGATGCAGTTCATACACATTTTATGTAGTCGCTATACTTGTCTAATGCAATGCCCTTATTAAGATGGAAAAATAGAATTCTAATTGATTAACATCAATAAACAAAGGATTTGCAACGAACTGTAAAAAACAGCTGAAACAAATGCTGATAGTCTTCTATCTACAAATTATATTTTTTTCTGAAACCATCCTAAAAGTCATTACTTTTAATACTAAAAACTATCTTTGAAGTTGACGTTCACGATAAAAAAAAGTATAGGTTGCAAGGCAACACTTTTAGTTGCTAGGATTAATAAATATTATACACCAAGTGAATTAAACATATGTTTATTCACGAAAATATGTTGAGCTCACGAGCACGTAGTGCGAGCGAGATCATATCTTTGAGTTAATAAATGTTTAATTCAATTTTGACGAAATTTTGAAAAAAAATATTTGAATATTCAAATTAAGATATAAATTTGCCCATTCATCTTCGATTTGATCTGAATTTTAGTAAATTAGATATTACACACTACAAAGAGAAAGAATAATTGAATGTAAATAGTTGTAAAAATAATAAAAATATATCGTTCTTCATTGAAACTTTTTTAATTCTCTAGTGAATTAAACTTTTTTAATTCTCTAGTGAGTTAAAACACTTTTATTTCACTTGTGAATCATAGACTGTTTATGAAGGTTGTGATGGAGTTAATAGTGTCATTTTAAACTGTCAAAATTGAATAATAGTAGATTATATTATAAGTGAGAGAAATGCATCATTATTTGCGAGTGAGAATTTTGAATCGCGAGTGCCCCAGCACGAGCGGTACAATTTCTCACGAGCTTATAATGGCATTTCGCTCACGTGTGATATACGACGTTTTATCTTACAGTTCAATTCTTGTGCCTCAATAGTTTGCGCAGTCAGAATATGTCGCGAAATATACCGAGTGACTATAAATGATTGATTTTTTTTTATTAGGTTGGCACTGTTTATGTTGGTGGAACTGTAAGTCTATGTCAAATGCGAGGTTAGCAGGTTAGGTTTTGCGTCAGTTTTGACATAGAACGACGCAAAACCTAACCTGCGAACATTGAATTTGACATAGACTTACAGTGCCACCAACATAAACAGTGCCAACCTAAGAAAAAAAATTGCAATCATTTATAGTCACCCGGTATTTATAATTAGTCTCATATGATTTGTGATATACGTTTGACAGTACTGAAGTGTATTGGCAGTACTGAAGTGTATTGTCAGTCTATGTCAAATTCGAGGTTCGTAGGCTAGGTTTTGTTTGTTATTTGACACAGACTCACGCAAAACTTAACCTGAAAATTACGAATTTGACATAGCTTGACAGTGCTACCACAATGCAGTAGTATAAATAATGAAAACTCACTTGTGAATAAAACTTCATTTCAGTCACTGAAAACAGTTGTATAATGTATGGTAATAGGCGCTACTGTAAGATAAAACATCAGTGGCATCAGTTTACGCACAGTTCGTGATTTATTCTCGGTTATAGCTATTAACATATCTAGAAATGTTATGATTGATAACCTCCGTGGTTTGTTCAATAGTTTATCGGTTGCAGTATGGTAATGGTTGCTATGTACGGTAAAGGAATATTACCGTACAGATACAGTTGTTTAAGTATAGTAATGGTTGCCATGTACGGTAAAGGGCTATTACCGTACAGATAAAGTTATGACTTAGTTACCAGTCTACTTTTGTAGATGTAAACAAAGGCTTAATATTCTGAAACCGATAAAATTTAATAATCGACCTATTCCGTCTGTATTAACAATTCACAAGTTTGTGAAAAAATTCAAACTATATACAAGCAAATTTATAGCAAGTACTCTAAAAGTTCTCCATTCTGCTGTAAACAACAACCCAATCTGTTATAAAATGTCTGCCTTACATTAGCCAACATTCTATCTGTGATTAGCCTACACTCCGCAAAGATTGCTTACCGCCAAAGGTCAACATTTGGTGACGTTTTCTGTAAATTTTGGTTTTCAGATGACACCACAAAAAGAAGTCGCATGGTGTGAAATCAGGAGATCTTGGTGGCCAGTTGATAGTGCCGTCGCGACCAATTCGGCAATTAGGAAAGTTATCACTTAGATACCCTCACATTCAAACCATACTGCGCTGAACAGCCATCATGCTCAAACCAAATCTCCTTTTTCACGTGCAACTTCTCCTAATGAATAGCCAATCTGATTGATTAAAAGTTCTAAATAAGAATCCGAATTTAAATTTCCAACTCTTTCAAACGGTCCAATAATGTTATTGTTGAAAATACCAGCCCAAATATTAACTGCTTTCTTGTTTGAAGAGCTATCCGAGGATTATCTTGATCCCAGTATTGAGTGTTCTGCGTATTTAGTTCATTATTAAGTGTGAACGTACAAAACAGATTGACCGCAAAAAGTTCCTATCTTCGTTTGAGCGTTTCTGCATGACTTCACAGAATGCGCGCCTGCTTTCTTCATCGACTAAGAATATCTCTTGATGCCACTGAGGTTTGTAGGGATGATAACCATTGTTCTTTAGAACCTTATGCACTGCCCGTGTAGATACTTTTCACTCTCGAGCAATACATCTTATTCTGGTTGTTTGATCAGCATTTATCAACTCCAAAACTCTTTCTTCCAGCTCATCGTTGGTTCCTCTATTCCGTTTTCCGGTAATGTTAATGTCTCGATTGAATATTTGTTTAAACTTGTAATATATTACTTTCTCACGGTGTTATTGCAATTAATATCAAATTAAATCTACCCTTTCACTAACTATCAAAAAGAAGCGCTATCAGGTATAGCTCACTTATGCACTTACCTTACTTCTTAATACAATAAATAAGATTTGACGTATCTCATAAATCAATTTGACATTTAGAATTATGTCATGTGAGTATAGTTTTTTAAAGCCTCGACTAGTCAGTTTACAAGCAATGGGATTCCTGACTCCCAACTGAATGAGTAACTTTTCAACTAACAACTTTCTCTTGTAGTTAAAGACTGAATTGTTTTTAAAATATAATAATTAATTAACTTTGTGAATCAAATATACGTTTCAGGTACTTCACAAAATTAAATTCATACTTTCAGTTTGTTAGTAGAACATCGAAGTTTGATCTGACATTACAAAAATAAATAGATGTTATCAAAATTAGTTTAATCAAATGTTAAATATCCAAACTTGATATAATTTAAGTTTCTAAAAAATAACCTAATACCAAAATGTAAATTTAAAATTATAATAATCGAAAAACGTCGAGTACTCGAATCACTATTAAATTTAGAAAATTAATTCTTCTAAATTAATTTCTAAATATATTTACAATTATTTTAATGATTTGCCACACCAAACTTGCTATATAACTTTCATTTCATAATAAATGAGCACTAACCTTCTGATTGTCTATCTTGTACCTGAATATATTATCTCAGCTCCTAATTGGATAAATTCTAGCCAGCAGACATCTCCCTAGGTTGTTCCCGACCAAATCAAAGCTCGTTGTAGTTCTTTGAAACCTCTATTATGTGGATAAACAATTCAACAGCATACCACAGCACACACTTTCACTTTTTTACTGGCTTCGTAGTAAAATACCACGTTAAATGGAATCAAACCATCTTGAATTTTATATTTGAATAATATTTGTGACTTATAGCCAAATTTGATCGTAGAGAATCCTATATTGCTACTACGTATCAAATCATGAATTATTATTCTTCACAATTAATGGGAATTTAACCCTTAACGTGACTATTTATCGCAGATTATCAATTCAAGATATTTTTTAGTAGGTACTTGATATAAACAACCCTGTGGTTGCCTTTTACAACACCACCAGTTAAAAACATACAACTGTTACATCAGAAGATATACATTAGATATCTAGATATTATTTTAATTAAATGTATTATTCATACGGTATGCTGCATTACAAACTGCTATATTATAACTACTTTTTTTGTCGTATTGAAAGTTCCACTTTTTTAACGCAAAAATCGTGAAAAAAGTACATTTTTAACTATTTTATTGAAATGTCAATTTGACAGTTGTCAACTCCGAAATCCTTTTCGACTACATTTCGATCAAGCGATCACTATGCAAAAAAGCTACTTGTACAACACATTTTGAAAGTCCCTTTTTTCATTCATTTGCTTGATTAACTCGTACTTTGCCCTCGTTATCAAACTGCAAATGAAAAAAAGTATGACCTTCAAAACTAGTTGTAAAAATTACTATTTGAATCACCTGCTGCTACACTTGATGTAGTTTCAAATTTTTTCACAAACTTGTAAATTGTTGATACAGATGATATAGGTTGATTATTAAATTTAACCGAGAATAAATCACGAACTGTGCGTAAACTGACGCCACTGCAAAATGTTTTGATAATAAATATCCTTCCTTCATTAGAATATTCGACATTATTATTCATATTAATTAGTTAAATACGTGAATTGATAACTAACAGAAAATAACTATTTTGGCATAAACAAATTTGATCATGGCTGGTCTGTTTTTTGTGAATAAAATGCCAAATATTTGTTACAGTTTTAAGCTATTTCTATCTTAAACAAGCAACAAATTCAAGTAAACCACCACAGTTTTACTAGCCCAATTACTTAAATACATATTGATTGACAAGGAATACCAGATTCACTAATTTAATACTTTTGCATACAAAAGTACATAACCTCATCTCGACACACACGCCAAGCAACTGAATCCACGTGGTTTGTTGAAACCACTAGTAGGACTAGGGCCATATATCAGTTCCAAGGGGAAGCCTACAGATTAGGTAGATTCCTAGTTTGTACTTTTCAGTACTCGTCTCTTACATACTACGTCTCCCCTACTGATTAGTGTTTGATCTATAAGCTCTTCTCTTTCTTCCGGTTTTTCGACATCTATTTCCTTCGGTTCCCATTAATTTTTTCCATCTTTCACTATCTCTCAACTCTCCCTACTCTATACCCTTATCTGCTAGGGTCAAACACGTTTCCTGCATTAAGGGAATAGTACATTGTGTATCTAGGACGGAAAGCGTAACATTCCCAGACGACTGTGAATTAGGAAATAGTACTCGAATATTCCCTGCCTAGGCCGGAAATATTATTCCTGTACAGTCTCATTGTAAACTACCTAGCAACGACTGATGTAATGGAATGTTTGACTTTGGTCAACAAAATTTTGTCAATAATGTGTCAGTTCTAGTACGACTGGCAGAAAAAACCACTCTATCGCTTTTTTTGGATACGTGTTTCATCCATCATTATGGTATTTTAATGGATTGCTTTCGTTTCATTATTGTGCCCTTCGCCCAGATATTTATGTACATTGTTTTCATCTCTTTATTTTTAATCAATAGTTTTTCTCCTATTTTCACACTTGATATTTGATTCTTGTATATATTTTGTACTTGTCGATTTAATGTACTGATAGGTATTCGCAACTTTTAGCGTCTCCCAAACTTTATGTTGTGAAGTTGACAAATACAAGTTGTAATTCTCTTGCGGTGTCAATACTTTTTTGCATGATTTGATATAGAAGAAATACATTATCCGTAATCGATATTTCTTCTCTAAATCCACTTTTTTGCTCTAATTCTTGCTCTTTGTATTTTTCTTTTGATCATTTTATCTGTTAAGTAACGAAAATCGTTTTTAGCGAAATTTAAAGGGTGTTAATATTTATATTCTTGTATACTGGTCTGGTAGATACTATCTATCAGCTTAGGTACGAGTCCGCTAGGTAGGTTTTTATGGCCTAGGCCGCTAGGACTTATCGATCGCCCTTAACGACTTCCGGTAGCACTTAAGGACGCGCTTGACAACGTCCGGTAGCACTTAGCAGAGCCTGTGATTCGTATAGATCCCTTTATAATACAAGCAGACGCATGCCGCACAAGTTGCATCACAGTACTTTAGCGTTTACATGTTGGTGGCCATGATGCAACCAAAACAAAACCCTACAATGTCAAACATTTCAGTCGGTGTGGGTTATATTATCTATTCTCGCTGTTCTAGCTCCTAACCTCGTGTTTGAGTTGCCAGCTGTCTTCGTTTTCATGTGTTTTTTTGCCTTTTATGCTTTGCATCAAATGTATACACATTAACGTATTGTCATTTTCTGAAAAGTAACTAAATTTTTTGAATTTGCCGCTTTTGTGATGCGATTCAATATGGCTGACAAGCATGCTCGTATTATAGAGGTGCTTTAGATTCGTATTATACGTTTGGCAGTACTGAAGTATATATTGTTGCTGGCACTGTCAATTGATGTCAAATTTGAAGTTAGCAGATTAGGTTTTATGTCAGTCTGACACAAAGTGACGCAAATCAAAATTATTTGCTCTTGTTCAGCATACAAAAAAATGTTATTATACGACACATGTCAGGTATTCGCGTTTATGGCTTCGCTGGTCCACGTGTCTCGCCCAAACGGGCTCAACAGTGATGTACCAGCTAGGCCATAAACGCTTAGCTACCGGCCTAATGTCGTAAATAACTATTTTAACAATATCAAATGAATAAAAAAGGTAAGAAATGTCAAAAGTTTGTAACAGAACAAAGCCTAAATAAATTATATTACTGTGTATGCGTGCACTTTAGTGAACCATTAATACTTGATACTTCACTATAGTATAAATCGCGATTTGATTCAAGCTGTACTATATTAAGCATGTAGATTCGCAAATATATGATTTATTTTAGCTAGCACTAAAATTACGCGACGAATTACCAACGATATTTACCGTAATCGACCGCCCTAGAAAGCCGTTAGATATTTGACTCATGAATTATTTTGAAGATAGCGATCACGACACCGATGAAATGCGTTGTCATAATACAAAGGCGAGTTCTATTTCTCTAAGGAAACCCGAAAATTTCACGAAAATTATTGCCTTTTCCAGACAAAACAGCAATTACTGTTTGGCTAAGCTACTTAATTAAAGGAGCATTACTAAATTGGAAAACCTTGTTAGTAAGTTGATACCTCTAATACCGCCTCTAAGGTTCACTTGTTCAGAATTTGTGGATGCTAGTAAAATTTACTTGTTATATAGATGGCGAGAGTTTACACGGGGTTCTAGAGAATGGAATTTCACTAAAGTATTTTGAAACTACCGAATCAGTGTTTCTCTCGTGTAAAAGCAAACAGAACAATTCAACACTGCTAACTACGAGCTTACATAATAAAGTACAGATGTAAAAAGAGAACGTAACAGGACGATTGTATATAAACGTAATTCTAGATTTACTTTAGGTATTTCATTCATAAGTAAAATGTTTTTTCGAAAAGTTGTAAACGTTTATTTTATGAACTTGTTTCTCACTAAATTTTTCCTAAAAAAAGTGTTTTGTTCAAATATCTTTGAACTACACTTCAGTCTTTATTCGTTCTAATTGACATGTAGAATATATTTTGTTTTGAAAAAAATTTTTATTATTGTAAGACACTTTTTTAACTCAGAGATTTTAGTGAAGAAGACATCTTTTTATGTAATCTCAATTTGTTTTTACTTCCCTTGTCTAAAAGACGAAGGAGGTATTGTAGTTCTGGGTCCCTAGATGACGAGAAACGGGTTTCCTCAATTTCGTCTGTCTGTCTGTCTGTCTGTATGCCTGTTGGCGGTGTAGCTCAAAAACTATTTGTTGAAGGAAGACAATGCTTTTCATAAGGATTATATGTCTACTTGCCATAAAACTGAGAAAATTTACATATACAAGCCGAGCACATTTAAAAATAAAACTTTATCTATTTTTGCTTGAATCCAGGAAAAAATAAAAGTATTAATTTGCACATAGCTCAGGCTTTACCCTTGACAAAAATCGGCCCAACAGATACAGGGTAAATGTTGTAAAAAGCTAAAATGGACAACACTACGCTGTTGAATGTAATTCCATGGCAGGATGGGATCGACGAGTGCTATGCGCGGCCTGCTTGCTTCCCATTGAAATGCCTTCCGTGTGTGCTGAAAGCGTTCTAATTTCGAATTACGCCTGCAATACTTTTTAATTTGAAAATTGATGTAATTTGCATTACCAAATGTTTTCTTTTATTTTTTCAGTATTATTTGAAACGTTAAGATATGTTTACCCCTAGTTGTCTTTGATTTTTAAAAATAGTTAGTATCACAACTTCCACTTGCGAGGGATGTTTTGAGTAAAGCTTTTTGCAGATTTTTAAAAGTGTTATATCGTATAATGAAGTACTGGTTGCTCACATTTATTATAAAACTAAAATTTCTAGATTACAATTTGTATTCAGGAGATTATATTGGCATTAAAACATGAATTACAACTAATGTTCTTTAATAACATATCCAAGATTTATTTGGTATATCTAAACAAATATTTTGTAATCATTTTCAAACTGTCAATCAAATGCACATTTTGAGTATCCTTGTGAGCATTATTCTATTAATACAAAAATACTTTTCGCAGTACGAACGCTAGAATCTATTTAATTAACCATTAGTGTTGTTATGCTTATGATAAACATTTAAAAAGTTCGCTAACATAATAATACTCATTGTTAGCAAGCAACGTAAGTCGACTTTTTACAATTTAATTAAAAAATCCATATACCAAACGGTTATTTGTTCATGTAAGTGTTAATTTCATTCTGGAAAACCTTAAATGGACCTAAACATGAGCATATATTTAAACCACGCCACGCCATTTAATGCACAGTTATGTAATTTGAAAACTTACTGCTATTTTAACAGTTACGGAGTAACTTAATTCATTTATTTGGCTACAATGGTGTTAATTCTAGTAGCCCATTTGATAAAATTGGATCTAAGGTAAATTTCATCTTTGCCTCCAAAATAGTTTCAAACAATTTTCACAAAATTCTCAATGCTTTCTCTACTCCAATAAGTACGAATGAAGCAATTAACAGCAAACGCAGTAATTCTAATAGAAACTAGGTAACCCATTTAGAAGTTATGAAATCTTACTCTAAATTAATGCGTTAGAAAATGCAAGGACGTTTCTATTAAATTCATAACCTTTACAATATTACACAATTCACTATTTTAATTACATTTTCGTTTTTCTGACTATAACTCTTTGGGAAACGCTATATTAGCAAATTTCAATTAAAAATATAAGGAGTATAACGCTTGAAAGCCTTTAATTTGATATTAATTTAATCAGATCGATTGTGTAAATTACGTTATGAATTAAACCTCGACTTAAAGAAGCATATTTATTTTTAGCGCCAATCTAATTTTGGAGGAGTATTAGTAAGCTAATTCAAATTTTCATTACTAAAAGCTTTTTCTGGCTCTATTAATTCTATCCCCTTCAGGCAATTTAATTTGCAAAAGATAAGAGTCCATTTACATTGCTGGTATAACATACGGTCGACGAGCTCTCCGTTATTGATTTTATAATTACTAACGATCAAAAATTGTATTTGTACTTTACACGTTGCTTTAATAAACTTAATTGTGCCCTGTTTTCTTAATATTAAATCGAACATGTAAAGGACAGATGAATAATAAAAATATCTAACCGGCTAAATGCTTTCAATTAAGAATGTGTTTTATCGACAACCAAAATTAATGCAATGAATAGATTATAAGCTATCCTCGGCAAGATCTGCACTATAGCTAGAAATAAATTCCAATGTCAATTGTTTAAATTAAGCTGATTTGTTAATTTATAGCCTAAATGGCCTTACCAAGTTCAATCCTAGTGAAAATTAACCAGCCGGCAGTCACGTGCAGAACGCGTCATGTTCGTCTAGTTTTCACAACATTAATTGGATTGAATTTATAGGCATAGCTATTAACTAGCAAAATTATATTAACCTCTCCTCTCAATTTTATCAACGTCTAGCGATTTTATTTGATAGTTTACAATTTTATCTTAGAATCCGAGTTTTTTTTTTAATTATCTTAGTAATATTTTATATCATAATCTGTATATTTATAATACAAAAATGCATTGACATTTGAAATGATGACAGCGAAATGAAGTGAAATTGTTTGTTCTCTACCATTAACGAAAATAATTAAATTCATAGTAATCATTTAGAGTGTTCTCCGACTTTGGGTACATTTTTAGTTTATTAGTTTACTATTTATCACTCTAACTTTCCAAATAATCTCATAAGAAATACGATTATTTATTTAATAGACTAAACTTTTTATTGACAGAAAACTACCACTATGCTTACTTCGTCCAAAAGATAGTCTGGTGTCAGTTTCTCTATCATTAGATCTGGCCAGGGTTTAAACCTACGATATGAAAAAGACTATCTAGCCCCTGCATCACTAAGCCCATCGCTCAAAGGCTTTTACATTAATCTTCCGAATGAAATCTATCCTTCATCATCAAACTGTACATCTAGGTTACCCTTTTCAGCTATACGCTTCTCGCTATAGAAATCTTGTGTACATACACAACTGAAATGTGAATATATGTACTTTTGGTGTGCACATTTATCATATGTTACAATCTTCAAAACAAGGACACTTCCTCTAATAGCAATAGGAAGTCCACATTTGCATTATTTATGGGATTTTATTAAAAATGTTGGGTGAACACCTGTTGAGACAGACAACATAACAAACTTACACTCTACTAGTACTATTCCTTCTAAAATTCTTGATGAAATTAATGATTATTATACTACAATTGCCAATCTATTTAACTCCAATAATAGCTATTTATATATCTAGGGAGCAAAGGTATTTATTTCCTGACGCGTGTGAATTTAATGCCCGACGCGTTAGCGGAGTGCTTTAAACACACAAGGGAGGAAATGAACCTTTGCTCCAGTGATATATATATATATATATATAAATTTCAAACATTTTGATTTAGGAAATCATTATAGTGACTCTAGATTTCTACAGTGACATTTTGTTTAATTTCCAAATCAGCATATGTAACGCTTTGGTATGATATCCATGGTGACATAAACACAAATGCGGGAGCACAAAAATATTGGCTCTCGCCGGGAGTTAATAAAAATTGGCTCCCGCTGATTGGAAATTGACAGTTTTGTTTCCTAAAACTAGGGCGCAAAAGCCGCCTTTCTATACAGTGATTAGAAAAAATAACTTTTTTCAACTAGCAAATAGGAGTAAGACTTAAGCGAACTAATCGATAAATCCGTTGCTTAACAATCAAATATCAACTATTCGTGAAACTAAATTCGGCACTCCACAATATTCTACATTAGACCCTCTACTTTTATAAATGTATACAAGTATCATCTTTACGTGGACTTACACGGTTGTACGTTTTATTTACTCCTGCTGGAAGAAACGCAGCAAATGCTCAAAAACGATCTTTTTTAGTTAACAAGTACTTTTCAACAAATCTATAACAGAAATTCAGAATTTCATTCATATTTAGATAGAAAATGAATGCGTGCGACTTGTTAATTCCATTCAAAATGTAGACTTGATATAGGCGATAATTTAAGATATAAAGATATTTAATAAAATGAATAACATTAACCTTACGAATATTTTATATAGTCGAATTTAATATGCGTTACGTTATTTATAATACTTGCTCAAAGATGGTTAGTATGGACTTTACGTGGCTCACGTACGAAACTTTCAAACGCAAATTTTTTATAAAAGTATGTACAAATTATTTATGCATGTATACAAATTAGAGAATTTTTATATTTTAGATTTAAAAATAGTAAACACTTATTTTAGGTATCAGGAATGTTTCCACATAATATTATTTGAGCTACATCTACAAAAGGTAGACAATTAACCATGTTGACTGTAGATCGTTATGTTAACCACCACCACATCATATTCAGTCTAGCTATATCTACAATTTGTATATATTTTTTCTTGTTGTAGATAATTAATATGAAATAACATTAACTATAAAGTTCTACAGTTTGTCTCAGGAATTTTTTCCATGGCGTGTTTCGTATATGGACCAAAAATGTGCAAATAATCTAGACTAGAATTTTTTCTTCTGCTAACAATTGCAACCACAATTTTAGATCATGTCTGTGATTTTTTCATACGCACATAAGTCAGAAAAAAGATTCCTGGATTGAACTGTATAATAAAACATATTTTTATACAAGTTTTTGTTTATTACATTCCATATTCTTCAAATGATATTCTTACGCAAAGCATGAAGTTACCGTTACTATAACAGTATAACTCTTTCTAGGCGTGGAATGATAAAATTAGTTGAAGACATGAAACTGTTGTTTTTTTAATTCATATTTAACTCTTCTTCTTAGCTGATTTTCCATCTTATGTAAGGATTATTTGCCATATCTTTGATGGCATAATTATTTAGCGTAATTTTATTGTCCATATATTTTCCTTCATTGCCTACGTTGTGTATAATTAATCTTTAAACCTAGTTTCACCGAATGTTGTTGTAAATTAGTTATTGTACGTTGCATATCATGCAAAGCGCCAAGTTTTAAATGAATTTTGGTATTTTGGCCGTCTGTATCCAACCTTTATGGTTTCAATTGAAGACATATTTCGAGAATAAGGTAAATTACTGAAAAGAGATCGTATTCTTTTGTCGCACAATTTTCCATCATTTATACTGGATTTATTGGGTTACAGCTGCAGCGGTTATATGTTTACCTTACATAATAGATACTTAAAGATATCATAGCCGAATCGTATTAAAAAGTATTTCTGTTTCAGGAAATAATAATGGGTTTCCAAAAGAGGGCTTACAGTTTCGCGGCAGGAGCACCCTTTGCAACGGAGATGGTTGCGGCGACGGCGAAGGCGGTGGTCTTGAGGACTCAGCCTCAGCAGGGCCAGACAAGTTGGAGAGACCCGGCTCAATTGAGAATGACACTCTTCACCTCAAGAGACGGGTGGGACTCATCAGTGGGGTGGCTTTAATTGTCGGGACGATGATTGGTAAGATATCTAAAATTTCATAAATTATACTATACGCAATGTATTCTTAAAACATGTGGCCGAATTTCTATAGAGTTTTGGAGGAACAGGATAGATAGAACAGGGTAGGATGTCAAGGTAAAGACATAGAAATTAATGGGCATATAATAAAGACGACAAAATACGTGAGAACAATTTAAGGTACAAAACGATTAGCAAATATAAAATAAATAATAGAATTATCAAAGGAAAGAGGGCAATATTGACCGTTGCACCCTGTAGTATTGATCAACAAGAATTAACTAAAGATACCAAATCAACAATATACAAGACAATAGTGGCTTAAAAACAAAAATAAATATGGAAATCGAAGTGCATTATTGGCGATGGATTAACTATGTTGGGCAGAATACATAATACAGAACTAAGAACATCAAATGCATAACTCGATATTATGGGCACGAAAGAAGCTAAATATGGTATGAAGACCTAAAAAGAATGGGAAATGAGAGATGGTCCCAGAGATACCTAAAAAAGACAGCAACGTAGATGATATACTAACAAATCATGTTATTGGTTACACAGATGCACATCCATTGCTCACCATACACCAAGTGTATGTCAGATATGTAGTGTGGTGAGCTTGAAATTTCCCATTTCAATTACTAAAAAAATCAAAAACAGCGAACCAAAACATTAAGTACTGAGCCAAAGTGATGACAAGTAAACATCATCCAATCAATGAGACAGCACTTGAAACTCATCGTCACATGCAACTCTTTACCTACGTTCACTGGCACTGGCATCATGTTTTAAAAATACCCTCTATGTAACCTAAACTAGCTAAAGAAAATGAAAATTTATACCACCAGCTTTTAAATAACAAAATTTTTCCTAAAGCGCAAACTGTCAAATTTAATTAATTAAAAATGCTTCCACGTTGGGAATGTATTTTGCATACCGTCTTAGCACACCACAACTTTCTTAAAATAAAGCATTCACGCTCAGAAAGGAACCAGTATAATATTCCTTTACATAATTCATAAAACACTTACAATGTAAATTGTGTATTACCCACAAATTTAAAATGGGCAAGCCACCTGTTCCATGCAGTAATCGTATTTTCCTGACTACAACTGTGTTTTATATTTTCTACAGAGGTAACTTCCAGATTACCTGTCAAAAACAAATAATATAATACTGGCCCCCTTGTTTCCTTGTATTTAGATAATGTAGAATCTTGAATATTCAACAACCTGGACCGAATTAAGTTGCTGCCCAGAACTGCTATACTTTACAGAAATTGCTGCGCATTATGTAATCCTAAAAAAATATTCACGTTTTGTGTGCGAAAGTACGTCGCGTAAAATAATAAAGCAACGTATTCCTTTTATTTAATTTAATACAAAAGGACAGTAAAAGGTATTTTGGATAAACAATAAAAAAGAGAAGCAATTATTAACTTCTACCCCCTTACGAGACTATAAAACCTTCGCCTTAAATATCTGCCACGTTATTCGATTGATCACACCCGTACAGTTAGATAACAAGAGATACCTTGGAAAAATAAATAGCTCCCATTTTTTAAAGACTACTAAAACGCAGAGAAACCGCTGCTAATCCTAAACCCAGGCACTATGCAAAAACCATTTAATTACAAATGGGGCATTTTCATTTTTTAAAATCAAGCCTAATTTAAATTTAAGCCTTACAAGCCTTACTGATAACTTTGCCAATTCTTTCGCTCTCAAATAAAGTGTGCCTTTTGATATCGACAGTGATTTTGATACTACCTAGAGACCTGCTATCTACAACAAAGTAAAGGCAATAACGCGTCGGTAAATATATTACCTTTTCCGAAAAACTTTCTAAAGTGCAGAATATATAAAGTGGCAACTCTCATTCGTTTATTGCGGAGAATGGGGTTCCTCAGGGGTCAGTTTTAACACCACCACTTTATTAATCTTAGCTCTGAATGACATATATTTCTCCATTAGATCGCCAGCTAAATATGCCCGTTATGCAGAGGACCTTTCTCTATTGCTCAAGAAAACTCAGCTGATCTTCATCTACCTCAAAATCTTGTAAATCAACTTACTACTATTAGTTACAAACTCTGATGACGTCGATATTGCAAACGATTGTATGATGATGATCTCCACTCCCCTTCCTTAATTTATTTAATATAGTCTCGTACGATAATAGGCTTGATATATTAATTGAAGAAGTTGAGCATGCGATGTCCGCAAACAAAGATTCAGGAGTAGACACGATTACTGGAGAAATACTTAAATCCACACCTGAGAGTTTTAAATTAATTATTAGCCAATTTGACAAAAAATATGGAAAACTGTAGAATGTTCTAAAGATTAAACTACAGACATACTTGTAGAGAAACACGATAAACAAACCAGAGAAGAAATACTAAGTCTGCACCAAATAATAGAAAAAGCAAAAGAATATTCACAACTTTTACTTCTCCTATCACATTCTTCCAGAATATCTGCTAATCATAACAATGCAGTCTTCGGTACGTTCCTTTCTACTGAAATGTTATTACCTAACTACCCCCGAAAGGCTTCACTCAATTCTACAAATACCAAAACCAAGATATCTGCTAACCCCATTTCAACTAGACCGCCTTTGAACCAAAAAGTTACCTTCTATTAGTAGGTGTCTGTGAAAATACAAAAATTATAATACTTCTAATTGCATCCTTAGACAAGCCTTCTTAAAATTAAGCAACTCAGAACAGTATGATAACATTCTATATAAATAATGTTTTATGGGTATTTCCCCATTCTGCAAAATTAAAAATATTAAATTTCAAACGTTAGTAACAACGATAAACAATTAAAATTTAAACTAAATAGAGAAAACTTAGCTTTTCACTGAGATTGAGAAACCACCAACCTTCAATGAATTGTTTGACAATGACAAAAAGGTTCTAGAGATTATTCTATATAGATATCTCAAAAAATTAAAATGGCGTTAGTTGCTCAGCTACCTTACAGATTCTACCATGGCAAAGTATCTCATCTCCGCCCACTGCAGTGCTCATACCGGGAAATTATACGAAACCCTGATTGAACTTTCAAGATGAGAACAACGTGAATGCGACAGTTGCAATATTATGCAAAGTCATTTTCATCTATCTAATCCATTAAAAACATGTATACTGTAAACCCTCTAGCCCAAGATATACACAAGGCTAGCAAGTTCTAACCGAACTAAGTATATCTATTACTATCATCTGCGGGTTATCACACGTCGGTATCACAGACAAAAAGCCGATTAAGCAGCTAAGGAAGCGTTGACATCCAATCTGCCCATAGAAGGAGTCCACAATGATTTACAAAAGTTTCTGAAGCAAATGATTTTAAATACATTGAAAACTTTTTGGAACTATCCGATTACTGAGCTGTTTTGAACTCAACCCAGAATTAATGCAAGTAGCGTACCATCCATCAACAGAAGATATAAAATCATATTTTGGAGACTAAAAATCTAGTAACCCACGTCTCTATGACCTAACAGTACAGCTAATTCTCTTGGAATGTCATCAATATGCTGAAGCACGTCAACACCTCAACTTTAAAGTGAACCTCAAAGAAGATCTTAACTGATCTAATTATTTTAGAAATATAATCGAGCTTTCTTACACGACATTAAAATATACGATCATATTTGAAACTTTACACTAGAGCCACAAACTTAACTGTCATCGCTTCCCGCGTGCACTGTTAACCTTTATTTGCTTTAATTTGATTTTTAGTTTTCCGTTTGTAAACCTCTTGTACGCTTGACATTGACCATAAGCAGTTGTGACATGTAAAGCTGAAATATATAAATCTTTTTCATAAATGAAATAATAGGAAGCTGAGGACTGTATTTTATAATTTCTCATTACTAACTGTCTTTGTGATCTATTCTTTAACATTTATTAAATATTCTGGCTACTGTTTAATAATAAATACCTGTTGCACATTTTATCACTGAATGGCTCGAAACATTTTCTGACAATCGCAACTACATCATCCTGATCTATCGACTGATTTCTTAAGGCCTCGTCAAAAAATTTATTATCAAGCACCAAAGTGTCATTTCATGCACTAAGTGCATAAATAACTACAATATCGCCAATTAACATTGCTTTGTTCATATTGGCATAAATGGTTAACCTTGCTTCCAAAAAGTTTATTCCCCCCAAGCCATTCAGTCGCAGCTTTAACTAATAATTTAATTTAAATGATTGTTTCTTACACGAAAGTAGACATACTATTTAAGAGATAGTATACTTCAAGTATAATAGGCGATATACTTTTGAAAATAACACTAACTTAGTTTATTAGTAATTCTTAAACAATTGTGGCCATATTTGCCATCTGAAAGCAATAATTTTGAAAGTTTTGAAATAATTGACCAGAAAGCAATTATTGTTCTAATTGGGTTGTCACAATGTCAGTCTCGAGTGATAAATATGCTGTTCAAAGGTAACTGGAAATAAATTTCACTTATCAGTTGTAATTGGTAATAAGTTATAACTGGAAAGAGTAGGTAATTTGTCTCGTTGCCAATGCTCTCTTTAAAAATGGCAGAACATAGCTGAAGATACCGTCCGTTGTGTTCATAATTTTTCCAAGATATTAAGTTTTTCCTCATTTATTGAATGCTTAACAAATTAATTTGCAGATTCTACAAAACGATAACAATAATGACAATTACATTACAGGGTCTGGAATTTTCGTCTCCCCGTCCGGGCTTCTAGAAAGAACCGGATCAATCGGGATGAGTTTCGTCATATGGATGGCTTGTGGACTTCTATCCCTCCTAGGTGAGCAAAAAGTGTTGCTACTACATGTTACACGATATTTCCGGTTTCATACAATTACTATCTTCCGTTACAAATGGCAGCTAAGAAAAGCCCCGATCAATACGTGCCTGTTTCTTCTTTATAAGTTCCATTAGTCCCTTGTCGAGATGAAACAGGAATGCTAGACGTTGTTAAAGTAATTACTCAAAGTTGAATAGTTTCTTCCTTTAACTAGGTTAATCATTGCCACTATTCCGAACTCGTGTTTAAGGAAAAACAAAATAAAATCATGCCTATTTAGCAAGTTCAAAGAAGTAGGTTAATTCGGCATTGCAAAAACATTTTAAATACTCGAGCATACATATTTATTAAAGCTCTTTTTTGAAAATGAAACTTTTGTAATTTTATGTGTCTGTTGTACAAGTAAAATTATGTAACTTCCTGAAAATTCATATTAAATCGAACTGGTCGCAGTTAAACTTACAATAATAATTTTTGTGACACATATAAAACTTCAAAAATAAAAATCATGTAAACAATAAATTCCGATTTTATTTTTTAAAACTAGAAGAGAAGATATTATTTCAGTAAAAGCTCTTATTGTTTACCTTTCTTGTTTGAAGCATATAATGCCAACTTTTACTATAAAAATTATTTATAGAAAGACGTGCATGCTAGCACGTATGAAATCGACAAGGTTATTGGGCACAGATTTCCCAAGCAATCAAAGAAACATTTTTGTAGTAATATGGTAGTAACGTCTAAAAACAGAACTCCCGGCTGCCTGTCATGCAAACGCCGGGAAATAAGAATTGGAATTTGACGTCAATGTGTTAAAATATGCATACCAACCACGTGGCTTTTCTAAGTTAAATAAACGCCTTCTCCGATTGCAGTTTCCCACAGCTTTTCCCTCATGAGGTCTATTTAAAATTCGTCGGAATTTTGTTGAAAAATTAATCTTTTGCCATTCATTCATCTTCCCATTTTTACAGCTAAGTCGCAGAGATTTGCGTAAGCAGTTAACGTAACGGTCACGAGCTCGAGCTGTGGTTCTCAAGTTCTTTCAACCATGTTGCTGCTAAATATAACTTACTTTAAGAAGTTTTTGATTGAGGTACAACTATGTAGGTACTTCGAATATGGCAGTTTGGAAATATTTTAACATAATAGTTATTTACTGCTTACAGCTGTAAACGTGACTATTATATTAATGACCGACTCCAAAATTAAATGTTTATTTCTAAAGCTCAGTATTTTAATGTTATGCCTTTTCCTTTAAAATGTTCATAGTCAACGCCTTTCTAATTAATTGCGACAAAATTAAACAAATTTGCAGAATTATGTATCGCTTATCTAAGGCTACTAAATACAATGTAATAATGCAAGCATTACATTATCTCTTCCAGGTTTTCGTTGGCTAGTTGTTAATTTAAATGGGAAATACCGCTAAAGGGGATGTATACCAAAAGCAGTGATTGGCTACTGAAAAAAGTGAATTAAAAAGTAATTTTTGTGTTAACTACAGCCACCTACGCCTGAGTGCAAATTAACTCGATTTGTTTATCTTTGATCATCGCAATTGCAGGCCACATTTCGAGAATTGTGAATGAAAATTAGAACTTTTCCAAGAATCAAAAAGCATTAAAACTTTCTGATGAAAATGTACTGGAATTCTTCGGTTGAATACAAGTTTGTTATTTAAAGACAACTTTTATTTTTTTACAGTATACAAAAAATAAGAATAACAATTTTACTTTGTTAAATTACTTTTAAAATTATTTGCTAAAGGTGTAAGCATATACAAATAATTTCGAAAATCTTTTAAGCAGTTACTTGATTAGTAACATTAATGGATTTATAAAAATCCAAACATAGCCAGTACAACAAAATATTTGTTCTCAGCTACTGCCAATGCTTTGTATACATGGTTGGAAGTTCAATAGTATGCCAAAACCAAACTTTTGATCACGCTGTCGCTTGATGTTTAAGAAATATATAGTAATTAGAGGATTTAGTGAATTTGACGTTCTATTGCAAGCACCAATTTGACATTTTTGAATGTTGACGTTTGTGCTGTAATTTTGAATTCTCACCCTGCTAATTTTTTTAACTTGTGACATTTTATATCTTTTGCATGAACAACAATTCTATTCACACATAACTTGCTTTTGAATTGTTTCGTAAGTTGCTTTTTTAATAGGTGGCATACCACCGCTACACTTGTCAGATTTAATTTTGTAAATGTGGTTGCCAACCGTGTTAAATGGGTTGCATAAATTACGTGGTCATTATTATGAATAGAAACGAGCTAATTCATCATAATAGTTTTTGTAAAATTGCTTGTACATTAAAAATCATTCATACACATTATGTATACCTAACTAAAAATTTAAATGTTTATGTATTTTAGGTATAAATAAAATATCCATAGGGGAGACTATGAATATAACTAACACTTTTTATTTAAAAAAAAAACTCCAGGTTACCAACTTGTAAAATCAGATTATGGCACAATTGGAAGCTTATACATTATGTTTTAAATGCGTGTACAATTTAAAAGAAATCTTCCGTCGATATAGTTTCACAATATAATGCAAGGCCATGCAATGTGCCCACCATATTCCCTTGCCAAAGTGATAGTGGGCCGAGTAGACGGTGAACACTATTATAAAACGACGCTTATTTCTTTTCTGGGAAATAAAAGCTTGCTACTTGTAATGCATAAGATTATTTTAGTTATATAATAGGTTTTGTTTTTAGATAAGAAAATTAATTTTAGAAATAAAACGTGTTTAATAAAGAAGTTTATTTAAACAACAAAAACCATTTAGTAGTTACATAAAACAAAAGAAACTTCTGAAATAAATATATCGTAGCTTGCCTTAGGCTGCTGCAAAATGTACTCTATTGCAAACTATAGCTACTCACTTCATAAAATATGGACCGGTATCCACTATCTCCCCGAATTTCAGTTTTTCAAATGTGTTTTTTTATATCCAAAGCAAATTGCCAGTATATTTGTATAAATAACATAACTTTAAAAACGACAAAGCAGCATCACTAATATTTGTGAGCCCTAAATAAACATTTGTGAGGGCTTATCGAACTAATAGAAAATATTACATCAGACTTACCAAAAAACCGTAACATATCAGTAACTTCTTACTCGCTAACATTTAATCAAAACTTTCACAACAGATTCGGCGTAAACAGTGAAGACCCTTTTTACTCAATGTGGAGCTGCATTTAAATGTTTATATACGACAGAGCGGCACTGGTCACTTTATACCCTATTTTTGAGGGCGTAATGTGTCACTTTGCATCCCAAGGGCCATAAAGTACGTCACGGTTCACTAACCGATACTAAGCGAACCTTAAAGTATTTTTGGCCCGCTCAAGGTCTTAGTTGTCAGTTTGACAAGTAATGATATCATAGGTTGCTAAAATTGATAAAAATTATAAGTCTGGTTTTAATTGGGAATGTACCGGTCTGTGCATTAAACGTTGTATACAGCTCGGTGCATAACTAGCGTTTATGGCGCTTGTCGTGTTAGAGCCTGGGACCACGTCTTGAGCTCTAATTTTGACGCCGCGGGTCATAAACGCTTTCTTGCGCACTTGGTACATAAATAGCTGCTGTAAGCGGAAAATTTAAGCTTATCCGTTATCTCCCCATGTCCACTGTCTTCCCAGTCTCTCCTATTAAAATGCTAAGCGAATGATTTATGAAATAAATTATTTGATGGCAAATTAAGTAAAATAAGACACAAATGTAAGAATGCAATCGCGATAGAAGTACACCATTCAATTCAAATTAAAGAGTGATATATGTATGTCATAAAGGCATTATATTTAATTTCATTGATTTAAAAATCGTGAAGGACTCGCTCAATTCCTATAATCTAGAAACAAATGAAAGTAATCAAAAATAACCAAAACTTTTATATTATTACTATTATTAAAGAATAAAAGGGGTAAGGGGCAAAGCCGATAATGACCCTTACAAATTATAAAAGTATGGTTATATAAATACACCAGCACACATACATGTAGGACAACTGGAAATATTTTATGATTTTCAGTATACTTATAGTGCCTCCGTATCTAAATCATAAACTCAACCAGCTTTCCACATTACTAAATGAAAACTTTTATTTTAGGTGCCTTGGCATACGCCGAGCTTGGCACCATGAATACGTCATCTGGCGCAGAATACGCCTATTTTATGGATGCATTTGGAGCACCACCCGCCTTTTTGTTCTCGTGGGCAAGCACCTTGGTACTGAAACCGTCTCAAATGGCAATTATTTGTCTGAGCTTCGGAAAATATGCTGTCGAAGCTTTCGTAAGCGAATGCGAACCCCCCGAGATCGTTGTGAAAATGGTAGCGTTATTGGCATTAGGTAAGTACTTTGGAATTGCAATTTTGCAATTAGAAGCGATGTCCCAGAGGAAGAAATTGCTGGCTGTTACTGTCAACTAAATCAAAATTTGAACTTTTATTGATAAGCCATTACATTTCATGCACTAGTGCATTACCACACACATCCCTTCTTTGCTGATTAATAATGTGACGTACTATTCACTAATAAATAACTGTTGACAATACATCAATCACGTTCCAGTATAAAATATTAATTACATAACAGTCCTAAGATAGTTTCAGGTTACGATCATGTCAATTTCAGTTCTTAAAAGTGACTGACAACGAGTTATTCCTTATTGTTAAAGTATTGCAAAACTAATTTCTATAATTTTGACCTAACATACTGACATTTTGTTGTCGTTTTCGACGTCAAAATAATGCATATATTCCCACTAGTTGCAATATGAGATTTCATATTGACACTAGTGCTAATATGAAAATTTTCAACAACTGTATCGATTTAAATAAATTTATTTACCTACTATAAAAATTAATATGACTCAAAATTACAGATAATTTTGTATGCAACACATTGCAAAATTAATGTTTTCCATACACAAAGTGTTGCCCAACTCACTAGCGCTCGTAGGGCATTACGTGTAGTGTGAAAAACACTTTAATTTTGCAACTTGATACATAAATAGGTAATTTATATCACCAAATGTCTTGTAATTGTATGTATTATTGCGGCACCGGACGTGAAGGCTTCTTTTAGCTGCTAATTTACGAGTATATTTGAAAAATATTGGTTCATTTTCGTAACCTTAAACTATTTACAAACCTGCAAATAAAATGTTACATTGTGCTCATAATAATTTTATTTTTGAATGAACTTTAGTCTATTGCGAAAGGAATCAATTTTATGGTTTTGTTTGTGCAAGAACAACCTAAAATACCCACAGTTCAAGAATCGTGTAAAATCAAACGCTTTGGTTTCTATACAAGCATTCAGCATTGTCACATTCAATAATTTGGTAGAAGCCTGCTGATCTAATGAAGAGTTTAAATGCTATTGCAAAATATAATTTCAAAATACAAATTGGTATTTCCATAACTAAATTATGGTTTAATTTAAAAAAATAGATAGAATTATTAAACTGATATTTTGTTAGTTTCCCTGTTATCGTCTTATTCGTATTTTCACATTGTGTCTCTTGTTGATGTACTGTCGGGAGCAGTTAAATGTAAACGGTATTTTAAAGATAGCGTGTTTGTTTTGCAACATTTTACACCTTCTTCAATTGTAACTTGTAATTCAGAAAGCGTACATTGTAATTCAGTTTAGTTAACTGCAATTCGGACAGTGTAACTTGTACTTCAGATTAGTAAATTGTAATTCAGTAAATGTAAATTGTAATTCAGAAGATGTAAACTGTAATTCAGAAAGCATCAATTGGAATTAAGAAATCAAGGGATTTATGAAGAATTACCATTTACATACATAAATACATAGAAGACGTATGTAATGTTTGCAATACATTTAAAATTTATTCTTAAATAATCGTCGAACATGTCGATTTTAATTTTTGTTTGTCATCTTTTGGTAAATTTAATTTAAAATTGTTCATCATAGAATTCAAATCATTGTTATATGCGTTTACTATGATCTTTTTACATTAAATAAGTTGGCAACTATTAATTAAGTCATGATATATTTTATCCGACTTTTTCCACTGTCTAAGGTGTATATCACACTGCCAAAAAATGACATTCAGAGAACAAATTAATTGTAATTTGTTTGACGTTTATTTGATATTTAAGTTTTAGTTTCCACGACGACATGACTTAGTAGTTTATTTATTTATTTATTTTATATACTTAGTTGTTTATTTATTGGAAAACAAACAGACGTAGACCCAATTACATGTTTTCTCTTAAAAAAGGATATTAAATTACAAAATACAAAGAAACTAGTCTGATACAGGATTGTATACAAAAGAAAGTTGATTATGCTATAATAAAAATTACAAACAGTAAATTAAAAAATGCTTTTTTAAGAAGTTGAAATACACATTGCAAGTAGTGTTAAAAATGTCAATATGGGCATGACAATGTATGTTATAGTTACGCATCATAGGACTCAGAATTGAGAAATGGCCTATATTATTTGAGTGTGTATTAAGTGCAAACAAATATGAACGTCTGGTTCGGTATTTTGGGAAAGATGGCAAACAAAAAGTAAAATAATCGACCAATCCCAGAATTTGTTTACAAATAAACTGTATACTAAATATAAAATTTCTAGCAAACTTTATACACACCGTTTATCTATGTATTTACATAGTAATTCTACATGAAGGTCCTCACTTAGTTTCTGAATTACAGTTGATTGAACTATAAGGTGCTTCTATCATCACTGGCGTTTATACGAGGCTATTGACGACATTTTCCGGCCAATATCGATAATATCCATCGCAATAGGTTATTAACTGCATTAGGCGGAATGGATATGTAATAAATAAAATTAAAACTGTGGTGTTGCATAAAATTGCCATTTCAATTTTATACCGAAGACAACACTCTAAACACACCTTGATTTAATAATAATATTATGCTATTTATTTGCATAAAGAACGGTATAATACAGAAGAAAATCGTAATTAATTTTTTCTATGACCTCCATTAAAAGCAGGCCTTTTAGCGCTAGCTTTTTTTATAAAACTACAATTTCGAACTGGAAGTGATGTAAAGTTATTCTAGTTACTTCTTGCGTTAGAGGTAAAGTGTTTTTGAAATAATTAAAGCATTATGTAATGAATAAATTCAGATGTGTAGTATTAAAATTACCTTTGATAACCGACTTTGACAGTACTGGCTCCACAAACATTCACCTGCGCGTCAAGGCCATCTCTTTATTATGACATAAATAATAACTGTCATAAATGCAAACCTTTGTTAAATCAACATTTATGGATTAATATCAGAAAATTTAAGGTCGTAGAAAAAATATTGTATGCAAACCCGTGCTAAAAGTGTTATTGCACTGGACATGTTATGAAACTCAGCCTTCGGCTGAAGTACATACTCGGCTTTTGAAATTGAGTATGATTTAAAATATTATCGATATTGATACGCCGAACGGCGTCAGCGTATCCCCACAGAAGATATTTACACACTTTTATCTAAGCATTACACATAAACTATTAAATTTTGAAAATCTATTAATAGCATATATTGAATTGTTTCACAACCTTTTTCTTTTTTATGTTGTAGGTACCATTAAGCGTGCTTAATGTTTCTAGCTAGTACTAATGAAAATAAAGTTAACGTATATGCCAGCTATTTCTAACTGTGATTTGTCAACGATTGATGTAAAACAAATACAAATTTTCTTTTCAGTGGTCATCTTATACATAAACTGCTTTAGCGTGAACCTTGCAACCAGTGTACAAAATATTTTTACAGCGGCCAAATTAGTAGCAGTACTCTTAGTGATAGTAGGAGGACTATACAAAATGTGTGAAGGTAAGAAATTCATTTGAAATGATAAAGAACTTCGGTGCAGTAGTTGCATAAAATATGTAGGTACAGGAACCTTTCTAGAACGTTCGTTCTACTAGAAAACAAAATACTATTGCAGTAATCTCATAATTAAATCAAACAACCTCGCAAGTTACAGCATCTTTTAAAGTTTCACATTAATTTAATATAGTGTCCGTGTAGTAACTGAAGTCTACCATTATTAATATTAAATTGCAAGGTCATTGTATGAAATCGATTCTGCTGAAATCTGACATATCAAGGAGCTTTCAAGGACGTTGAAGATGTCTGTGTATCGGAAGTTAAACAGTTCTTGATTTTATTAAATTAAATTTTATTTTGTTAAAATTGCAAGTAGATTTTATGTGGATTACTATCTAATATTTTTTTTAAATATAGTATAGCGCTAGAGGTTTTTCCGATGTTTTCCTTTTTAATTTATTCAGATCATATTACTAATTCAATGGAATAAATCAATCCCATCCCTTCTAAAGCGCTTAAACCTATTTATCAGTTAAATTTATTACACTATCGGCTCTTGCCACTCCACAACGTACAACAAAGTTACCCAATCTAAAAGGATTATCCAAGCTAACCTATGTATTAGGTCAGCGGATTCTAAGTCACACATTCGAACCGACTAATCGAGTAAAGACGCGGTGCCACCTGTACATTATTTTTATTGTCATTATAATATTGTAATTAATAACACGCCTTAATAAGAATATATCATAACAAACATGATTAAAGGAATATTGATTACTCCAGTATTGGGGCAAATTTATTAAATATTTATCATATTTCAAAATACAACGTCTTCAGGCGTGAGGATTGCGTAAGGGAAATATACATATTTTTGTCTTATTTAACCTACGAGTCAAAAAAATACTTTGATCACCGCTAAAGTTAACTCATTTGTCTTTTTACATCGATTTAAAATTTTGTAATGGTTATCAGCGCTTTGCCCCGGTACATATGCAAGCGCATATTTTCAATAGTTATATTCCGTATTTATTATGCAAGAGGAATATATTGCAAAACTATTTCCCGAAGAAAACTTTTACATCCAATTAATTTCCTGTTTTCTATGTAAAATATTCTTAAAAATTCTCAAATCTGTCAATTTTTAAATTTAATTGTGAGTTTTACATGTGAAAATACACGGGTATGTGCAAATATTCACTAATAATTGATTATCATTGGACGAAATTTTAAAAATACCTATATTTGATTGATGGAAATTTTCGAATAGAAAGAATCAATTATATTCTGTTAACGATCGTTTTGCTGTGAAAATCTAACAGTTTGGTTTACGTAAATCGAATTCGTTTCTGTGTGAATATACTATATCAATGGAGGTTATGTTGTTTCAAATGTTGACGTTCTGATTGATGGCCGTAGGCTATGTTGCGAGTATAACATGTAGATACCTAGCTCTAAAGTTAAATAATTATAATAACTACGGGAATGTAGAATTTATAGAAAAATTATATGAAATATAATACTATAAGTCGATGATGACGTTACTAATATGTGGAAACTTCAAAAAGTCTAGGTAATAGGTGTCCATAGTTATATCAGTGGGTGAAGTAGCAAAGAAGCAAAAAATATCGAAATAACTAAATTTCCTCAAGGACACACTTCTACTAATACTCGTACAAAAGTCAGCGATATTGTAAACAGAATACATCATAAGAAACACAGTAACCGTTTGATTCTGAATCAAGCTCCTCTAATAAAATAATTACAGGGGGAATATTTTCTAGCGAAGGATTACCCATATGTTTTTCACTATGATTACAAAAATTTGGCCGCATATCTGAGGGAGGGGGGACAATTCGCTATCGCCAATTGGATGTCGCCGATAAGCCCCGATTCGCTGTCTACCCGATTTGCCGTCGGGCCGATTCGCCGTCACAAAACTGGAGTTTTGAAATGCTTAAAAAATAAATAAATAATCTGTCCTTCTACTTCTGTTCAATTTTAATGACTATAGCTTATCTTTATGTTGAGTTTTAATCGTTTTAAACCTCTTTATAATTATTATAAACTATGCAATTGTTGTTCGAAAAATTTCTGGAACTTATTTTGTTGGACTTACAATTAAATTTCTTTTTCTATTTCAAAACAACGTGATTGCAGTTGGCCCATTGTAAAAGAATCAACCCTAGTGAGCGCATTAGTGACAACATGTGACACATATTTCTAATTGTTTTGTATTTTTTTTATACTAAATTGAGGGTAGTATTTTTATTCATTTAAAACTTTTCCGATGGCAAATTCTACCTAGGGCGAATCGGTGGCGAAGAAACGGCGAGGGCTAATCGGCGACGGTGTCTTAGACCCTGTCTGGGGTATATTGAAAAAATCTCAAACCATAATCTCGAAATCATATTGCTAAATGAAGATTACAAATTGATATGTTTGTTATAATAAGCTTTAAAACACCTATGATGTTTCAATCAGGTTATATTGACTATGATGTGAAGCTAATCGAAGCTAAAGAATTTCGTTTTCTCGCTCCTTTAAAATATTGGTAGTTAGATAAATACGTACCATCGCCTTCATAGAAAACTGGTACAGCCTAATGTGCCTTGATGTCAATTTGACGTATTTGAATTTTCCAGGGTACAGACAGATCGTTGTCCCCTCTCACTCTAAAGTGCTTTAGATCAGGGGACGGACAGAGCATTGTCCCCTCTCACTCAAAAGTTCTTTAGAGACTCCTGTCATATGACACTGGCACGCTTAACTGCAGGTTAAGGTGGCACTTTTAAACTCAGTTCAGAAAGCAATAATTCGAACCAGTTTGAACCATGGGGTGAGCATATGAGTAATTGCGAGTGAACTCAACGTTAAAAAGAACATGGTTGTAACTCTCTAAGAAAAAAATCCGTAATTGCACAACTAATTTTTTTCAAATTCACTATCTTACTTTTCCATGAAGGCGATGTATTAAATCCCACAGTTGTTTATCTGTTAGGTATATTTTGAGTATTTTTCATATTTCCTTAAAAAAAGGAAACATGAATGGTTTGGCCAGTTGCTCCAAAGTATAGACTTTGTCCATAACCAGCAAGAATAAATTTTGAAATATCTCTCTCCGTATATTGTATTGTGATAGCTGCAATCATTGCTTTTTAGCACCCAGCTGTTACAACTGTCTCCTCATTTCGAATTTTAAGAAGGGTAACGTTTTAAACCACGTTTTGTCAATGTACAGGAACATTAAATTCTCGCTTACATGTAATACTATAAGTACTACTATAAGTTATGTCGATTATTTTTGGGGTAGTAGATATCGCGAAGGCCCATTGCGTCTGGGTACCACGGCCTGCTGAATTTTGTGGCAAACGTGACATTTGTCACACAATTCAGCAGGGCGTGGTGGGTACAAATAGGAAGAGTTGCGGAGCAACGAGTACTATTGCACACGTCACGGCCTGCTGAATTGTGTGACAAATGTCATGACGTTTGTCAAACAATTCAGCAGGTCGTGGAACACGCTATAAACATGAGCAATACCACCCCAAAAATAGTCTACATAACTTTGACTACAAATAGTATTCGGAGGACTATTCAGTGAACCAAACCCATTTTCCAAATAAGACTCTACACTTAGTTACACATGTTAAAATACAATTTGTGTAAACATCTTTAATAAATATTTTATTTTTTTCAAAATAGTCACTTAAGTACTAGTACCGGGTGGCCATAAATATCTGTGAACCAGGTAGACATGAAATTAGCTACTTAAAAATGTCGGTTGGCACTACATTTCAATTATAATAAATTATAGGAATCTGTAATCATTTTGACACCTGGAAATGTCAATTGTGATGACATGAATGAATTGCTAATTTCAAAGGTAATGCGATCACAGGCATTTATGGCCACTCGGTACAACAGTCGCTGTAAGTAGGTACTAGTACAATAATCTGACGTTTTCATTGGTCCACTTTTGACAGGTGACAGGTGAACTGAATAGTCACTAGAATTTCCCAACTATAAACATTTACTTAAAACTATAATTTTGGATGCAACGACTTGTTTCATTTCATAGAAAATGTATCGTCAATCCATCTCGTTTTTTATATCCCATCGATTTAACTACTGTGAATTCCAAATATGTTTATGCTTCACTCAATAGCTTGCTTAGAGTCAAATGAATGTTTTTCGAATCATGTTATCAAATAAGTCGTCGTATATATTTCCGAAATATGGAAACCAAAAATGTGCCTGTTTTATTACGTAGAGTGGAGGTGGCTTAGTGGTACAGCCTGTAGTTCTAGACCAGAAAATGTGGGTTCGATATCCACAGACACCAACGGCCACAAAGATCTAGTGCCGAATCTACTGCGATTTCCCCATTCGGGTTTGGCAACCGTGGGGTCTTATTGACTAAACCTCCTCAAAGAGGAGAAGGTGATGCCCCTGCAATGGGGATGTTAACAGCAAGGCTGACGACAGGTATTTACATTTTAGTTTCGTTTCTCCCAATTATTGGCGTTTGTTATATCGTACTATTTATTGATCATCTGTTTTACATAACTACTACTAAAACACTTGATTATTTGCCTAACTGACATGGCAAGAACATTAAGTTTTTATTGTAGCAGTATTGCATCGGGCCTATAATCTTTTATAAATTAAATGGATTAAAATTACAATCTAATAAAAAAACACCCGCACGCATAAATGTTGCGAATAAAATATATCAAACCAAGGTTCACCCTGCCATAGAAAACACGTGTTTCTCAATGTTTATAAAACTAACACATAAGACGCTGTTCTCGCATTTTCACATATTCTGGATCTGCACAATATTAGAGACCCTGTATATTAGTTAGTAATATACAGGGACTCTACACAATATACTTTATGTCAGCGATCTATAAATATTCACTTATAATACCATGAGTAATCAAAGTTATATCGAATATTTTTGCTGTGGCATCACCAATGTCCATTGCGCTTAAGTTCGATTAGGACGAGTACGCTAGCACATGAGTAGTGATACCACCGCAAAAATATTCTACTTAACTTTGACTAAGAATGGCATTCGAGAGACTATTCAATGGATCAAACTACTTTTTCAAATTAGTTTTCAGTAAATCTAGCAACAAACTACGCAATTTATATAGTAACAGAACACTAATATTGAATTTTTCTAATAAAAATCACATTTGTTTAAAATAGTCACTTGAATCCCTTCGAGGAAGATATATTCCCAGATATATTTTTTTGATTGGTCAAGAAATGTCAAATTCTGGATTTTTATTGGTCACTTTTTGACAGATGACAGGTGAATTGAATATTCAATTAAATAATTAATATTTACGACATATAGAAAGGTGTCATACATACAATGCCTACCAGGTTAAGCAACTCGAAATCAGAATGCTTTCCGTCATCCTGTTTGACTTTACCTGTTTTAGCAATGGCGATCAACGATATATCCTTGATGAACGAAAAGAACCAACCTTTTAAAATGTAAAAATTACAGAATAAATCGTATTACTAAGTGAAAAATACAAAACAATTAAAAACAAAGATGAATTAGGACAAACACTTCTTATTCAAGAATAATTGCAGTTCATTGCATTTATTTCTCCAGAATAAAATGTTTTACATATTAGTAAAACACCGAACTGAAATATTATAAATGAATAAATTTAATTGTACATGGATAACCGGTATTGAACTTTTCCCAAAACGTTCGTTTAAGTAATATTTATAATTTTAACTATCTAGACAAAAAACTTCAGAAATAGAAAAGACAGTTGAATTTAAATTACATAAAAACTATATTACTTGTTTTAATATAATTCCATGAATATGAAGAAAAGATACTGCAATACCTGTTAGCTACCTGCATTATATACACGGTCTTTGTAATGCGTTTTACTTAGTTACCTATTAATAAATTCATCTACTTGAATTCTAAACACTTTGAATAATCCTTAACACTGAAAGATATATTTTCATATATTTGATATCCGCTCCAAAACAATGCATGTCTCAATACACACGTGCATTTCTGCATAAATGCTTTTTAAATTAGTTAAATATTTTCTAAGGTGAACCCTGACTTAGTAGAAATATCACAACGAACTGACTGTGAAGAATACAACCAAATAATATAGTAAGTGAGCTGCGTTCTTCAGGGCAGCAATTCGAAATAAAACTCTTCATCCAAGCCAATATTTCGGAAAACTTTATTCCTTTTTCAAGACAACAAAAATTGAGGTTAGTAGTTCATAACTGGCAACAAAGAATATCAACTAGCATATATTGTTTCGTATATCACGTTAAAGCAATACCTACTTAAAGTAGTCCAATTATATCACAATTTATAAATTACAGATTAACAAATTTTATTTGTTCCTCACTTGTAAACATCAATTTATAAAGTCACTGTATTCACCTTGAAAATGTTTATTAACTGGCTAGCCAGTAAATTTTTTACTGGCTAGCCAGTTATATTCTACAAGCGTGCTCATAGATAAATGATAGCGTACAAAGCCAGAGTTGTCTTCCTTAGTATGTGTCATATTGATTAATTTAGTTGCTTGTCAGTTTGACATTTTGAATAAATGATAAATTTCTAGTTATTTACAAGTGAGGAACAAATAAAACATTCAACAATACACGCCAGGTAACCATTTTTACTGGCTCAAGGATATGACAGGCTCGCCTAATGGCTCGCCAGTCATCCCAATCCTATCGCCAGTAAAACCTGTTTTACCTGGCTTGTAATGTTAAATACTATTATTTGTTCCTCACTTGTAAACATCAATTTATCAAGTCACTGTATTCACCTTGAAAATGTTTATTAACGGGCTAGCCAGTAAATTTTTTACTGGCTAGCCAGTAAAATTTTACAAGCGTGCTCATAGATATATGATTTTGACATTTTGAATAAATGGTAAATTTCTAGTTATTTACAAGTGAGGAACAAATAAAATATTCAACAATACACGCAAGGTAACATGTTTTACTGGCTCAAGAAGGTGACTGGCGAGCCAAAGGCGAGCCAGTCATATCCTTCTATTCGCCAGTAAAAACCCTCTTACCAAGCTAGTAATGTTAAATACTATACAAGTTAACTGTCAGTTTTACAAGCGTGCTCATAGATAAATGATAGCGTGCAAATCCTGAGTTGTCTTCCTTAGTATGTGTCATATTGACGAATTTAGTTGCTTGTCAGTTTGACATTTTGAATAAATGGTAAATTTGTAGTTATTTAGAAGTGAAGAACAAATAAAATATTCAACAATACGCGCAAGGTAACAGGTTTTACTGGCTCAAGAAGGTGACTGGCTCGCCTGCGGCTCGCCAGTCATATCCTTCTATTCGCCAGTAAAAGCCCTCTTACCAAGCTAGTAATGTTAAATACTATACAAGTTAACTGTCGGTTTTACAAGCGTGGTCATAGATAAATGATAGCGTGCAAATCCTGAGTTGTCTTCCTTAGTATGTGTCATATTGACGAATTTAGTTGCTTGTCAGTTTGACATTTTGAATAAATGGTAAATTTGTAGTTATTTAGAAGTGAGGAACAAATAAAATATTCAACAATACGCGCAAGGTAACAGGTTTTACTGGCTCAAGAAGGTGACTGGCTCGCCAGTCATATCCTTCTATTCGCCAGTAAAAACCCTCTTACCAAGCTAGTAATGTTAAATACTATACAAGTTAACTGTCGGTTTTACAAGCGTGGTCATAGATAAATGATAGCGTGCAAATCCTGAGTTGTCTTCCTTAGTATGTGTCATATTGACGAATTTAGTTGCTTGTCAGTTTGACATTTTGAATAAATGGTAAATTTGTAGTTATTTAGAAGTGAGGAACAAATAAAATATTCAACAATACGCGCAAGGTAACAGGTTTTACTGGCTCAAGAAGGTGACTGGCTCGCCTGCGGCTCGCCAGTCATATCCTTCTATTCGCCAGTAAAAACCCTCTTACCAAGCTAGTAATGTTAAATACTATTACATATTGATGTATAGTACCTATAGGTAATGACTAGTTTTAGGATAGTAACATTTAATCTGATGTACCAAACAATATACGCCCGTTTATGTTCTTTGTTGCCAATTAAAAAGTACTAACCTCACTTTTTCTTGTCTTGGGAAAATAAAAAGGCTTTCCGAAATATGGGCTTGGATAAAATTAGTGTTCTTCTGTATTGCTGCTCATTAACAATCAAACCTTCGCAACAGACGCTGCTATCGTTCATGTCAGCTATCACTTTGACTTGAATTAAATAGTTTTTTTCCTTTAATTTGAAGGGTTAGATATCAGTTGTCACAATAAAAGTGGTGTACACTTACAACCATTCTGTTCAAGCTATAAAATATTGTACACGTCAGTTTTAATGCAATTTGTAACTAAAGTATCTAATAGAACATAGCGCCGTCTGACGAACCAATAATCTTTGCTGTTGTTCTGTTGTACTACATTAGCGACGGTACTTCATACATCAATAATTGAATTTATGTAAGATCGATCAATAGTATGCGCTTTTTAGACCTAATTTTCAGACCTAAATCAATTCTTTTTCGCCCTCGTCATTTTGGTAGGCAAAAAAGAATTTTACCGCCCGTTGACGTCATTTTAGTAGGCAAAAAAGAATTTTACCGCCCGTTGACGTCATTTTAGTTATTATTTATAAACACATATTAATAAAAACCATATTTAGTTACGCACCTCAGGCGTAACCAGCGTCTTTTACCCTTGTCATGTTATAGCCCTCAGTGCTTTGCACCCCCCGTCTATAACATTTACATATTTAAGCCAGAAACGCTTGTTTTACGCTCTTGATACATTATGAAACGATCAACAGCTGCCATTACAATTGAATGATGTGAATTACATTCACTTATTAGGAATTGCAGTAAATCACATTTACAGTAATATTATGCCATAGATCCCTTATTGTTTAAATGTCGAAATACAAATCATAAATACTACTTGTTTTAGAACGGGCACTTATGTCACTAGTAAGCTTAACCAGAAGAAAAATAAAACAAAATTATGTGCAACCAGTGTCGTCGTTAGATAGTGGCTGCCAAATTAATAAATCTTATTTTATAATAATTGTGCTGACACGTTTATAATTACAATGAATATTTAGTAACGGCATTTTTGTCTGCAAGTCAACAAATACCTAGACGTATTTGTAGTTTTTATTTGAAGTAAAACCTATTTGAATTCAAACGTAATATAGTTATTTATGTATTAAGGGCATAATCAATAGATTATGTTTATAGCGCTACGCGAAGTGGGGAGTTTAAATTTCCCGATTGCTAAAATCGTGAATATGCGCGTGGTACGTTTTATTTTATTTTAGTTCTCAAAATGGACAAAATTTAAGGATTCAGTATTTTGGCTATAGACTACTACGTCATCATTGTGCTGGCGTTGTGAATTTTTGGCGTGCTATGGTTGTTGATGTTGCTATAGGGACTATATTGTTGGTGTTTGTTATACTACTTAGCAACATTATAGGCCCTCAAGCCATAAAAGCCATATTACGCATGCTATCAGGGGTTGATGATGGTTTCAAAATGAAATAAACTACATTTTCATTTTGAAGATACGCTACCCACACTCTTATAATCATTTCTTGTACCTTTGAGCCTAATTATACAAGTAAACATATGGACAAAAGTTCCTACTTTGTTCTAGGTACGTGCTTGCGCATACTTGTAAACGTTGCTTTTGTTTGTTTTCATGTTAAACTATAAAATGCTAAAAATTACAGCACATTGGTCTGCAAAAGGTTTATTTGTAATTTTATTTTCAATGGCTATTTAATATAGTGATGAACATTAGCGACACATTACATGGGTGTAAAAATGACATTGACATTATAATCTAATAAAAAGGAAAATATGTACATTTTGCTGTAACTGTCTTAAATCAATTTTTTAACGAAATCTAATTATTTAATTAAAATAATATTCTATTGTTACTATGAGATTGTACTGCCTATATCCCCACTGATCTTCGAACATTTACCGGTTATTTGACTGATAATTTTATATATGAAATTGAAATATAGATATCAAGGCAGAATATGAAAATAACATTTAATATATTTCTATATGCAACACTAGCTAATAGAAAATTTCTACATTTTAGGAAACATTCAACATTTGCAACATCCATTTCAGAACACAAAGTTTTCTGTTGGGAACATTGCTACAGCATTTTACACTGGCTTGTGGGCTTACGATGGGTGGAATAATCTGAATTATGTTACTGAAGAGATAAAAAATCCATCCATGTATGTAACATTTTATATTTTATTTAAATAGTTTGCTATAAATAAAATATTCATTCACTTCCTATTAAAGTACTAATTATCACTCTGAAACATAGAACAAAATAGCTGTGCATCATGATTAAGATGAGTATACATAGTAACCCATTTATCGTCAACTGTTTCTATTAGTATGAACTTTATTTTTCAGAAATTTGCCACGCAGCATAATTATAGGGATACCACTAGTAACAGTATGCTATGCGTTGATCAATGTTTCGTACTTAACAGTAATGTCACCGTTAGAGATGACAACTTCTGAAGCAGTGGCTGTGACATTTGGAAATCGACTGCTAGGTGTAATGGCATGGCTTATGCCTCTCTCTGTTACAATTTCCACATTTGGTTCAGCAAATGGAACTTTATTTGCTGCAGGACGTTTATGTTTTGCTGCCAGCCGGGAAGGACACATGCTAGATATATTGTCTTACGTGCATGTCCGTCGATATACTCCTGCACCGGGACTTATTTTTCATGTAAGTATACGTCATGAGTATTTATTCTTCGGTTGTAACCAACATGTTCTTGTAGTCCATAATAGCCGGTGCAATGGTTTTATATGGAACAATAGACTCGCTCATTGACTTCTTTAGTTTTACCGCTTGGATTTTTTATGGAGGATCTATGGTAGCCCTTATCGTCATGAGATACACTAAACCCAACTATCCAAGGCCCTACAAGGTATGCTCAATTAGATTAAGCATACACATGGCGGCTCTTTTTTAACGTATCTATCCATGAAGATCTTGCTAAACTTAAATAATACAATTAAATTAAGGCAAAATTGCAGAGTTTAGTGCTAGTTAGTACTACGTAAGAAAAGTTTAATACTTGAATTTTTTTATTTTTGTTATGCTATGTGTATTTAAAACAGCTTTTAAATTTTGTATGAGCTGTCTGTATATACCTACTAAATTGTATTTTCAGGTGCCTATCTTCATTCCTGTTGTGGTGCTAGTGGTCTCGATCTACTTGATTATCGGGCCAATCGTAGATAAACCAACCATCGAATATTTATATGCTGCCATGTTCATACTGGGTGGAATGATATTCTACGTTCCGTTTGTGCACTACAAAGTGCGCATCCCATTTATGGGTAAGATATTTTATTGCCATTCGCTCGCCTTACAAAGCTGCTTCCAGGCATCAGTTATCACTTCATTCATGAGGTGAATGGGAATACATACTTCAGAAAAAACTCATAATTTTGTCAGCAAGTTTATCCGAAAGAAGATGGAGCTAGGTAAGACGATGGGAATTCTTCGAAATCCCATTGTGCTACTTTCATCTCTTATTAACTTCCCAATAGGTACACATATCTAATATTTCTTTGATCAAAGCTTATCACCTTATCTTTATTCACCTAACGCCGTGTTGCGTAAGACAACGATGGGGTACACAATTATATTCCACAAATTTAACCAGAAGTTTTTTGTTGTTACAGATGGCATTACAGTCTTCTTACAAATGCTACTGGAGGTTGCTCCAACCCAGCACATGATCGAGTAGTCTGTGAGACTTTATATAACTAGATTTGTAGCTCAGATAGATGTAAAACATAGCTACATAAAAATCGTGGTTACAAGGTATACAAAAAAACACAATAATCAGTAGTAGATTTCTATTTTTAAATATCATTCCTTTGGTCTTTTATCCAGTACAGAAGCTAAAATAACAATACAAAAATACTGGTATTAGTTAAAGATCAAATAATGTTGCGAATAATAATCTACTGTACTTACTGTGATTGTTAATAATCAATAAAGACAAGCAACAATTCTTAACAGAATCTACAACTGCTGTTTTTGCTGTTTTAAATCGTTGCCAAACTTTCTTGTAACCATGATCAGTAGATTGTGATTCTGGTATTCTTTTAAACTGAGTAGTAAACGTAGAGACTTATCATTCCTTGCTTAAAAGTTGTTAAATAAAAAGTTGTACCTAATATTTTATATGACTTTTGTAAATTTGATATTATATGCCAAAGTGAGTCATCAGTTTCAGGATACGACATTTATTTGGTTTCACAGTTCCAGAGACCTGTTCAATTTATATAGAACTATTTAATTAATGCCAAGGATGAGTTGTGAATATTTTTAAGAAGTTATAATATGCCAAAACTTTGAAATGTGCATAAATAAGTCGGTATATATTTATAATTTTTTATCAGCTGTATCACAATTGTAACATTACTGGAGTGTGCAAATGTAGCTGATTGCATTTGCATGTTACACACCTGCACTTATTTTCTAAAAATATAAAATGTTAACTACTCATACATTCATTCACTTACATGTAAAAACCTATGAATGTGTAGAAAGAACCTAAAGGGCAAAAAGAAATTAAATTTCAAAAGTAGATATTCATTGCAATAGACTGAGAATACTCATATTCTATGTAACCTGATTTGGAAAAACCTATCAAATTATTATTTTTTTATCTCTTATACATAGTATGTGAATGAATAACTGAGCTATAATTATTGGTACCTGTATATTGTTGCCAGTAAGTTGTTTCTACATATCGTTACTATTAAGTATGCAGGTGGGTACTTACTACCATGTATAGATATAACATCGTTTAAATTAAGTTGTTAGAAAGATACAGTTATTTTTAATTTCTTATATATTATGATGGCTTATTTTTTATAAAATAATAAAGTAAATTTACATCTGTTGTAACTCTATGTAAAGTATAATACAAAAATCTGCAATATAACTTTATATTGTTACTGCTTACGTCTTTCTTTTCGCTATTTTAGTCAAGACACTTAACAGGTTCATACCGGCTGTAAGAAATGAACAGGATAAATTCCAAATAGCATCTTATAATCTTTCCATACAGTTGTTGAACCCAGGGGAAAGCTACTAAAAAGATCCTAAAACAACCCACCATTATTCCAGTTGGAAAACACATTTACTACTACATTGGATGACAACAAAGTAAATCATATTAATCATGTAGAAGAGAAGGTAAGCAGCATAGATACAAACAATATAGGACTCACAAACAAAGCATCTCCATTAAAAGTCGGGCAATATATTAAAGCACTTAAAACAAGAAAGGCACCTGGAAAAGTTCTGATACCAATATCCTACTTAAACATTTATCAAACAATCTCGATTGAAAGAATTTTTAGAAGTAAACAATATACTCCCACAATTTCGATTCGGTTTTAAAAGTTTGCACTCGACAAATCATCGAATATTGCGCATTACTGAGAAAATTGAAGAAGGATATGAAAACAAAATGCACACTCTAATTGCATTAGTAGATGTGGTCCAGGCATTTGACCGTCTTTGGACAGCTGGTATAATATATAAATTAATGACCACAAACACACACTCTTTACTTACTGTTGATAAAATCATTTCTCACTCACCAAACCTTCCAAGTTAGAATCAACTCGCACAACTCATCAGTTCGCAGCATTAAAGCTGGATTTCCATACGGGTCCATATTAGGTCCCATTCTTTTCAATCTTTTTATGTTTGATGCATCAGAAACTCAATGCAGATTTAGCTATATATGCTGACAGCACAGCTATAATTACTCAAGACCCTGACATTATTCGAGCAGCACGAAAACTACAAACAATTGTATTACTATTATTACTGATAACGCCATTCGCTTTCTAGGAATTTACTTAGCTTGAAAATTAAACAGGAGTTATGACAATAATAAGAAGCTATCAAAGTCATAAGCTAGACTAAGAATGCTTTACCCAATTTTGAACAAGAAGTCACCCCTCAGGATAGAGTATGGAAATCTTACAAACAGTTCGATTATCAGACCAATCTTCACCTATGGCTGCAGCGTATGGAGCGCAACTTCAAAGACTAGCATGAATAAATTGCAAGTATTGCAAAATATGGTGTTGCACATCATAACCAATGCACAGTGGTTTGTTAGAAATTCCCAAATACCCAGAGAAACAGGTACCTATGTCCACAGTACAAGAGTTTATAACAACGACTGTAAAGAAGTTTTATAATAACATTGACCAATGTAGCGGTGCAGTAGGTGCAGCTACACAATATATTACCTAAAAAGAAAGTTACCGGTAGATCTCATAAGTGATGACAATAAATAATAATATTAATAACCTTAAAAAACCATTGCGCGATAGATTCCTAAAATAGTGAACCTTAAATATTAGTGATTATGGTGTTCAAACCAGACAGTGATATTCGTGATACAAATATTAATGAATAGTTCCATGAATAGCATATAATGCTGAACTGGCAAAAAACAAGAACAGAAAAATGACAACAATATGTCATTATATTTGGTTAAAATAACAGAAAACGTTTGTTATTCATATCCTATTTACTAGAATAAGTACATTTGAAATATGTATGAATAGGTATTCCAAAACCTTCTTTTGTTTTCCTATAATATTTAATTTGTTCCTCGTTGCATATCTAGAATCTTCTATTTCAGCTAAAGAATTAAGAAAGAACACACTGTTGAAGCACTTCTTTTTAGGTAAAAAAATCTTTGATCTTGAACATTTTTAAATGAAATAGATTCTTCTTAAAGTTACAGTCATTAAGACATAGCTGATTCACCACTGGTGTACCTATGTATATATTAAGATGCGTTTCTACTTCCAACATATACACCAGCGACAAATATCATTGCGAAAATTATTGGGAGAGGAAATTTCCCATTGGCTTCCACAACTTGGGGTCTGAAAAATTATCAGTGAACCCAACAAGAAAAGAACCCACCACCCAGTGAAATGTGTAAGCTAGCCAAATACCACAAGTATGTGACAGTAGAAAACTCTAGTATTCTGTTGCGTATGCATTTTATTCTCCAAAATGTGTTATTTAATGGTAATATTTCTTTAAAAGTACTCAATTTTCGGTGTGCCATTATACCATTAAAACCAAGCCTCAACAAGCAGATCTTTCAAAGGGTTACTGAACTGGACTCCGATATCTGCCTGTCATTGTGTCATTCCTAACTGCACCACAAGTACAAAAGCCACCTCATCATCGTTTAGCCAATAAACCAGCAGATTGGGACCATTTTCAAATAGTAACCGATCAGCAAGTCAAATTCCCAACCCGGGGGGGGGGGGGGTATTCTACATATGTAATGCATATTTGCAATTACGGGAAGAGACACAACGCAACGTCCAATAAGAGGCGCGCTGAAGGAAATTTCGAATTTCTCAACTGTTTGGATCCATTCTATTTGAATTCATCAGCAATTAATGCAATTTATTTTAAATGAGCAGTACGACTAGTAGTAATTAATTTCCATTTTTTAATAGGCCTATTTGGACTTACTACAATCTGTGGATAGTTTCAGCTGATTCAATAACAAACGAAGTATTTTTTAAAGAAACTTACAAATAAATCGTGTTTAATATTTCTAAAATTTGAAAGCTTATATACAGAGTACTTTAAAAACATAGTGTAAAACTTGAAACTTTGAAACATAAAAATGTTGCACACACACTTTTTCTTTGGAATCGCATCTCGCCGAGCTATAAACCTCCTAAACCAGGTAGTTATATTCATAATTCATTCATAATCTATAGCCTCTTTTACCTTTCGGTGTCGAGGACCATTTATACCTCGCGGGAAGTGCAACGGAGGTAATGCGCCGCACGGGACTTACATTACGCGCCTCCGCATGCAAACATACCACACACACAACAACTTACATCTAACTTAACTAATGGATTCAAATCCACTGCCGCTTCGAGAAAATTCTCGGCTACGACCAGATTTGAACCCATGTCCACCTGTTGCTAAGCAGACAACAAGACCACTCAACCACTGAGGTAGGCAAGATGGTTATATTAGAACTTTTTAATGTACAAGAATTTGATTATAAATAAATTTGTAGTAGAAAGCCTAATTTATTTAAAAAAATGTAAATCTTTCAGTTTCTTTTGTGAAACTCATGATTTTTATGTATAGAAAAAAATAGATTATGATGCAAGGCATTTCGCTGTAAAGCTGTGCCGTTTATTAGAGTGTATTTTTTGTACAAGTATGTAACTTGGCAGGGAATGGGAAAAGGGATTTCAAAGAAACAGTTGATATACAAAACCCCCCGTCATTTTCGACAGGGAGTCCCGTCTTAAAATATTTAACAATTTTCTTTCAACACCCTGTGTAGGCAAAATTTACGTCAATTGAGTCAAATGGCTCTAGATCTAAAATTACTTGTATTTTTATTAATTCTTTCTTGCAAGATTTAGAAATTAAAAGATCCGCCAATATCAAATCTACCAATTAAAAGGGCTGTTGGGCCAGACATGGGCTGATACACAACATTTTATGCGTCGACGTCCTATATAAGAGATGGCGAACCTTTATTCATCTACATGCCATTTTTTCTAAAGAAATGTTTAATGAGTCCATGACGTGCCATCAAACAATCTTGACTTAGTGATTAATGGGGAGAAAATAAAACTAAATACTATCAACTTAAAACTTTATTTGCAACAAAAAATATACATTTTGTACAGCAATAGTGACGTTATGTTTATTTAAATGAAAGAAAAAATTCGTGCTACTTCTGCTGTTGCAAATTAGATGCTAAATAACTTATATTAGCTCCATACTTTGTTACTTTTAGCAGAATGCAAGCTGGACTGGATTCATCTGACAAACGGATTCTAAGCGAGTCTTTAATGTTATTCATTTCTGAAAATAATGACTCACAATCATAGGTAAATGAAAATATTGTTAAGATAGCAAAAGCCAGCTTCTTCATATAATAGTTTTTCTATTTCATTTAATTCCAACTCTTTCCTTGTTTCGATTTTTTTTTAAATTCATATTGAACTAGACTGGAAATCAATCAGCTGCATTTCAATTTCCAACCAATCAAATTTGGCCAAGTTCAGTTTATCAAGTGAAGTTACATCAGGATATATAATAAATTTCAGTGTTTCCGATAATTCTTTAAACTGAGAAAATCTCGTTGAAAATTCTTTGATTGAAGAATTAATTACCGAATTAAACTCTTCAGTGACTTTTGCTTGGTCTGGTTTTTTATGTAAATCCAAATCTCTGGAGATTTTTTTCAAGTTTGGGAAATACTTGTAGTTTTTGGTAACAATATCGTTACTGAAAACTTGCAGTTTAGCTTCGAAAGCATGAATGAGATCTATCATAACAATAATTGTTTTATTTGCGCCTAGAAGCTTCATGTTCAATCCATTGTTAAATATAAATTGTTTGAATTAGGTAGTACCTAAATTCCTTAATTACTGCCGTGCCCAAATTATTTTGTGGTGTGCCATCAATGGCAATTATTAAAAATAAGTTGTTTAGAATCAACATCTAGGCCCCTATACCAAATTTCAAAATCCTCGGCCAACTTTGATTTCTTACATTTTCTTTCAAGTTTATTTCCCAAATCAAAGAATTTCATTTATCTACGACCACTACTAAAAGTAGGCTTTTTAACACTCGCTTGTTTCACTAAAAGTGACGTTTTATAGTTTACCGTGTTTAAAGAAATCAGCTGTTTACTTTTAGCACATGTGCTAAAAGTGACGCGAGGTTCAAAACTACAATTTCGAACTGCAAGTGAAGTCGTAAAGCTATTCTAGTTGCTTCTTGCGTTACAGGTAAAGCGTTTTTGAAATAATTAAAGCGTTATGTAATGAATGCAGTCATATGTGGAGTATAAATAATTAAATTTCGTACCTGTCCTTGACAGCACGGGCGTGGCCAAAACAATCGCCAGCCGCGTAGGCTACTATTCATTATGATGCAGCGTCGCAGATGCGAACCTTTCTTAAATCGATATTTATGAATTAATAACGGGAAAATTAAGGTCGTAGATAAAATATTGTATGCAACGCGTGCTAAAAGTCGTTTATGCGCGAGACATGTTATGAAACTCAGCCTTCGGCTTCGTTTCATAATTTTCATGTCTCGCGCATAAAAGTCGACTTTTAGCACTTGTTGCATAAATAGCTATTTTAACAAAGTTTTTTTATTATGAAATAAAAAATTTTGTTTTTCTAATAAAAATCTTTGTTAAAAGTAAAATTCTTTGATTTCGGACCTAAACATAAAAAGAAATTGTGAGAGATCAAAGTTAGCTGAGGATTTTGAAATTTGGTATAGGGGCCTATGTGTTAATTCTAAACAACTTTTCTTAATAACTTTTTGTCGTATTTGCCACATAAAAGGTACTTTACCTCACAGAAAAATAGGTTTTTTTTTAATTTCCAAGACATACTTGATTTCTCAGAACTGAAATTATGTTGGAAATTCGCCTTTAACCAAGCAGGGCTGAACCCCAAAAAATGAAAATTTAAATCGAGAATTTTTTACCTTTCAGAAGAGTCGTTTCACCTATCCGGGGACACACTGTAGATGACGCAACAGACACCAATATTAGCCCACACTTCTTATCAGTAACTTAATTATTATTTTGGTAGGAAAACATTACACATTTATTATTTACAAATAATAATGTATATATTTGATAGAAGGTCGTTGTAGTCAACATTTTTGATAAATCGTCCGATGACGTTTTTAATACAATGGCGTAATGCCAATCCGGCGGAGTGGAGTAGAGTTCCAAACTTTCTAATCACCCTTAATCACAGTCGAGTAGAGTCTCGTTGATGGTTGAATAGAGTCCCAAAAGTATCTTAGCAGATTATGTTAGATTAAGTAATAGATAAACACTTGAGTATGTTAAAATTTATTTTAGAGTAATATTAGAAATATACAATCAATTATTAGTAAATTATTGTAAAAAAACTCATGAAATGCAAAAACCTTTACAACCATTTGCTTTAATAGATACATACATGCATACAAATATTAAAATAAAAAAATCTGGTGTGATACACTCACACAACTTCCTTTTACAGTGATCTTATAAATAGTCAAAAATTTCATTTTTAATTTTTAAAAATTTGTCAAACATTTTCAAAAATTACAAATTCTACAAAAACGGTACAAAATAGAGCGTTAGTTGAACAGACAAATTTTCTCTAGAATTTTAAGATGAATTCGAAAATGTAATAATATACCGGGTGTTTTATTTAAAATAGGAGTTAATAAAAAAATTAGAAAAAAAAACAAAAGAAACCCACTTTAGAAGTATTCAACTGGAAAATCACCTATGTCACATCAATACACATTAAAAATGAAATAAAAATGTAAAGTTTAAAAAAAATCGTTAGAGCCGTTTTTGAAAAAATCAAAAAAAACTGAAAAATCACAAGAGTAAACACCTACTTCCGGTTATGCGATTTTCTTCAAAAGCTTGCTGTCTCATCTACATAGTACACAAAACTTATATATGAAGTTTCAACGCCATACCTCTTTTCGTTTTTGAGATATTCTGTTCACAGACAGACACACAGACAGACAGACAGACAGACAGACCAATGAAAAAAAATATGTTTTTTGGGATCAGGGGACTCTAAAACGTGAAGATCTGTTGAAAACTCAATTTCGAATTTTTGGGGTGAATCCAATACTTCCTTTATAGTAGTAAAAGGAAGTAAAAATCAGCTATTTACAGTTTACAGCAGTGGTCGCCAACCTGTCGATCGCGAGCTACCGGTAGCTCGCGGGGGCAATTCTGGTAGCTCTCACAACGAAAATACAAAATCAGAGAAGCTTCCTAAAATTCCACAAAAAAATCTAATTGTCATAATATTAAACATAAACAGCGGCAACGTTGCGGCGAGCGATCTGCCGCTGACGCCATCAAGCTAGAATCGGCTAGAATCGACCAGCCGGACCAGTGCGTTAGTGTTCGAGAACGATCTGGATTGCTTTGAACGGGATAAATACGCACGGCGCGGCGACATTGCGCTTAGTTTAAAACTGAACGCGTAACCAACGTCCAGCGGTTGGGTTAGTAGTGAACAACAAAAAATAATATTATGGCAAGCAGTTGTAAGAAGGTAAAGACATACCACTTTCATTCGGAATGGGAAGAACAATACTTTTTTACAGAAGTTAAAGATAAAAATGTGTGTTTGTTATGTAATACTTCGGTCTCCGTTGCTAAAAAAGGAAATATTGAGAGACATCATAAAACTGTACATTCTAATTTTGAAAAATCATTCCCACTACATTCTGCCGCCAGAAAGGAGAAACTGAAACAGTTAAAAAAGCAGTTAATTGGACAACAATCAATATTTTTAAGAACAATCGACAAAAATAAGGCTGCAACTGAAGCATCGTACCGTGTGTCCCAGATAATTGCACAAAAAAAGAAACCTTATGAAGACGGGGAAATGATAAAACAGGCGTTTTTAGAAGCTGCTGACTCGTTATTTGCCAACTTTAGAAACAAAGACGAGATAGTTTCAGCTATAAAATCTATGCAACTTTCTGCTAATACAGTGATGAGACGTGTAGAAGTAATGAGCAATGATATTTTTTTACAGTTAAGAACTGACTTAGATAACTGTGTTTATTTTTCACTTCAACTGGATGAATCAACAGATGTCGTTGACACTGTCCAGATGGCCGTGTTCGTCAGGATGGTTTTTAGTGATTTTACGATTAAAGAAGATCTTTTGAAGTTTATTCCACTGAAAGGACAGACTACTGGACAGGAGTTGTTTTCTCATTTAAAAAATATTATTTCTTCCGAGAAAATTCCAATATCGAAAATGGTAGGCTTGACAACCGATGGCGCTCCAGCTATGGTGGGTTTTGATAAGGGTCTGGTGGCGTTATGTCGTAAAGATGAAACTTTTCCGCAATTTCTCTCTTACCACTGCATTATCCATCAGGAAGCATTATGTGGAAATTTTCTGAAACTAAACAACGTTATGAAACTGGTGGTAAAAATTGTGAACAAGATTAGAGCTCAAGCGTTACAAAGAAGATTATTCAAAACCTTGGCCGATGAAGTTGACTGTCAATACGGGGACCTACTCCTTCACTCTGAAGTCCGATGGTTAAGTAGAGGACGGGTGCTGAAACGTTTTAATGATGTCCTATCTGGCATAGTTCAATTTTTCAAAAAACGCGATGAACCGACTCCGGAACTAGAAAATTCAATCTGGCTTAGAGATTTTGGTTTTCTCGTGGACATTACCGAGAAATTAAACGAACTTAATTTGCAGCTTCAGGGGAGAGACAAAGAACTAGCAGAAATGATTTCGGATATAAAAGCATTTATCAAAAATCTGGAGTTTTGGGAACAAAACTTAATTAACAGCGATGCCAAGCATTTTCCTATTCTTTCAGAAAAAATATCTCAAAATCCATTAGAACCCTATGACAGCAAATATCATGTAGAAATAGTTTCTACCCTGAAGAATAACTTCAAAAATCGTTTTAAGGATTTCAACGAAATGGCTTTAGTAGCGCAGTTTGTTGTTTCACCCTTTATGGAAATTGATATCCAACAGTTTGCAACTTGTGTTATGCAGAACTTTGGCGAAGACATCGCTGCAACAGAAATAGAAGTAATTGATTTTCAAAATGATTTAGCCTTAAAATCGTTAGTCTCAAGTACCAAATGTATCTGGCCTATTGTAAGTAAAGACAAATATTCAGTTCTATGCCGTGTTGCCTTGAAAGTGAAAGCATTATTCAGTTCAACCTATTTGTGTGAATCTTCTTTTTCCAATATGAAGTTTATTAAGAACAAATATCGCAATCGGCTTACAGATGAACATTTGGATAATTGTATTCGAATGGCTGTATGAAATTATACTGCAAACATTAAAAAAATTATCGATGAGTCTGAGTGTCAGCCTTCTCATTGAACGTGCTTTTTTATTTTTCAATGTTTATG